>CAWUFW010008060.1:0-5000 GCA_963921515.1 Calotriton arnoldi | reverse complement strand
TAACAGGTGAGTAAATCGGAATTCGTATTTCGGCTGATTTTAGAGGAATATTTTAAAGTTCCAAAACTCCACACTTAGAAGAATTTCCAAGTGAAACCAGTCAATGTTAGCCTATGGAAGGAAATTCAAGTTACTGGTAAGTACGGTTAAAATTACTTTTCAGGACCAGTACTGGGCTGAAAGATACAGCACTGAGGTCTCTCCTTATAACAGGTGAGTAAATCGGAATTCGTATTTCGGCTGATTTTAGAGGAATATTTTAAAGTTCCAAAACTCCACACTTAGAAGAATTTCCAAGTGAAACCAGTCAATGTTAGCCTATGAAGGAAATTCAAGTTACCGGTAAGTACGGCTAAAATTACTTTTCAGGACCAGTACTGGGCTGAAAGATGCAGCGCTGAGGTCTCTCCTGATAACAGGTGAGTAAATCGGAATTCGTATTTCGGCTGATTTTAGAGGAATATTTTAAAGTTCCAAAACTCCACACTTAGAAGAATTTCCAAGTGAAAACAGTCAATGTTAGCCTATGGAAGGAAATTCAAGTTACTGGTAAGTATGGTTAGAATTACTTTTCAGGACCAGTACTGGGCTGAAAGATACAGCACTGAGGTCTCTCCTGATAACAGGTGAGTAAATCGGAATTCGTATTTCGGCTGATTTTAGAGGAATATTTGCACAATGGTGAAGGGAGGGGCGGGGCCTGAGGTTACATCTGTGCAAACGCGCCCCGTGGCGCGTTTTAAGTTGGGGGATTAAGTCCCCTTGAATCCTGAGGGTCCCTAGGGGCCAACTAGCCCACCAGGAACCTCCAATATGCGCCAGGGGCTGCGTTGCAGAGACGTGTAGAGAGGCCACACCCCTTTTACACCTCTCTGCAACGCAGTTCTGTGGCGCTTTCTGGATGTACCTGTTGGGCTAGTTGGCCCCAGGGACCCTCAGGATTGAAGGGATTTAATTCCCCATCTTAAAACGCGCCACTGCCTGTTTGCACACATGTCACCTGAAGCCCCGCCCCCTCCCTTCACCACTGTGCAAACGCGCCCCGTGGCGCGTTTTAAGTTGGGGGATTAAGTCCCCTTGAATCCTGAGGGTCCCCGGAGTCCAACTAGCCCACCATATACCTCCAAAAGCGCCACAGAGCTGCGTTGCAGAGAGGTGTAAAAGGGCGTGGCCTCTGTACACCTCTCTGCAAGGCAGCCCCTGGCGCATACTGGAGGTTCCTGGTGGGCTAGTTGGCCCCAGGGACCCCCAGTATTCAAGGGGAATTCGTTCCCCTCTGCAAACGCGCCAGGGCGCGTTTGCAGAGTGGTGAAGGAAGGGGCGGGGCCTGCGGGCCCGATCGTTTTTTTTTTTTTTGTCCCCTGAAGGGGGCTGTGTAGCCCCCTTCCTTTTTTCTGTTTTTGGGCCCTGGGGACCCCATCCCCCAGGGCCTTACCCCTTTTTTAAATTTAAAAAAAAAAAAAAAACGGGAAGGGGGCCGCGTGGCTCCCCTTCCCCGGGCCTTTATTGGCCCCGGGGACCCCATCTCCCGGGGCATGGCCTCTATTTTTATTTTTAATATTTTGAGGGGGCTGCGTGGCCCCCTCCTCTGGCCATTTTAAGGCCCGGGACCCCATCCCCCGGGCCGGCCATACCCTTTTTTTTATTTTTTATTATTTTTCAAAACTTTGGGGAGGGGGCCGCGTGGCCCCCTCCCGAGCCACTACTTGCCCCGGGTACCCCATCCCCGGGGCTGGCCCTCTCGTTGGGGACTGTGGGGGGTCCCCAAACCCCCCACAGTCCCGCCGGCTCCCCGTGTCCTACGGGAGCCGGCATTGCTACACATGGGGAGCAGCTAACATGCTGCTCCCCATGTGGAAAGCTGTCGGCTTTGGATATTGGAAGAGAGAGCAGGTTTCCTGCTCTCTCTTCCAATATCCAAAGCAAGTTTGCAATGACAGGACGGGAGCCGCGAGGCTCCGTCCCTGTCATTGCAAACAGCAGTGTCCCGGGGGTAGGCACCCCGGGACACTGCAGGAGCCGGCCCTGGGGGTGGCGGTCCCCAGGGCCACCACAGGCTCCAGGAGGGGGGCCGCGCGGCCCCCTCCCATCGTGTGCACAGCCCCGGGGAGGTGGTGGTCCCGGGGCTCTGGGGGTCCGTAACGGACCCCCATATTTAAATGTTTAGTGCCCCGGGGAGGTGGCGGTCCCCGGGGCGTGTGGGGGGGGCTGGAGCCCCCCCACACAGGTTTTTCATTTAAAAAAAAGAAGCCCCGGGGAGGTGGTGGTCCCCGGGGCTGTGGGAGAGCTCAGAGCCCTCCCGCACCATTATGCATAAAGCCCCGGGGGTGGCGGTCCCCGGGGCTTGGGGGGCCCTTAGAGGCCCCCACACATAAAATTAACCCCCCCAGCATGCCCCCGGGACTTGGCCCACCCGGGGGCCAATTAACATCGAGCGCGGGAGACCGCGCTTCGATTTTTTTTCGGCAGGATTCGCATCCTGCCGATTTTTTAAAAAAAAAATGCTTTTTGCCCAGGGGGTCCTTGTGGGACCCCTGAGCAGGCCTAGGGGGTTAGGGTGTTTCTACCCTGCCCCCTTTGTGCGTTTTGCGCACTTGTTTCTTTTTTTTCTCGGCGGGATACGCGCACCCTAAGCGCATCCCGCCGATTTAAAAAAAAATCTTTTTCTGCCCAGGGGTCCTTGTGGGACCCCCTGAGCAGACCTAGGGGTCAGGGTGTTTCTACCCTGCCCCCTTTTGCGCTTTGCGCACTTGTTTCTGTCCCTCGGTTCTACCGAGGGACAAAATAGCTGCCAACACTTCTTGATTTGGAGTGTTGACAGCCAATTAGCATGCAGCTCGTGATCGGGAGGGTACGCGGATCCGACGCGCCCATAGATATATATGTGATTTTAATTGTGAATTTCTCAGGAACTACTGAACGGATTTACACCATTTTAGCAAAGGCACCAGTCTGAACCAAGGGCTACCTCTTTGCCAAATTTGGGGTAATTCCGTTCAGCAGTTCGGGCTGTAGCTGCGACTAAAGGTTCCTATGGAAAAATGAATGGGGAAAACACGTTTTGGGACCCCCCTTTTTCTCGGCCCCCGCTTGACGTATCACCCCGAGACTTTCAGGGTAGGAGCGGACCGGAGCGCCCCAACAAGTTGGAAGCTTTCGCGAAGATTCGCCAACCGACGCCAACGTTATTGCAAATAGAATGTTGCGGATTTCCTATGGATAATAGGTTGTAACTATAACTATCTACTGGCGACCGCCAGTAGATAATGTATGTATGTATATATATATTCACTGAAAAAACCATAGGTTTTAGGGACAGTTATACTTAGTTGGACATTGCACTCGTACAAAACCCGTGAAATTCCCCCGTTATAGTTAGTTCAGGTAACTATAACTCGCGCCCCCGCAATGCACTGCTGATGACGTCACATATTACATCACTCATGACATGGTCAGTGACATCACTGATGACATCACTGATGACATCTCAAATGACATCACTGATGACATCACTGATGACATCATCCAGTGACTGTGTGTTTCTGTAAAGTTTAAATATGTTTAATATATTTAGGGAAAGGCGTATTGAAGAATGAGTGGGTAAGCACCTGAATGGATGATTTAGTAGGTGCGTGACTGAGTCTATAAGTGAGTGATTAAACGTATCTTACTGGATGCATGGGTGAGTGACTAAACTGTGTGAATGTCTGTATCCGTCTGTCTGTTGTTGTGTAAGCAGCTGCATGGGTTTCTGACTAGCTAAATGAGTGTCTATATGGGTTATGGATTGGTTCTCTGAGTATCTGTATGGGTGCCTCAGTGTTTGTGTGGGTGGGGTGAGTGTGACTCTGTGCATAGATGTGTGAGTGGGTGATTCACTGTGTGCATGGTTTCAAGAGTGCGTCTGTGATGGACTGTATGGGTGGGTGAGTGTGTGTATGGGTGTGTTAGTGATTGAATGTATATCTCAGTGGTACATGTGTGAGTAACTACATATGTGAAAGGCAGTATATATGTGTGTTGGAGTATATAAATGGCTATAAGTGAGAGTGTGTGATTGTGAGAGTGGCTATATGGATGAGTGTGTGCTTGCATCAGTGATTGCATAGGAGCGTAAGAATGTGCTAGTATTTTTATGAGTAAGTGAGCTGGTGTGTATAACTGTATAGGTGAGTAAAGTGGAGTGTGATTAATTATTTGCATGACTGACTAGGTGTGTGAGTACCTCTATGGATGAGTTGCGTTGTGTGAGTGTTTATATAGGTGTATGAGTGCATATGATAGTCCTGTACTGAGTGACTGTAAGTATGAGTGACTGTACGGGTGAGTGAGTAGATGTGTGTGTGTAGACCTAAGAATCAGTGAGTGGGTATGTACTTATTGGTATTGGAGTGTGTATGGTTTTGAGAATGGCAGTCTGTAATTTAGAGTGGGTGTTTCAAAACTTATATTAGGGTGTGAGAAGATGCATTAAATTCTCACATGGTTGATGTCATCAGTGATGTCATCAGTGATGTCATTTGAGATGTCATCAGTGATGTCATGAGTGATGTCACTGACCATGTCATGAGTGATGTAATATGTGACGTCATCAGCAGTGCATTGCGGGGCGCGAGTTATAGTTACCTGAACTAACTATAACGGGGGAATTTCACGGGTTTTGTACGAGTGCAATGTCCAACTAACTATAACTGTCCCTAAAACCTTATGGTTTTTTCAGTGAATTTCTAAGGTTTTTTAAATGCAAATTTCTAACTATAACGTGCCTGAAACCTATGGTTTTTTCAGTGAATTTCAAAGGTTTTTTAAATGCTAATTTCTAACTATAACGTGTCTGAAACCTATGGTTTTTTCAGTGAATTTCAAAGGTTTTTTAAATGCTAATTCCTAACTATAACATGTCTGAAACCTACGGTTTTTTCAGTGAATTTCAAAGGTTTTGTAAATGACAATTTTTAAATGTATTAATTGTTATATTTATTTTTTTCATACTGATTTAC
>CAWUFW010008059.1:600000-935475 GCA_963921515.1 Calotriton arnoldi | reverse complement strand
TACTACTATCAACTGTCATCTAACCGTCATCCACCGACATCCACCGACTTCAGCCCCGGTGACAGCCCCAGTAACAGCGGAGGCATTCATCCTACATTCAACCTACATCTTATGTTGGGAAGGGGGCAGTAAAGCTGCATCAGTAATCAGTAATCACCAACTAGGAACCAGGCCACTGTGATTTGCCAACATCACCTATTCACTCATTCACAGTCTTAGCCAGCTTGACGAAGACAAATTTGGCAGGGCAATGAGGTCGGGAAGGACAAGGAAGAACCCGCCACAGCTGACAAAGCAGAAAAGCAAGTCTAAATAAATGACTAAAGGAACCACATCAGCCGCACTCATATCACCTACCTACTCAATTTTTGGCTCAATGAACCCAACAGGTAAATTCACATTTCTAAAGGACCCAACTGCAGTCATCTACTCAACGCCAGAAAAGGTAAATGGCCTTATGAAACCACTGACGTCATACAAATCAACCTCCATCAGAAGGAAGATAAAAAAAGTCCACGTGGCACATAAGACAATGGCTATAGTGTCGAATGTAGCTCTGAACGTTGCTCCGTACAGCACTGGGGGCAAAGAAGCTCTTCAAGTGCCTGAGTGTTCAGTGCAAGAGGTCAAAAAATCATACTGTTGGAGCAAAAATACACAAGGCATCCAAGCACAAGTACATACAAACACAGAAGAGGGTGATAAGGAGGAAGCCACAGCTCAGAGCAAGAGCACAGCCACCACCCCGGGCACCGTGAGTGCAGGCAAAACAGAAATAAAACCATTCTATCTGAATAGCTTGAATCAAATAGAGCAAGAGCCTCTTAGTCTGTATACCAACCAGGATCCAATGCACAGGACAGATGCAAGATTCTTTAACAGCTCAAATGTGATCGGTGACGCAGAAAAACCTAACAATCAATCCACACCAAGGCCCCAGCAACATAACAAAAATGAAGATATCTATAATTCAGACGATTTCAGTGACTCCTGGATGGAGTCCCAATCAATACTGAACAATAAGGAAATACTGCAGGCAATAAGTACAACATCCAAACCAACAAAACAAATCAGTAACAACAAGGAAATTCAGCAGGCAATAATTACAATGGCTAAACCTCTAAAACCAATTAGTAATAAATTAATGCCTCACCAAGGAGAACAAACAACGACAGAAGAAGCTCCAAGTCCACCAGTACAGGCAACAGTTAGGACAATAAATCAAATAAACAATAACACCAAACAATTAAATAAAAAAATGACCAAGCAATCGACTGAATCAAAGGAAGTCAAAATGGCACAGCGCACGAAGCCAACACATGTCATGTTAGTACAGGGAAAGGTTTGCCCAGATAAGACCCCAACAGAGGGTCATCAAAGGGAAAAATCGTTGTCGGTATCAACAGAGGAACAGCGAATAATAATTGATATATTTAGTACATCCGAACAGGTAGGACATAACACTTCTGAACTAACCGACAAAGTATATGATACTGAATGTAGGACCAGTACAGATAAAATCAGTTCGGCTCTCTCTTCCCGCAATGTCGTGAAGCGGAACCACCCGGAACAGAACAACATCACCGAATACTTAAAGGATCAGCAACCAGAAAACAACCTGGAAGCTCTACCAAATCTTCATGCTTCACTAATCAAAGCACTGCATACCACAATCAGCACCCTTAACATGCAATCAGACAAACTCGACATTCAAATTAATTTAATGCACATAATTGCTGAATACATCTCCGGGATAAACATTAAACTTGACTCAATAATGGTCCAATTACCAGTAATCAACAAATACTTAAAAGCCACGCAGGTGGAAGCTTCAAAATGTGCTTGTTGCCCTATTCTGGACAAACTAAGGGACCTACCAACAGTATTAAAAAGTATTCTTCAAGAATGTAAGAGGGCAAATCACTCACCCGACATAAACAAAGTAAATGGTAAAGAGCGACCAAGCGGGGAACGAAGACCTGAAACGATGGTCTTACCTGATATCCAACAGACAACTCTTTTACCAACGGGAAATAAGTCAAAATCTGGTGAATCAAGTGATGATCCATCCATTGTGGATTCTTCCGCATCATATATGAACAATGATGCCTTGTGAACTCAAGTGACTCAGGAGCAAACGAATCAGGCGAACCAAATAAACAACCTTCCTCCAGTTCTAACAAAAAGACAAAAAAAACGAGCCAGGAAAGCAAGAAACCGTCAGCACGAGAATAAAACATCAAGGATACAAGTACAGGACATCTATCCAATTTTGAAATTTAACAATGGCAAACAGGGGTCGTTAAAACCCATAGGGCAGCACCAAGAATCTAAGGAGGAAGATGAGGCAAGCTGCCCGGATCAGTTAGTCGCAATTCATTCATCAATCCTACTGCAAAGGGGATTCCCAGCATCAAATAGTCCAGCATCAATAAATCTAAGTTTCAAGTCTGGTGGTCCATCTGCAATCAGAAAAAGCAAAGAAGAACCTAAACTGGGTGTGAGTAGACAGATTCGCCCAGAGGACATGACAAACAAAATAAAAAAACTCAAAGGAACAGCAAACTTTCAGAAGAGAGCAACTCCAAACTCACAAGAAAATGGCCTCCTACATAGGAGCCCAGGTTCCATTTCACAAGCCTACAACAGGGACAACGGAGTAGATAGGCAAGTTATCTCAAGGACAGGGCAACAATTAGGAAGCCCCAAGAGTGCTCAGTTACTGATTAGTATAAAAACTCACTGTGATAACACGAATGAACCAGAGGAACTGGCAAGGCACCAACACCCAAGGCACCTATTAACATCTCACCCTCAAAAGAAGGAGCCAAAACCAAATTTAAACAATAAACTCCTTTTCACGCCACATTACTCTTCACAAGGACCACAGGATTATTTAAACAGAGGGAACATCATGTGTCTCATGGCAGTCATTCCAACATTAAAACATTTAGTATCCACAGATTTACTGACAATAGAATTTATACATTCAGATAAAAATGGAGGAAAGGAAAAAACTTTAGCAACCTGGAAGACGGAAGAAATAGCGTCAGATATCTTAAAGGAGGCTACAAAATTCAAAGATTGGGGTATATCACTCTCTACTCCATCGGTAAAACGCTATCTGTCACCCTTTCTACCGTCTATTACATTTTTAAATAATAACCGAACAGCAAGCATAGTTCCTTCGGCCTTGCGAGGTGCTAAAGGTGCAGATGGCGCAAAGATACAGCAACACAGGTCGCAAAAAACGTCATATCAAAATTCCCATTTTTCAGGTCAAAAAGGAGAATGGACTGCCATCATTCCTCGCACATCAAAGTATCCTTCAATCAAAATTCTGTCTTGGAATATAGCAGGAGCAAAGGATATCTTACAGGTAAAAGGAGCTTCTGATAACTGGAATAATTACGAAATCGTAGTACTGCAAGAAACATGGTTGACAGCTCCAGTAGAGGTTCCAGGCAGGATTCTCCACTATGTAAACGCAACACGAACGCGGCAATATGGAAGACCCAAAGGCGGCCTCGCCGTCTATATTTCAACCGAACTAAAGGTGTCCTCAGTTCAACTGGCAACTACTACATCAGCCATGCAAATAATAAAATTGGAGCTGGGCTCTCAATTGGGGGTTAGTACTATCATCCTAATCAATATCTACGGACATCCGAGTCAAAAGATCAAAAAGGCTGTATTCAAAAAACTTATCGCCACTATCGCCGAAATGTGTTTTGAACAACCAACTTGGGAAATTATTTTAACTGGAGACTTTAATTCAAATTTATTACACACACCAGAAGAAGAAGACAACATCATGGCAGCAAATGCAATTTGGGCAGTACAAACTCAATCTTATCCCAAACCAAAACGTAAGGACAACATAGGGCGGCAACTTATAATGGAACTGGAACATCTAGGGATGCGTACATTAAACGGGAGAATAAAACAAGATAGACCGGCCGTATGTACGTATAATGGCCCTCATTCGAGCTCAATTCTGGACTATACAATAGTAACTCTTCCGCTTTTGGGGCAAATAGAAAGTTTTCAGATCAAATGTACCATCGATAGTGATCACTCAGCCCAGCATATTGAGCTTAAATTGATATTTCAAAGACACATCAAGGCACCGGTAGTGGAGGGGTCATTATCTACAATAAACCTGAAACGCCTGCGATGGTCAAATGAGACACTCCCGCACATCGCTTTAAAGGCAAAAGAACTAATGCTGACCCTCAAGTCGCAAAACAACTTGACAATTGAAATATGGATCGCCTTCCTGGCAAGTCTACCTTTAGTAGAGGGATCCACAAAACAGTTAAACAAAAAGTGGACAAATCACGAAAGTCACCTTAGTCAAGCTGCACGTACCATAAGGAAACAATTGAGAAAGGCACTTCGGAGGGTACATCACCAAAGTTCTTCCTCAATAACATGGGATCAAGTACGTCAACTTAAGAAAAAATATAAAAAACAACTTTGGATTGACAAAAAACTCAACATAATAACTTCTGGACAAAGCTATTACATAACGCAAAGAAATCAGATGCTAGATCTTTCTGGGAGCAAGTAAATTCCTTGAATAGGACACTAAAAGTCATAAACATGACCTGTGTCACCAAGCTTGCCTGGGTACAACATCTAACCACCACATTCACATTAATAAATACAGGTGGGCCAAACCGCATTGTAACCAACATAAAGGGGGAACAAAAACTTCAATGCCACAGCCATACACTCTTTATCCTGAAGCAGAAATTTTAAAAGTTATAACAAAAAGTCGTCTCGATGGAGCACCGGGCACTAATGGCGTACCACAAGCAATATACAAACAAGATCCTACTTCTTGGGCTAGTAAGATGTTCACCCTATTCCGGCAGATAGGCTCAACTACTTGCATCCTGGAGAGCTGGCGAGGAGCAATAATTAATCCAATATACAAAGGAAGAGAGCGCACAGATCCCGCCAATTACCGTCTGATTGCGTTAATAGGTGCAGAGGGTAAATACTATGCATCCTTGATTTTAGCAGACCTGATAAGTTGGTCCGATGCAAATAAAAAAATACCCCTCAATCAGTCGGGCTTCCGTCGAGGCACAGGTACAATTACAAACGCCCTAGCAATAGGGCTAATCGCTGACAAAAGTCTACGACGGCGACAAGATCTGCATCTATGCTTCGTGGACTTTAAGGCGGCGTTTGACCGGGTCAGTAGACGCACGTTGTGGGCCAAATTGAAGCAGCAGGGTCTACTGGATCCAATCTTGACACCAATGATGGATCTTTATACGGATACCTGGATGCAGGTCAAAATTGCAGATGGCCTGAGGCTTACTAGGAAGATCCATACCAACGAGGGTCTAAAGCAAGGATGTGTACTGGCCCCACAATTGTTCAACCTATTTATGGCCGATCTAACACCAAGGCTAGATGGGGTCAATTCACATCCACCACGTCTGGGTATATTACCAGTGAGGCACCTGTCCTACTTGGATGATGTGGTCCTCTTAAGTCACACGAGAATTGGCCTGCAAAGATCTATCCATGAGTTAGCTGACTTCGCCAAAATAAATTTGATGGAAATAAACATAACAAAAACAAAGGTCATGATCATAACTCACAGATTACGTATACAAAAGTCATTTACAATTAACAACGTAAGGTTAGAAGTGGTTAACCGCTATAAATATCTCAGGATATATCTGGATGGAAGGTTCTCCTTTACAAAGCAGCACAAGGACATACAAAAAAAGGGCAATGCATTACTTTTTGCATTTTGTAGTTTAGTGAAAAATATAAAAGGCCCATTGTTTACCCCACTAATGGCAGTGATTAAAGCAAAATTGCTTCCAACCATCGCATATGGAAGCATGGTCCACAATGGACACAACGCAGTAATTCTGGATAAAATCCAAACGCGAGTGTACAAAAGAGTAATCTGTCTGCCACGTGACGCATCACCAGCTCAGGTACGTCTGGAGTTCGGCCTGCAGGAACAGCAACTGTACAGAAGGTACGAGGCAATCAAAATTTGGTATAAAATCTGGTTGAATCGTGGACTTGAAATCAACAAAGCACTCTGGGAAGCCCTGCAAAATGACCCAAAGTCTCAAAACACAAAGTATTTAGACTCTTCATTACAAATAACAATGACGGCTGACCTCTGGTAGAGAAAATTACCTTTGGCTTCATTCCAACTAATTATGAAAAAGGCAGTAAAAATGCACTCGCAACGAGACGACAAAGCGACGTTAAGCCGACGAACACATGCATGGATGGTCTTACATTCTTACACTAAACCAGAGCCAGCGGCTTATCTGGGCCTTGCCTTCCCCTCTTATTTAAAAACAACGTTTTTACAACTGCGTATGGGAAAGCTGCCCTCCAACGCCGACCATCCTAGCTGGGAGTTCAACGGCTCTAAAGCATGCAGCCTATGTGGGTTACCAACACAGGATTTCATACATTTAATATGTATCTGCCCAGTATTAGGTTTCCATCGTCACCATCTTTTGAGGAGATATTTCAATGAAAAAGGCATCCGTACTTGCAGATCGGCTATATTACAAAGTTTGGACTCAAAGGACCCACAATTAATTTGTCAATTGATAAAATTCTTAATTTGTTACAAGAAATTACTGTCACAGTGATATTTGGCAAAATGTTGGCTTGGACTTCCTCTATCTTTTTACAGTTATAATATGGTAAACAGCAATAATGAACTTGATTTTAAAGTATTGAATATAAACACCGACGGTTTATTTTTTAGTATCAACTTTTTATCCCCTATGTGAATGAAATTGAGATATTAACAAATGCATATTGTATTTTATATATCGGAATATTGTGCTGGTTTTAATTAACTATACAATAAAGGAATTATCTTATCTTAGTACTGCCCAGATTGCTTTATTTTTTCACGGCACTCTTATCGATTTTCCCGGGATTGTTTTTCAGAGGTTAAATCTATACTATCAGGTTTGATATTATATTAGTCCAACAGACACATCGCATATAAGCGGACAAACCAATGAACCCATTGGACGCAGGCAGCATGTTAGATGCTTAATCTAGAAATCAGCTACTTAGCTGCCAAGATGTTATGGATGGCCCGGCGGCTGACTGTGGGAATGAACCCAAAGCACGTAGAGCTCATAAGCATTGTGGGAAACAATGATAGCCTGCTTGTGATACTCAATGCTTGATTATACATTCATGTAAGAGAGATATGTTGACAAATGCATATGTATTAAATAAAAAGGAAAATAAAGGGCTATTTAAAAAAGTCTGATTCCACTACTGGAAAGATCAGTGGTATCAAGTTGTCTTCCTTTTTATGCAAGGTTGCACATGGTGTACCAACAGCACTCTCTTCTGGCCAGGAACATTTTTGACTCACCCCTGGATCAATAATAGTTCCACCACCCCACAGAAGCCAAAGCAGATGTCTCTCAATGTTGCAATAACTGCAGTCATGGCTGAGGCCAGTGTGGCCATAACCTATTGCACCAGAAAATCAAATCATCCCTGGCAACTGAATAGGAACAAGAGTCTGCTACACCTGACAGAATCCGAATCCAAAAAGCTTTATTCGACACATTGTCATAAAAGCATTTTACATAAATATCCATGATCTTTCCAAGATATGACTAAAACCAAAAAAACATGTGACAAAAAGAATAGATATCATGTGATAATGATTACCACTAAGCCTGGGCGTAGTTCGCGAGAAGTAGCGCTACGCGAAGCTACGCAAAGTGCAGTTCGCACTCACGCGAGCTACGCGTAGCACTACGCGGACCGCGTAGTGCACTGTTCGCAATGATTGCACAGTGCCGGATGCTTGTCCGCACTGTGCAATCATTGAAAACGGCATCTTGCACAGTGCGAGCTGTCTTTTACTGCCGCTCGAGTAGATTTTTACTCGAGCAGCAGCTTTCTCAACGCGGACTGGTAGTTTCTCATCGCGAGCGGTCGCGAGCATACGCGACCACTCGCAATGAGAAACCTGACCTCCCGTGTTGAGAATCTCGCTCGGAGGTTTATTTTCCACGCTCGCGATCGGCAACTTGATGTTGCTGATCGCGAACGAAGAAAAGTCTCGCCGGGATGTCATTTTGCTTGCTCGCGGTCGCCAACTTGACGTTGAGGACCGCGAGCAAGTAAAAATGACCGCTGCACTACGCTACACTACGCTACGCGTGTTTGCACTGTGCTACGTGCAATTCGCGTTGTGTGAAGTAGCGCAAACTTCGCAAACTACGCGAGCGTAGCGTAGTGCTTTGCCCAGGGTTAATTACCACAAGAACAAGTTTTCAGTTAAAAATTTTTTTTAAAACTTACCACTTTCATAACACATTTAAAAGTTCACAATTAAAAATTATACAGTATCATTGACTCCTTTTTAGTTGATTCCGACCATAAAATGAACATAAAATGACCCGCTATTTGAGCGATGTGGATTTCATTGCATCACTCAATCAATAACTTTCTTGTTACAAACAGTCAATATAGTTCAAGCTACTTTTGGGTTGGACCTTATAACCCACATCCACCCTAGATATTTTGCAACTCCTATAGAAATATACGGTAGGGTGCTGGTGCGCATTATCCTTTCTGCCTCCGCGCTCTTCCTCATACCCAGCATTTTGCATACGGGCTTCAGCCAAATCCGGCGCGGAGCGGCATATGCTGGGCACACAAATAGCATGTGGGCAATCGTTTCACTGTGTGACAAACAAATTGGGCACCTGTTATCACCTGGGCTCGACCACCTTGACGTAAAAGATTTGAGAGGCAACGAGCCCACCCTCAACTGAAAGTACAGCTTTCTATCCAGTGGTTTAGTTATGGTGTCCCAATAGGGATCAAGGTTCGGGATGTGTTTAAAATTCAAAAAGGATCCTGTTAGTGAAGATGATTCACTACATCTCAGGGTGTTATACACCACCATCTCCCAATACTTTTCTTTTAGGACCTCTTTTGAGGGAAAACATGCTGAAATTGGATCCACCCAAAGGGATTTCATCCCAATACATATTAGTACATCCCTAACTCCCCGTAGCCAACTTATCTTATGGAAGGTATCTAATTTAACAACATCCACAAAACCCAAAGCATATGACATCAATTCCGGCGTGGTCCACAATCTGCGCCAGTATAATACAGGGCGTAATTTTGCAATGTCAGATATGGACTTTCTGCCAAGCTCATAAAGTAAAGGGCACAGTGGTGTACTTTGGGGGAGATTAGTGATACTACGTAGGAATCTATTTTCAGAAGCTCTAAGTTTAGACATGTTCTTAAACCCCCAAACTTCAACGCCATAGAGGGCCGCACTAATCACTTTCTTGTCATAAACCTGGAGCACAGGCCTAATAGGTTTTGTGAGTGACTTTTTGTGCTCCACATTTAGCGCTCCTGACAATTGCCGGTGTTTAAGTGTGGCAAGATCAATTTGCTGATTCCACTTAAGATCACTCTGAATATTTACCCCCAAATATGTGAATGTTCTAACTTGTTCCAATGGTCGGTTATTCATTAAAATTTTACCTTTAAAAACACTATGTGAAAAAATCATAAACTTCGTCTTAGATACATTGACTTCTAGACCACGAGCGGAACAAAATTCTTCAAAAATAAGCAAAGCTCGCTGGAGTCCGCTAGGGGTCTTCGAAATTATCAAGGTATCATCAGCGAACATTAAAATAGGTATTTTAATCCCTGCTAGTGTTGGGGCATCAGTATTCACAGATGATATACAGTCCACTATGCCGTTGATAAACGAGAATAGGGTGGGTGCCATGGCACATCCCTGCCGCACCCCGCGCTCTACTGGAAATGTGCTAGTGTCCATACCCTGGGAACCCCATCGGATTCTAGCTGAGTTCTCCTCATGCAGCCTTATTACTAGTGATAAAAGTTCGCTTGGCAACCCCAAGTCCTTCAAAGTTGCCCACAGTTTGGTGCGAGGTACTAAGTCAAAGGCTGGCTTCAAATCCACAAAAGTGGCATAAAGACTGCCTTTGCTCAGAACCACTACTTTCCAGTATAAAAGAATAAAGCGAAACACGTGGTCGATGGTGCTAGTAAATGCCCGGAATCCGGCCTGCAGGGGGGACAGGATATTATTGTCATCTATCCAGTCCTGCATTAAGTATCAGCCTACCCATGATCTTTTGCAATGAGTCAATCAAACTAATGGGTCGATAATTCCCGGGCAATGATTTATCCCCTTTTTTATATACGGGGACTATTACCGCACCCTTCCAGGAATCCGGCATGGGTGCTCCCTGTGCCATGGCATTTGCCAGCATTTCAATATACCTACCCCATCGTTCCTTGTCATGTATGAACACATCTGCAGGGACGCCGTCTGGGCCTGGTGCTCTTCCAACTACCACCGCTCTAAGGGCCAACTCAACGTCCTTGCTATTAAAGGCCTCTTTAGTATAAAACACATGATTAAATTCTTCCCCATTTTCCTCTGTTGGGCATCGGGCATACTGCGGCTTAAAATGGTTAACCCAGTCATCCTGAGAGACATAATTTTGTGGTTCATCAGGTTGGCCACCACGTTCCCATTTTAATATGCTCCAGAATAGTTTACTATTGTTTTGGACACTAGCCTCTTTAAGGTCTTGCCAACGTTTCTTGTCCCAGGAGCACTTAGCTTTATGCATCGAGTTCTTATAAGTCTTCCTAGCTGTCCGTACCTGTACAGGCTCTCCGATTTTAATCACCCTCCCAAGACTAGCTCGCGCCTGTCTACACTCATTATTATACCATCAACAGGATTTTTGGGGTTTCAGTTTCTTAGACTTACAACTCTTAAAAAAATGGGTTCTCATGTGCACAAAAATCTTTCATGTGACTGGATAACACACTCTAAATTCCCACTAGTAGATAATATATTTTCTATCTCTAGCAGGGCATTGTCAACATCTTTAGAAATGCTAATCAATACATCAGCATGTTTAACTAAATTTGCCCACTTGAGTCGCCTCATATCATGGGTAGGAACCGCATCTAGTGTACACAATTCTACCTCACTGCATTGTGGATGCGTGTGCCACCGCTTCCCAAGGGTTACACACAGGGGATTATGGTCACTTTCCAATCAATCCTTTATTTCCATATCATCTATTTTGTGCCACAGTTTCAGGCTCACCAGAATGTAATCTATTCTACTATTGCTATACCCATTGTTAAATGTGCTCAGCCCCGGTCTATCATGCGGCATCCTCCCATTTAGTGCTCTTAATCCCTTGTCAAGACAGATGGAATTAATCTCTATGACTACCTCCGTCCATTTCTTGACAGGGGTAAGATCCAGTTGTGGGATGCCCCATTGAGCATCTTCATCATCAGTAAGGCGCCAATCGTCTATATCAAGTGGCTCAAATGTTACATTCAAGTCTCCCGCTATGCTAATATTAGAATCCACGGAGGGTTGCTCAAGAAGATCTTCCAGTGCTGCTAGAATTTGTGACCTACCCCCCCTTGTTCCCCTGACATAAATGTTGTAGATGTCAATTGACTCTAGCGGGCTTAGCTTTAGTCTTAGCACCTGGATGTCATTACTGTTAGAGGGGAGTTCTTTTATGGTGATGTTTAATTCCTGACGAATCCATATAGTTAACCCACCAGAGGGACGACCCTTTCCACCTTTCACCGCTGGGACATGATAGTTTAAAAAACCCTCACAGTGTAATGGTGTCAAGAGTCATGTCTCCTGAAAAAGACAAATGTCAAAACAATTGACGAAAGCTAACCACTCCGGTGACAAGAATTTTGAACTCAACCCTGCAATATTCCAGGATAACAATGTACCCCTAGTGGGGATAAGACAAGTGTCTATTGATTCATTTACATTCTCCGACGGAGTATGCCCTGTCTCATCTAGAAGGTCAGAGGAAGTTTTACATATTAGTGTGGATCGTGAGTGCTTTAAAAGACTATTCACACAGTTGGAAACTAGCCCTGGACTACTACCATCGAGAACTGGTGGAACTGGTGTATCAATAACCATCAAAGGACTGTGGTCGTGCTCATGCTCCAGTCAATCAATACCTTCAAGTGTCGAGCTACCCACCCTTTCTATTCCAGCCCTGGGGGGTTGCCCTAACTGGGATCTGGGCAAAACAGTAAGTGGAGCCCTCCGCATCTGAATCAATGATGAGTCAGGCGAACAAGACCTAAATTCCAAGGCACATAGATTTTCGGCCAGCTCTTCATTCCTTAGGGTCAGTTCAATACAGTCCCGTTGGCTGCTTGGGGAAGTAAGCCTACGCGCCTTAGTAATATCTTCTCTAATCATGGAACGACACCCCCTAACATGTCGTATCCAGTGGATCGCCTTATTAGTTAGGGAATCGGCACTTTCCCTACTACTGCTAGAAGCTAACTTTGGGACATTCACCAAGTATATTGTATGGGCGTTATATGACTTATTGGGGCATTGTTCACCCTTTCGGTCCAAACCTTTATTTTGAATGTGGCTCGGTGTTATGGTACTATGACTACGTACATCTGGTGAGAAATTGGGTGCTTTATCCATATAAAGAGATTTAAGAATATGTGCTTCTTTAGGGAAACCTCTACTTATATTAGTGAGCGACGGTAGAGACTCTTTTTGTTTAGCCACCTCACTATACCAGGGGGCGTCCTTAGTCTGACCAGCATTATTTTGTAGAACAGGCACCTTTACATGGGCAGGTGGTTGATTTGGTGGAAAGAGAACCACAGCACCACGGGTTGCACTATCGGGGGTGTTTACCTCTCCTCTTATCGGGAGCTCAACCATAGTTCTCAAACTCTCCAACAACACCCTCATAGACCTGATTTCATCCCGCAGGGTGTGTACTTCATGGATAACGTCATGCAGTGTTGGTGTCTGTATATTTTCAGCAGCCACCCCTTTTGTATTGTGCGTGTTTGTTGTGTGTGAGGTAGTATTACAATCTCCCTGAACCTCAGACAATACGGCATACCTATTTGAGCAGGTAACTGCAGCCTCTTGGGGTTGAGACTGCAGCTGACTATCATCTAACTCAGCAATTTCAGCGTGAATGGGTTGAGAAGTGTCAGCTACCCTTGCCATTTTCTTGCTAGATTCTGCCTTCGGGTTTCTGGAATTTTTCTTGTGTGATAAAAACATTACAGGAATAGCTGGACCTTTGTTTGGACTAACCCTCACTCTATGCCCTGTACTTGGGCGGGAATTATCACTATCATGATTGGGTTTTAAGTTCGGAGCTAATATATCCGCACATTCTTCAACTAAAATGTCAATTCTGTCCATTACACAGTTACTACCAGCATTCTTCATTGACTTCCTTGCTTTTTTCCCTTTACTAATTCTTCCCACGATTCCACCATCCCCCACACCTGCTCCGCCCTCCATGGATTTCCTTTTACCCATAGTGAAACACTTGCTTCCAAAACAATCTTACTAAATGTCCAACTAAACAGCAAGCAACAGTCAATGGCTTCCACACAGATACACAAGTGTGTCCTGCGAACAACAGTACCTTTTTTGACCGGTGATTGGCACACTCAACGCCCAGATCTGAAATACAGATGAAAGGGGGTTGGCCCTGCCCTGTCTCTTCCTGGCGAGGACGGGCCGCGGTGGTGTCCCGCGCTTTTTAGCGCGTTTCTGGGCAGCAAGGCGCCTCCCTCCAGGGAGAGCAAAGGAACCTGGGACAGGTAGTCCCCAACGAGATGGCCAGCAGCAAGCAACAAGGCGTCCCGCGCCGCGGTGGTGTCCCACGCTTTTTAGCGCGTTTCTGGGCAGCAAGGCACCTCCCTCCAGGGAGAGCAAAGGAACCTGGAACAGATAGTCCCCAACGAGATGGCCAGTAACGCAACCCTTTATGCGAGTGTTGGGTCTATCAGTTCCGGGAAATTTCCAACTTGACGAACGTTTTCAGATTCCAGTCTACACCTGACCTTCCTGAGCCTGGAGCAGAGCAGGAAGTTGCCTTGTAACACAGCAAGAGGTAGTGTCTGCTCATACACTGGACACAGTCTACACTACCTCCTCCAACAAGTAAAAGGAAGACAACTCCCTATGTTCTACATCACTGCTTCAGATAAAGGTGACATGAAGTGGATCCCTATCTCTCATACCATTGGCAGAAAGGGAACATTTCAGAATGCGTAGCTGGCAGTGAGGAAGATGAGCCAGTCATTGTTCATTTAGAGAGTGGCCTTGAAGTGCAAATCACCTCTATTCAGCGTACTCCTATATAACCACCACCTGCTTGAATCTTCTTAAAATCCAAATAACCACCAGAAACAAAACCCACCATTCTTGCAGCCTGCCCTAAGCAACAGTAAACACTGCCTAGCCCACCACAAATTCACCTTTCTTTGGCTCTATAAGGAGGCACTTCTCCTCAGAATGGGCTTGTTTATAGTTAGACCAAATGGGAAAGACGTTGTAGTCTGCGAAATCTGCCCCAAACCATCCTATGAATGCTGCATAGACTGCTGGCCCCTAAATGCAAATCTATTTTTCTGTAATTAAAGGGTTTGTCGCAGCGAACAATGACAAGTGTGGCAGAGGTGTCGCAAAACCAGCCACAAGCCCACCAGCTGCTTCTGCGGTAAAGAGTAAGACAAAGAGCCAACTCTCAATAGATTTGAGGGATTCAAAGAGTAGATAAAAAATTGCCCTTTTCAAGGGGTCCTTTACAGTAGGAATGCACTTCAGGTAGCCTCCAGTAACATGGGTGTCTCGTCACCTGGTGTCACTGTACGAAGTCTCTGGAAACATCTACAATTTCCCTTTACAAACCCACCATCAAACAAACCTCTCTTAGCAAACCTAGAAAAGGTCTTGGTCTCAACAGAATCCCCATAGGCAGTAGGCAATAGACAATAAGCAATTGGCAATGGACAAAGGGTATTGCAGAGAGTCCATCAAGCAAACAGGTGGAACAGGAAGCAGGCAAGGAGCGGAGGGAACTGCAGAAACTGTTGAATTAAAATGAACATGTTTGCCTGACCTGCATTAGCAATAACCGTTACAAACCGCGAACCAATCCACCATAAATCTACAGTCTAAAGGTCAGGATGTAGACCAGAATCCAAAATGGGCAGAATGGAGGATAAGAACAACGCCAGGGACACCGAAGAATGCCAGGAACACCCCACAGTGACCAAAAGATACAATAACCAGTCATGAGCTATGAAGAATGCTCCACGCTCTGCACTCCATTCAGCTCTTGCCCTCCATCCTCCCTCCTCCATAGCACTGTCTACCAACATTTAGTGCCTACCATGTCTTTCGCCTAGATTCATCTCTGCAATGCAGGTCTACAGGAGACACTTCTACTTCTTGAGGTCACACTTCTTTGAACAATGGAAGCAACACCCCCCATTGTCAGATCGTTGACGGTGCCCTTGCCCCTCCTTGGGGCTCCACAGAGCAAAAAATAGACAAATCAGCCCACAGAGGGCATAATGGGGAACTCCATGGTTCAGTTTCCTGCATATTAGAACAGTTGCTTTGCCCCTTTGATTTCCTTTAGGTTACAGCTTGACTGCAGGATTGTCTCTGTTTTTATTGGTTGCCTAGGTCTCACTTGGGGCATCCAGATGCTGGCTTTCATGGTGGAGGCTGTGGGGGAGCCACAAGGCTCTGTAACCCTGTCAGGCTCCCTAGTGCCTAGCAAGCTCCAGCGGCCAGTGCAGGTGCCAGATACTGTGTATCCTCCACCCCACCAGACATAAGCACAGGGGCAATGGAGGCGCATGGACCTGGACTGTCCCTGCCTTAGTACATTGTAAACAGCTAATTAATAGATGCAGATTGTTCTCCCTACCCTTCCTTTCCATGAACTGGGTCATTTGCTGATAATTGCTCCTTTTGTGTGGGGGAGATGTTTGTTTCCTCTACTGTGGAGCAGAGTAAATAACTTGGCCCAGCAGGGAGGACAAATGCCTGGAATCTGATTATTAGCCAAGACTGTATCTCCTAGAAGATAGTTAAGGGAAGGCTCTTATTAGGTGCCACCAGTACTGATGCTTTTGGAATGCATGATCCCATTGCAAAGTATAGGCATGCGACCGAACAGTGTTCGGTCGCATCCTAATTAGTCAGTCGGTATCACCGACCGGGTGTCGGTCGGTCCCTTGACTGAGACGATGTTGGGCGGAGGAAACTCCGCCCAACATTGTAATAGGGCCCTTAGTTGAAAGATTGCAATTTTGCAGGTAAAGAGGATCTGATGTGTTGCCCTCATCAACTTCTGTAGAGCACAAAGGTGACTCCAGCAGCATGTCACAATACCAGTACACATCACTGGCAACACGATAGTCATTCCAAACCACATAATCTGCTACAAATCCAACACCAGAAGCATTGCTAGAAACATCAGTTGCAGTGGGATGGTTGATAGGAGTTGCACAACTTACATCAAGCATTCAGATGTAGGAAACCAATCAGCAGAATTGTCAATTACTTCAACAGACAAGATGTTACAAGAGCACTTGCATTAACAAACAAATATTCCTAGTAGATCAAGACCCATTTATCTATTGGCATGGGAAAAGCAAACAGTGGATAGAACTCAGCATGTTGGCAATAACATATCTAGCATGTGCTGTGGCATGCACATAATGCGAGTGGGTTATCTGTGCAGCTGTACCATGCATTACGGTCAGAAGGACCAGTCTGTTTCCTCAAAATGTGGAAAGCCAATGATCAAAGCATTTTATCCCTAAAATGTTTAGGCTCGAGAAAACACATCAGTGGATGAGTGTAATTTCTCAAACATCACAAGTGTGGTGAGTGATTATCCTTCAGAGGAAGTCCCTAGATATGAATGTGAACTTTGCATACTGGACTAATAAATTCACAATAACAATACAATGCCTGCTATAAAAAATGAACAAAACACTTTTCTGATATATTTGGTGTGGCAAGAGTTGCAAATCAACAAAAACGGACTATCCTGCTCTGTGTACAAGGCACACACACATAATCAAAGACAGCCAAGTCTGTAATGGATGCTCATTCAACAGCCATCTCTTCTCCAAGGAAGGGCTGTGGTGCTTCTGCTCTGCTTTTCTTGACAGAACTTGGCAGAATGCATTTGCATATTTTCTCCGTTTTCTTATCATAAGTATTTTTTAACTTTGTGCATCCTCCCTATTTTATATTGTAGTCTAGGTATCTTATTATGGGAGACTGTGGCTGATAACACTGTTTGACTTGTGTTAATTGTTGTATTTCATCCATGACAGATGTGTCATGCCAATGGGACTGGATGAATGCT
This sequence comes from Calotriton arnoldi, assembly GCA_963921515.1. Taxonomy (NCBI): domain Eukaryota; kingdom Metazoa; phylum Chordata; class Amphibia; order Caudata; family Salamandridae; genus Calotriton; species Calotriton arnoldi. The sequence goes on along the minus strand of CAWUFW010008059.1, from coordinate 918,187 downwards.
GTGTTTGTCCGCTCTTTCCACCCACTTACTTAATTCCTTCTACACATCCGTTGATTGATTACCTAACCCTTTTCCTCCCAACTGTTAGATCAATTATGTTGCTATCTGTCCTCACCAGGAACACACACTTGGCAGAGTGAATGTGGTGTGTGTAACCCCAGGTGGTAGATTTGCTAACATTTTGCACTGAAGTGACGCTAACCAGCACTAAATGTTTTTTTCCTAATTTACTTCCCAGTGCAAAACTTGTTCTGTACTAGAAACCCCTAAAGTAATGCAAAGCAGTGCTTTGTGTTACTTAGTGCCAAGGGGGCATTACATGGGTGGTATATGGGTGTTCCCATGCTACCACCCATGCCCTTTGATGCAAAACCCTATCTACAAACAATAGTAGACAATGTTTAGTGGGAAACGTTAATGCCATTTCAAAGCCTTTAAGAGGAGAAATGTTTTTATTTCTCCTTTCTTTTCCCACTTTGCATGCATGCTGCACTGTGCAGCAACATGCAAAGTAGGAAAGGTTTTAGAGCATGTTACCATATAGTGTTTTGTACTGGAAGAGTACCCTTCCAGTACAAAACCTATGGTAGACTCAGGCACACACCCTAGCACTATGGCACTAGTGCTAGGGCATAGCAGCTCAAATCAGCAGCAACATTAGGGAGAGGGGAGGAGAGAGCCATATCTCTGTAGATATGGCACTCTTCTGCTCCCTCCCTGTCATGCCACGCAGCGCAGCACTGTGTGACTTTTTTGTAAATCTGGCCCTAAGCCTCTAAAGAAGAAGTTTAAAAAAATGCATATTTTCCCACACAACCTTACCCCAGGCCTTATAATGGGGCATCTTTGTGCTAAAAATAACGATCAATGATAGGTAAAGGCTAGGGAGTGTGTACCTTTCTTTTTATAATCTATGCCCTCCATAGAATCTAGCTGCTGAAGAAGCCTCCTGACTTGTACATGGGCGTAAATAGGGGTGTGTGAAATGTGTGTATTTCAGAAAAATTATGTGAAACTACGTGTAATTACATGAAATGCAAATCCATCTTGTTATGCTATATTTTAGGGCAAAATGCATCTTCGTAAAGATACATTTCACAGTAAAAAATAGGAGCTTGTGTTCTGGCCATTCGCATTATTCCAACGTGCTTGTGGTGATATTTTGCAGTGAATTGCATAAGTATGTGATGTGGCATAATGGTGTAATTGGCATTAGAAGTGTAATGTGAAATTACTGAAAGTATGAGAATTACACCTGCACAATTAGATTTTACCCGGGCCTAGTGTAAAACAAATTCTTCATACTGTACCTATAACTTTGCTAGATTTAATATTTGGATTGATTTTGCATGAGAAAAAGATAGGCTGCTTGGTTTAGTAAATGATTCTGTCTTAAGGGTACAGTTGTATTGATTTATGCTGGCCTATGTTTTATATTTGCCTCTAAAATCCATGTTGCAGAATCAGTTTTCTGGTTCACCTACTTCACTTGAAATAAGAAGCATCATTTTCATTGGTGTCTTCTCTGTTTGAACCTGTCAGGGCAGCCAATTATTCCACTTACCAAAAGAATGTTCCTGCAGCAATGGCTACTCACAGTTATTGGGGGAGCACAGGTTTTAAGGTTGACCGTCAACACTGCTCTGATGAGGAGGGAGGAAGAGGTTTGACTTCTGTGGGCGGCAGCAGAATGTGGCATCCATTCTCTGAGTACTGCCACTTAGTGATGATTTCAGAGAGCAGGGCAGTGCACAGCTATAATTAATGGAATGGACCTCAAGAGACAAGCCGTAAAGCGGATGACATGGACATAATCAGATTTACAACACTATTTGCAGGAGGGTGAAGCAAAGGCCCGTATAGTGGGTGGCCTGGCAAAGTGGCACATGTAGAGAAAGTTAGAGAGAGAATGGTGAAACTTCTGTGCTCTTTGTGATGGGCCAAATTTGGGCCTCTATCGATAGGTAGGTTGACATTCTCTGGTATACCAGAGATGCTATGAATGCCAATCAGTAAAACAAACAACTAAACTAATAAAGAGAGTACCAATTATATATTACACAGCAATAATTATTTATATAAACAAAACTTAACCCCCTTACACCACTCACAAGAGATCCTCTGCCTCCGTAAACCCTAAAAAAAACACATCTTAAGCTACCGCTTCCCAAAGCCTAAAAAACACAAAACGTGCAATAGAACCACCCCTTGTCTAACCCTATAAAAACCCAGTCCTACAGCACCTCTTCCCAGACTTATCGCACCCATACCACCCACAACAGCCTCACCCATTCCCAAAATAAAAAAAACACTCAAATGTGTCTATTCTTTCATTGTGTACTTACGGTTCAGGTGCCTTTTCCATTGAAAATGCAATCTTTATTTGCCTATAACTTTTGACCTTGTATACAAATTTTCACCAAATATAGCAATCACTTAGCATAGTTAGATGATGCCTGACATGCCAAATTTCGTGCACTTCTTTCAAGGGGATAAATGTCATGGGGGAAAATGTGTGTCCCCATTGTACCTGCCCTAGGGCATTTTGATTGCAACTACAACAAAACCTCTGAATGGATTTATACCAAACTTGGCATTAGGGTAAAACTTTACTTGGAATCCATGCTGTTGTTGGATTGGTTTAATCCATTTTTGTATTTGAGAAACAAGGGTATGAAACAGTGCAGAGTGGGCTTGAAATTGTTAACACTTCTATAAATTGCTGCCTTTTAATCCATCAAGGTTGACTGACTGAGGTCTGCAGACATCTGAGGATTGAAAAATGTAACAAATAAAGGCTGGCCATTGGACATTTTCCTCCCATCAGCCATTTCGGGTCCCAAAACCAAGAAAGGGAGCAGCAGGCCTGCAGGCTCTGGTTGAACAGCCACAAAAGAAAAAAAATTGTTGTGGCCGCTATTACAAGATGTGGGGCAGATTCCCTTCAACTCACCAAAAAGGGAGAAAAAAACCAACAGGATTGCATAGGAGGGCAAGGTAGACACACCCTGGCACATAGGCTGCAGAAGAGAGAGAGAGAGAGACAGTGTTGAAAAATTCAATTGTGAATGTTAGTCCATGGACTAATTTCTTGGCTGTGGACTTCACACAACTAAAATGGTGCAAGTAGTCCTTGGCCTCTAGAGCTAGACCACAGACTACCAGTGCCATCTTACATGTTTTGAGTCTGCTACCTCAAAAAATAGGCAGTAGACTTCTGTAACATTTGAAGCCCTGTCTCACGGCAATCACTATAGTGCAAGTATTATATGAGATTCTATGCCACCCTTGTATTTATCACAGCAAATGGTATATACTTCAAATCATCAGTCCCATGATCCCCATAAAGAAAGTTCCAATTTGCTTCATTCTTCCTGAGACATGTCAGTTTGTTTCTGTTTGATAGTGTTGTCTTGGAGTTCAGCCTCTTACCCATCACTAGTGCAACAGAAGATTTGTATGTGCCCTCCTCCCTCTGAACAGTGGCCACTTCTTTTCTAATTCCAAAAATGGGGTCATTACCATCTATCTAAATGGAATTTTCAAGCCTCAGGGTGTGAACATTAGCTGTCTGTTCTTCTTCCAAGGTTTCCCAAAAGCATCAGTATCAAGGGTTTGTGATGAGTCCCTTCTTCCCTTTCCCACATTTCATCTGCCACTCCCTTATCACCTACCTGAGATCAAGGTTCTGAGGGAGGACTGGGGATAAGGAAAGTTGTGCCTCTTTTTACCGAAGATGCTTGGCGAAGCCTCCTATTCCGATAGTCGTCGGGACTCAGAGTTTTCGCTGGGCCCAAGCTGCGAGTCTTATGCTGGTCACAAAACTCATCTGTGGCTCTTACACACTCTGGCTCACTGGATCCACTCTCTCAGTTGTCGCTGCTCCATATCCCCAAGTCACCTTCTTTCCTCCTCAGTTTCCCAGCATTTCTTCCTCCGACATTTCAGGTCCTCTATCCCATCCGCTCTTCTCCACTCCTTTCCAGAGCCTTCTCCTCCACTGCCACTCCCCTCTCCTAAACCTTTCTTCCACAACTGGAACTTTCTCTTTCTTTTTTTCCAACAGTCCCAGAAATAACTCCCTCATGTCCTTTCACCTCAAGTGCCCTCATTCCAAATAGTCCATCTTTCATGCTGTTGTATGTTATTTCCTCCCCAGTTGACATGTTTGCAGTATCCTGTTCCGAACTTTTGCATGGCCATTTGAAATTAAAACACTATTTCCCTACACAAAATGTCTCCATAGGTGGTGGTCCCTGGCATTAGATAGCAATTGAAGGCAGTCATCCATACTGAAGTCAACTTTTTTTGTGTGCCTAGCAAGGAGAGCTGAACTTCATGTGACATTTGCTGACCTCTGACTACAATTTTACATTTCGAGGAGCAATCTTAGATTTTGATTTGCTGCCATTCAGGCAATCATCCTCCACATGAAAAAGAGCCACGTCATTTGAAAAATGAGGCACATGAGACATATGAAGCAGCAGACCAGACACAGTAGTACTGGAACTTGCTGCTCAAAAATGGAAGATTATGGCACATTCTGGGAATGGAGATCTTTGTGGACTAACTGAACAGGAGGAAAAGGAAAAAATGCAGGGTCTCGGAAAGACTGTTGAAGTGGGTTTAATTAGCAAGGCTCAGATATTTGCTAGGTCTTCTCACATGCACTGGGGGGAAGAAACTAAATGCATGCAGAGTCAGTCGTAAGATGAGTGAACAGAAACTGAGAAGGGGGCGTCTGGGCGATGTTTGTGTAGGCCAATGTTTTGTCTGCTCTACATAAGACCCATCAGAGCTTAATAAAGGTTTTCATTTGGCTGAAGGATTCTCCAAAGCCCCACACACGTTTTAACAGCAGGCAGGAAGGAATCATCACAACCAAACTAAAGTGTGCAGGTAAAGCAGAGAGAGGTACATTAGGTAGATCCAGGAGAGCTGGGTACATGCCAGATTTTCAGCATAACGATTTTCCATGTAAATAGTTTGCATTTAGATTAATTCTATGTAAGCATATCTTATGAGCACAACCCACAATTCTGGGTTTGACACCCGTTGTCCATAGTAATGTGACTTTGCCAGAATATCCTCATGTCACGTTCATGCCAACTACACAGCATCTGAACCACAAAGCTTTTTACTGTAGGTAGGTGTCACTAAATCCCACATATACTCACAAACAAATCTCTACGAATTGGTGTACTAGAAATGAAAAGAACAAATGCTAATATTTCCAGAAAAATAAATAACACATCATGAAACATTGTTTTGACACGACCTCTGATAACCACCTTTTCATCTTTATACCAAAAACAATATACTATATCAACAATAAATGTTTCCACAAATGCCACCAGCAATTTGCAGTTTCACAGTGCTGTAAATTGATGGTGGTATAGAATAAAGTGTCAGATGTAGGATTATCGGGTTGCAAAATACTGTTCACGAACTGGGACCAGTAGTTTCACAACCAGTAAAGATTTTTAGGAACTGACCTATGTACTAATAGATCAGTTCTGTAAGATCTGAATCATAATGGTAAACGAGACTTGATGAACATCTGAATGTATCTCCGTATTGCATTTAATTGTTTCTGTACTGTATTTATATATTATTGCTCTTTGAATATTCATTATATAGATGCTTTTATAATTGTTTTTTATTAATCAAATAAGGCTAATGAAATAAATTAAATGGTTTGGAACCCAACCTACCACATGAATATTAGCGGGGTAGGTCACAAATTACGACTCACTATGACTGGAGGAAATCACAAGGAAGGTGACCTGTTGGAATCAGCAGAACACCGAGGGGCAGGTTTACTATTTTTTCACGTAGCGCACTGCAGTAGCCGCAAATGCTGCTCTGGGCTACGTGAAAAGGAGAGAGGAGCAGAGCGCCCTATTTACTAAAAGAAGGCACTCTCCTCTCTCACTAGCGCTGGCGCTGAAATCAGCTGCTGTGTGCCACAGAGACACCTTTGCGCCATGGTACTAAGGTGTCTCCGTGAGCCTAGCATGAGTTTTGTACTGGAAGGAGTCCTTCCAGTACAACATTCTATGGACAGACTCACTTTAACCATTTTCCCACTTTGTAGGTGTGCTGTAAAGTGCAGCACAGATGCAAAGTCGGAAAAGGAAGGAGAAATTAAAGCATTTCTCCTTCCTTGCGCCTACTTGAAAAGGGCACAGTTTTATCACGCTAAATCCAATCTACTTTATTTAGTAAATTGGGTTTAGCATGAGAAACCTTGGGTGATTGCATGCACCACCCTTGGTACGCCCCGACAGCGCAAAGTAATGCAAAGAAGCGCTATGTGCTGCTTCACATTACTTTACAGTTTTTTCCAGTGCTAAACAAGTTTAGCGCTGGAAAATAAATTGGGGAAAAATGATTTTGCACCAATTTGCATCACTTTTGTGACGCAAACACTGCGCAAAATCTTAGTAATCTCCCCCATGCCCATGAATGCTTTTAATAGCAACTTTAAAAAAATTGCAGTCCATTTTACTTAAAGGAAATGGGACTGTGTTAAAAAAAGGTTTCTTTTTTTTGGATTGAGAGTTTTCAGAAGTCACCTCAACCACTCCTACTCTTCAGCTGTCTTTTTTTTACATTCACAAAGAGGAAGGGTCTCCAAGTGGACCCCTTCCCTTTTGAGATTATAGTACTACCTTCTTTGTGGTGTTGGTAAAATATCAATGTTTTGCAATCCGATTTCAGTCGGAAGACATTGATGCATAAGATACTGATTCAGTATTTGGAAAGAACGCTTACAACACACTCCTTTCAGATACCATATTGTTATCCTTTTGGAATCCCATTTTAGGAGTCAGAAAAACTCCTAAAATGGGAATAGTACAAAAGAAAATTTATTTTTTTACATCCGCAAACACCGAATTGGAGTGTGCGTGATCATTAAAATGCTTTGCCCCTCAGGCCCAAAGAGTTGCATTTGGGAAACCTGTGTTCTCTTACCATATGAAACTCTCTACCCCATTCAATGGCACTGCTGTTGATGATAAGCTTCTGGCCTTTCGGGGCATTAGCCTCATAGGTACCCACTTTCAGAAACCTGCTAGTGTCCTTTGAGGTCATCTGCCAGTTGATAATATCCAGCAGTGGTGGAGCATCTCCATTTTCATCAAAAAACACCTCTTTCCCAGCTGAGTTCTTTGTCCTGACATTCTTCAAGTAGTGCAGAAGCTGGAAAAATAAATTGTCTCATCACTGTAATCGTAAGACTAGATACTTTGCATTAACTTTCTTTCTGCAAAAGTCACGACAAGAGAATCATCTTTAAAAAACAAATAAATGATGAGTAAATGTGTGATTAATAAAAAACATTTCCTATACTAACTATCTTCCTGTGGATTAGTACTGAAAATGCTTGTGTTGGGTCCTGTATCTCCCCTGAATAGTATATGGCCATGTTCCACTGCAACAAGTTCTCCACTGCATGTGAATCTAGTGTTGCGGCTTTTATTTTGGCTCTGCCCCCCACTAGTTTACTGCATGCTCAGAGGCCTAGGCCTAGTCCTGTTCCTGAAAATGTGAGGTCCAGGACCTGTCCTGTAAACTTGAAGGAGCAGCAAGCATACCCTCAAGGGGCACATGGCCAAGATGGCAGCTGTGCTGGACTCGTTGTATTGAGCTCCGTCTGTGGCCCGGTAAAATCCTACATTATCCTCCTTAATCCTGCCCATCAGCACCTGGCTCCCCATGAGCTACCCCCCAGTATTTTTCACCATGACCTGTGTCACAACTGGCAGTTGTTGGAGTGTCGGGACCCGTGAGACGTGACCTAGCCGGCCTGGGAGGCCTGTGAAGAGTGGTGTTGGTGGATGGACGGCCGGTGCTCCGCCGCCTTGCCAGGGCAGTGGCGTGAGCTTATAGCCACCGTCGACTGGCTGGGGCCTACTGCACCTAAGTGCTGCACGACTGGTGGGAGTATTGGAGACAGCCTCCTCGCCCCGCATGTGCCACACTTGGCGCAATGTCAGTGAATCCTCGGGGTTTGGACCTGGATGTGTGTGAGGATCTTGCCAGCCTGAATGAGGAGGGGCTGCCCTAGATAATCGCACAGCTGTGGTGAACCAGCTCCACTCACCTGCCTGGGGGTTGCAGATTGTGGTACTGGGGGTAAAGAACTGGTGGACAATTTGGCTTACCCAGACCTGGGCACTGCTGTCTCCCCGGTTTCGGCGCTGCTTGAACCCAGAAGGGACATCCTGCCCCACGAACACAGTGCCCTGCATTGAGGTGACAATGCTATTAGTCTCCGATGTGGAAATCTAGCCTACCTCACCCGCCTGCTTCAGATTGTGATATGCTTGTGGACTATCGGGTGCCTGGGAAGCTCACCCAGGCCAGGGCACTGTCTTTCCCAGATGTCGGCGATGTTGAAATCCTGAAGGGGCAGCCTGTCCCTTGCAGACAGCATCCTGCACTGTGATGACAACACTATCAAGTGTCCAGTGTGGTACCATAGCCTAAACCATACTGGTGGACAGCGAGGCAGGCCGGTGATTGTGGAATGGGTGACTAGGGTGAACAGCCTGCTGACTTATATGCATTAGGACCCCACCACACACATAACCCACTCTGAATGATGGTCAAACAACAAGGTAATCAGACCTCTTTCCCCCCTCCAAGGATATTCTGGAAATGTCAGTGATGCCACAGGGGGATGGGTGAGGAATCTACAAATCAACTGGAGATCACCTTGGAAAGACACTCAGGGCCATTTGACAGGATACTGCAGGCAATCCTCGATACCATGAACTCACTGGAAGCAAGAATGACTTGTTGATGATAGAAGAGAACCTGCTTCGCGCACACCACAGGAAACTAGACGAGCAGGTTGATGATGCAGAATCTGCAATAACCTGGATGCACCCGATGCTGAAGGGCGTGCAGACCCAAATACACAATATGAAGGCCGAAATTAAAAACCTCCAGCTACAATCAGAAGATGCTGAAGGGCGCTCTAGATGTAATAATGTCCGATTGAAGGGTCTCCCTGAATGCGCATAAGGACCTAACATAGAGCTATTCCTCGAACAATGGTTCATAAACACTATCCTATTGGGCAAGTTCCTGACATTTGTTTTCAATTGAGAGAGCACACTGGTCCCGCGAAGGCCTCCACAACTGGGAGGTGATCCACGCACAGTCATAGCATGACTGCTCAAGTGTAGGGACAGGGACTTCATTTTACAAATATTCAAAACTACAGGCCCATGGCAATATGAAGAAAATGTCATTACTGCCTATCTGGATTCCCTAGTGGCGGTCTAGCGACGCCGTAACTCCTATGAAGCCGTCATGCAGCAATTGCATCTCATGGGCTTGAATATGCCGTTCTCTTCACTGTTAAACTGTGTGCAGTCACGTGAGAGATGTCACACTCTTTCCAGTCCCTGAGCAGGCCTGGTCCTGGCTGCACACGAAAGGAGCGGAGTCTCCGACGACAGACAGAGCATCCATGGAAGGCTGGCAAACCATGCAGTCGTCCCACATCCAAACAGACATCAAGGAGAGGGTTCAGGAAGTGGCTGACATCTACAGCACAGAAAGCTCCCCTTAACTACCCTGCCATGACTCTGGAGAAGTAGAACAAAGCAGACTATTATTGACACCCTGATTGGCTGATGACATCCTGAAGCAAAGACACTTAATTTCTTCTTGTCCCGTGCGTTGACCACAGGCAACTTTGAGGGGTTGTGCCTGTGGGAAGCAGGGAACCGGCAGCTATACTGGGGCCTACCAACTGGGGGCGTACACATAGTACACTCTGCTGGGGGGGGGGGAGTTGGGAATGTTGCTGTTCATGTTATCAGAATATTGGTTGCGGTATCACATGGCACACACGAGGAGGGCCACCGTGACACATGCTAAGGAGTCAATGATTAGTGCAAATGGAGGACTTATATGTGGGGTTTTGGAGTTGCAGTTAAAGACCTATGGAGAGCGCAACATTCATAATCCACCCAAGGGCCACATGGCCCAGGGACAGAAAGGGCAATCTAATTGCAGATAACAGATGGGGGACATACCAGAGCTCTAACTTGCCCATAACCTGCCTACAATAAATCCACTTGGAGCCGTCAGAACTACAGCTGGGCGTTAAATGGAGGGGGCAGATGTATGGCACGTTCCTTTCAACGTTTGATGGGGGTGCTCACCTGGAATTTACTGGGATACCCACTTGTGATGGAGGCACACAGAATGGACCTGAAAGGTAGATATGTAGTACTAGAGCCACTGTTGAATTGGGATACGCTAACTCTTATAGCTATATATGCACTATAATACTAACTACTTGGAATTCCTGGACCAGCTGACCCTAGCACTCCCATGCAACCCACAGGCACCATGTATATGGGGGGAGAATTTAATTGTGTTCTAGATGCAGTCATAGATAGATCCAACTCCCCAACAGGATCCACAAGCCATTGATTGACACAACATTTCAGTCAATGGCTACAGAGCAGTCAAGTACACAAAGTGTGGAGATTGATGATACATAGAGAGTGTTAGTTCTACTCCCAGGTGCATGAAATCCAAACATGGTTGAATTAATTTCCTGTTGTGATTCACTGTGCTCATGGATTACAGAAACAGAGTATCTTGCATGCACCATTTCAGCCCATTGTCTGTTGAAACAGGTACTTCAGTGGGGTACAGGGCGAGCGAGGATACCAACTTGGAGGATATGGAGAGAGGCATCACAGTATGCTCCGGTCTGTGAAGCCAGAGTAACACACATTACACAGTACTTCAATTCCAACAGGGGTTAGACTAGCGCAATGGATTGGGAGGTCTTCAAATTGGTCATGTGTGGCCACTGCATTAACACCACATGGGGCATCAAGAAGACCCTAAGCAGAGACCTTTTAGACACTAAACAGGACATGCACTGGATTGAGATCAAAATGCTAAAAGGCTGAAAAGGCGGAATGACTCGGCGACCTTAGATGCGCACATGTTGAATTGGACTATAGATTGGGGAAACTAGATTGCAGGTAGTATATACACCAACAGCACTGGAAGGGTGACTGAGCTGGCGGAAAGCTGTCATGGTTATTGCTGGGTGAAACCACATGAGCCCCAATAGGGGCCATTAGATCATGTGAGGGCGTGATGCTGAACACCCAAGAAATCATAAATGCGGCTCAATTGACTACTAACCTACTCCATATGCAGAGACTGGGAGCCCGGCCACTGACGGACTTCAAGAGTTCCTAGCAGGGATTCCTATATACCAAATAAATCTGCTACAATGCACAAATTATAAAAGCCACTACAATTTGAAACAATCTGCACAGCCATATATCAAATAGCGAGAAACTAATTGCAAGGTAAAGATGGTTTCCCCATCAAGAATTGCACAATACACAGCACAGATATCACCCTGAAACTACTGCAATGGTATGAAGAAATGAAAGAAGGGGTACACTCCGAGACTCTCTCAGGGAAGCACTGGTAGTAGTGCCCCACCAAACAAGGGTGAGATCCCACAGATCTGTGGTCATTCAGACCTTTATCCCTTCTTAACATAGACTAAAATGCTAGCAAATACAATGTTGTCCACCATCGAGACGTTAGTCCACAGTGGCCAAAATGGGTTTATACAGCAATGTAACACCTTTCTAAACATTCACTGATTACTGGAGCTGACGGGGACTAACCCTGGTAATAATGGTAACTGCCGGGTGGTGTCACTTGATATCAAAAAGGCGTTTGACACTCTTGGTTGGTCATACCTACTGGCAGTCCTCGAGATGAGAGAATTGAGGACGGCTTGAGGTTCCTTACATGGGTAAGTACACTTTACAAATGTACCATGGCCAGCGTTAAGATGGGTGGATCATTTAAGACCACTTGAAAATAAATAGAGGCACCAGACAAGAATGCCCACTCTTTCCAATCATCTTTGCGCTCACCATGGAGCCACTAGCCTGCATGCTACACAAGAGAGCCCCAGCCTGGGGGTTATAACTGTTTCAAAAGTGGCACATAGTGTCTTTGTGGGATACCCTGATTTTTTGGAGGGATGCCCATGCCTCCCTCCCAACACTGATGGAGATGATGGAAAAATGTGGGGGAATGTCAAGCCTCAAAATAAACTGGTCTAAATCCTGCCTATTCCAGTTAAGTAGAATGGAAATAGGGGCACCACACAAGGATGCCTGCTCTCTTCAATCATGTTTACACTCGCGATGGAGCCACTGGCATGCATGGTACGCATGAGGGCCCCCGACTAGGGGCTCCAACCATTTGGATGGTGGCACATAGTGTCTTTGTCTGATTTATTTGTGGGATGCCTGTGCTTCCATCCCAACACTTATGGGGATGCTGAATACATTTGAGGAAATGTCAGGGCCTCAAAATAAACTGGACCAAATCCTGCTTATTTCTGTTAAGTCAGGATTCATCAGAAATGCGATGATACAGACTAGGCTGAAATGGCAATTTCGACTCTTAAATACTTGAGAGTAAATATCAACTACACAGACAGGGACCTTGTGGAAGGCAACTTGGGCAGGGCTCTCCTATCGATCTGCAGCTCTATTCCTTTTTAGACTTCCCTCCCGCTATCCCCGCTAGGTCGAGGGGCAATAGCCAAGATGCTGATAATGCCACAGCTATTATATTTCTTTGTGACTCTGATGATACTTCTACACAAAACACTTTTCAAAGAGCTCCAGGGGCTCCTTTCCAATCTGATAAAGGGGAAAGGCAGAAAAAGGGTCGCACTCCATAAAGTATAGCGCCCACTGTTGGAAGAGGGATTAGGCGTCTCTAACTACGAAATGTCCTATGTAGCAGTGCAATTGCAATGGCCGATGCATTGGTTGAGCGCAATACAGAGAGGTCAACCGTCTTGCGAATACTCAACGGGATACAAAGCTCACCTGGATAATGCACCCCTCCAAAACGCTGCCCACTGAGACTCATCAGATGCAAGTAATGCGTAAATGTTGGCACAAATACATACACAATGGTGGGTAACCCCCGATACACCCCCTTACTCCAGTATGGACATTTCCCTAAATACACAGCATCATGCAAAGACATGATGTACGACCATGGAAAGAAGCATGAGTGCTGCTTGTTGGAGATGTCTACACAGAAGGTTTTCAAAGTACATTCTAGGAGATAAATGACACATGTGGTATGGCAGTTGGTCACTTTATAACATATAACGTGATACACCAAGCACCTAATGCAAGGTGGGGGAATGGTCACTCATATCCATCTACATCGATACCTCTAAAGGCGTTCCTGTCCCATAGGGGCACTCGGACGATTATAATGGCACTATACACTGCCCTGAACACAGCAGCATACGAACAATCTAGTCATTAGTGACCCATGGGCAGCTGAGTTGGGAAAAGATCTCACTGACAAACAATGGAAAAGCATTACAAAACAGGTAAAAGTGTTCTCTAGGACCCCAAGGTTTCAGTACACACATTTTTTTTTATCTACACCAGACCTACCTAACCCCAAAACGCATACAAGGCTAGTTTGTTGGTGGATTATTGGACTGCCCCAGATGCCGACAAACTCAGGCAGGCTTTCATCATATGGTATGGGGCTGCGCAGTGATCCACTGTGCATGGGAAGAATTGATGGAGGTTATGTCAGAGGTAGAGGATCACATTCTACTACTCACACTGAAGTCATGTTTTTGGGCTTAATGCCAAGACCCAAAGGGAACAAAAAACTGGGCAAGTTTATAACTGTAGCCCTCATACTTTTCTAAAGACCAATAGCAATGCCATGGAAAGCCTGTGTGACACCCAAAATGAGATGCTGGCTACGGTACCTCCTAAAATGTGTCAAAGAATAAATAAATGTCATTAGTCCTTATACTGAGCCAAGTGCGCAGGGAGGAGGGCCCGATCGGGACAATCTGGGATGTGTATTTTATGAAACTTGAAGCAAAATATGACAACAGGCTGCCCTGCCCACAAGTACATAAGTCCAGGGCCGGATTGGCTACCGGGCGTTTTGGTGGGCTGCCGAGCTGGGGTCTGATTTCACTGCGGTGGGGGCTGATTTTGTAGATGGGGACCTGTATGCACTTCTAAATAAACAAAGCAAAACAAATGGTTTTAAAGCATACTTTAAAACCATTTGGTTTTGCATTGTTTACTTAGGAATGCCCAGTAGCCAGTCCGGCCCTGCATAAGTCTCTGTTAAACAAGGGTAAGTGAATATACTCAATGCAAATGATACAAACAGATGAACGGTAGGCTGGATGGCTTCCAACCCCGTGTTGATACAGAAAGGTACAGCTGTACACAGTACTAGTTGAGATGACATGCCTGGTGGCCCTCAAACTTATTATTGGAACAATAAACATGATTACACCCACAGTGAACCTCACTGCCCGGATGCCCTGGCACTGCAGGATCTAACTACCTAACCCAACTACTTTTGTCTCAATGTATACTGCTACTTCTTTTGCCCTTAATTGCCTTGCACTGTCACAAGCCCTATCAAAGCAAGTTATGTTTCCGCTACTGAAGTTTCTCCTGTGTGCTAATGTATATGCAAGAGCAGTGTTTTTTCCATGCCAGAGATGGGAAGTTGCTATTGTTGTAAAAGCACACCAATGTTGTCCTTGTGCGGGTAAAGAACTGTGTTGTTGTTGTTACTTGATTACAATTAAATAAAGGCTACTGAAATATCTCTACTATATAAATAACATACTAAAAAAGGCAAGTTAACAGGGGACTACTGTCCTTGTCCTAGGTGTAGCACATAAAGACCCATTGATTTATGCCAGTGAGAGTGTGGCCTTCAGACCGTTCTTGTGTAAGATTTCGATATAATGTGTCATCCAGAATCTTGCGCTGACATCATATAGGTATGTCGAGTGCATGTGATTGTATAGTGAGCCTGTGATTATTCATGGTAGTAGGAATTTGTGTGCATGACTCTGTGTACTGAAACCAGTGGGATCCATTTTCGATAGGCCTGGTTTAGCATGGCATAAGATGGAGCTGAGGACAGCTTCCCCAGACAATGAAAGTGTATTGCCTTCATTCCGTTGGCTGGAGGGTGGATATCCAGGCACTGAAGTGAGGAGAATAGAGAAATGGCTGCCTTTAGAAATTTCATGAAGACTTTTCTAGCAAAGGGCTCCTGATTAGTTCTTCCTAATCACTGCCATTTAGTAGATGGAAGTGGTGAAGATGGGGAAGGATGGAACTGAGTTGTCTGTGGTTGAAGGTGAGAACGTTTTGAAGCTAGGTCTACCCTTATGTCTGTTAATGATTACTGATTTAGAAATGCTGATGCCAGCCAGGTGCAGAGATCTCACACATCCCTGCCCCTGTTCTGGGTGCTCCAGCTTGGAGACATCCCCTGTGCAACCTGCTGTGAGAAACATCACTTTACACAAAGGTTGTATCTGATGTGCAGCCTGAGAAGGGTGCTTGAAACAGAGCCAGCCAAATCTGGGTTTGAGAAAGTGGTTCAACATTCTTTGTCCAGAAAAATGTATATAAAAGCGGGATCCAAACCAGTTACAAGTTATTCATAACAAGGAAGGGAATGTTCTGCAGAGTACTCAAAGAGCTGTTGAGTAACCTTGGCTGGTGTCTGCCTGAGAGCAAGTCTCTCAGAAGTGAGGGGAGATCACCTGAAGTCTGCTGCCTGCTGAGAAAGGAAAGGAGAGTGCTGACCTTGCAGAAGGAGCAACTGTCAATGAGGAGAAGCCCAGAGTGTTTCCAATGTGTGGAGCAGCCAGGAGAAACTAGACAATGACAGAGAGCAGAGCAGCAGAGGCCCATATTGTGGGGATCCCTCCCATTTCCCTCTGTTCACTGACATCCATTTCAAAGTTGCTGCAGAAAATGTGGCATTAAAGGTTGCACAATGTGCATGTTTTTCTTTTGTAATTTTCCTTTTCATAAAAAAAGACAAAATGGGATTCATTTCACAGTGTTGTTTACTCTGTGGGGCATATTCTCAAGGACTTATCGCCGATTTATCAGCACTTTAGCGCCGCAAAAGTGGCGATAGATTTATCGCCCCTTTCTCAAGCTGGTGCAAACTGCCGACATCGCCACATATCCTGCGATAGCTGCCGCAAATAACATCGCCACGGATGACACCGCCAACTAACGCTAGTGAGATGCAGAGTAGGCGTTCCCGTGCAAAAACACACAAAAACACCACTTCGCGAGATTCTCAACGAACAGCCAGATCTGCGATGTGACCCAAAAATAGGCGATAAGCCGCGGTAGCAGCAGGGAGTTAACACCTGCCTTTTGCTGGTGTTAAGCAGGACGACTACCTGCAGTATGAAAGGGAGCCCAGCCCAGAGCCACATCTGAAGACCAACAGATGCCATGGAGCTACTGATCATGCAGCTCGGAGACCCCAGAGGCCCACAACACCCACCGCCACCACCCCTAGGACCCCCCCCGGACCTCCGCCCCCTGGACTACCACCGAGGCAGCGCAGACAAAGACAGCGGACCTTCCGAAAACGCACCAACCTCACAGACTTAACACCAGAGGCTGTCATTGCCCACTACAAGCTCAAAAGGACAACCATCCTCCGCATCCTGACCCACAGTGCCCACAGGCTGACGGTACCAACACAGCAGACAACCAACATCCCTCCGCAGACAAAGCTGCTGGCTGTGCTGCACTTGTTGGCCTCTGGTACCTTCCAACCAACAACTGCCAGAGTCGGAGGAGTCTCACAGCCAGCCCTATCCAAGTTCCGCACACATGTCTTGGATGCCATCATCAGCTTGGTACCCCAGCACCTTTACTTCCCACGCACTGCGCAGGAACAGCTGGAGACCAAGCAAGGCTTCTACGCCTTAGCTGGATTCCCGCACGTGTTGGGGGCAATCGACTGCACACATGTCCTACTTGTGCCCCCTGCCGACACTGCACACAATTACCGCAACAGAAAGCACACGCATTCCATCAATGTGCAGGCAATAGTGGACCACCGGGGACTCTTCACCAATGTCGTCGCCAACTACCCAGGCAGTGTGCATGATTCATTCATCTTCCGACAGTCCATCATCAACCAGCGCTTTCAGGATGGCACCTATGAAAATCCACTGCTTGTTGGTAAGTACCAAATGAACACACCACACACCTCAACTCCACCATCATGCAACTCACAACTGTGGGATTGGCCACGTTGCAAAACTACATGCAACATGCCAAACAACATGCCGACCTACCAGACACGACAACACAACTTATTTGGGAACCTGGGCTAGCCATGTACACAAGCCAGCAACAGCATGGCACCCCAGCCACACAATAGCTGAATGTGTGGAGAGGTGGAAAGCAGGCATGTGAGAAGGAGGCAAGTGACCCATGAATGAGAATGTACACAACGTCAAGTGTGGCGTGGATGTGCTGGACAGACTTGAGTATGCAGACCACAGACATGTCCATGTCAACATTAACTGCTGGTGTATGGAGAGTAGTGGACAGTGGACGCAACCATGTCACCTCAGGCTGTGGGGAAGATTGCAGAAATGTAGCTTGTTACGTCGCCCCCTGTAGGCGTGAGCGGAGTGGGCTGGCCCGGCGTACGCCAGGTCTGCGTAGGGGTGTGAATAAAAACCCAGTCGCTCTGGGCGTGGTTCTCTTCTGGAATGGCCAACGTGTCGGCCAAAGCGGCGCCTCTAGCCCGCCATGAGGCCGATGCCGTGAGCGGCGGTGACTGCGACCCTATGCGCCTGCTGCACCCCAGGCCGCTGGTCCCCAGACCCGTCTTGCCCGCCCCTGCGCACCCAGGCCTCACTGCTCACCTGCCGACACCAGCGTGTGTCAAAGAGGGACCACCACGTGCCGGTGCAAGCTCCAAGCCCCAGGCCCGCGACCTTGGCAGCCTCCTCAGACCATCGCTGGCCTCCGCAACACAGGCCCCCAGCACTCCTTTCTCGTTTACGTACTCCACCGCTGCCTCCGGCCACACTGCGGTCCAGTAGGTCCCACATTTGGAACTGAGTCTTGAGGTTTGAATGGCAGAGACCATATGTTAATGGCAGCATTTATATCACTGTACTCCTTCGATCTGGTGTCCCAAACTCTGTGCATCGCAAGCCCACGACACGTGTCTGTGGGCCCGTGCTGACCGCTGCCTCCGGCCTACACTGCGATCCAGTAGGCCCCACATTTGGAACTGAGTCTTGAGTTTTGAATGGCAGAGTTCATACCATTGTACACGCCTCATCGCAGACTGCATCCCCTTTCAGCCCTGGTGCCACTAACTCTGTGCGCCGTAATTCATGGACACTCTCTGGTTGAACTTTGGTGGCATCTGAGTCTATGGCCTGGGGGTTGTCTTCATCATCATCTGACTGGTACTGACTTGGTGTTAAACATGAGTCTGTAGCATTCATCTCCTCCATATTGCCTGTTTCAGCTTGGTTCTGCCCTCTGCATCATGCGATGGGGGAACACCTTCCACTCTCCCCCGATACACTCCGCGACATTCACCTTGGACATCTACGAGGACCCGCTCAGCTCTCGTGGCCGTACCCCAGTGCACCGCAACTCACCGTCCCATGGCGGTGTTCCTGTGCCGGCCGCAGTGCATCCGGGGCCACTAACTCTGTGTAGCTCAAGTCATGGACCCTTGCTGTTTGAACATTGTAATTCTGATTGTCTGATCACTGTTGTAGTTGTTGCCAGCACCAACTACTCCCTGAGGGCTGGCTTACACTCACCCCACAACCATCCAGCACTGGACTAGTGGGCCTGCCAACACATCATGCCGAACCAACTATTGACTCATGTCTCTCTGCACTGTCACAGGTGATCAAGGATATGCACTCTGTCCTTGGATGATGACACCCCTCCGAGACCCGAATACACATGCCCAGAGGCAGTACAATGTGGCCCACAAATGCACCAGGGGCATCGTGGAATGCACATTTGGCATGTTGAAGTCACGTTTCAGGTGCCTGGACATCACAGGTGGAAGGCTCCTGTACAGGCCAGACATCGTGTGCAAGATGATCGTTGCATGTTGTGTGTTGCACAACATCTGTGTACGCACCACTGCCCCATGGATCCAAGTGCCAGATGCACCGGACGATGATGAGGAAGATGGGGCAGGTGGACCACACCCCACTGCAGCTGCAGCAGGAATAGCCCGTAAGAACACCATCATTGACAATTTCTTCACATGAGCACGTCACATTGTGACCATCCCTAGGAATCATGGGACAGTACAAAATGTCCACAAGCACAGCATGTGTAAATAAAACTTTTACAGGTTACAGGTTGTACTCGTACATTTTCATGTCACGGTTTCCTGCTATGCCAGATGTGATTGGCCATTTTGTGCACACATGCAGCACCAGTTGTGTCCTGTGTTCTGTTGTGAGAGTGTTGCAGTTTGTACCACATTGTTGTCAATGTAGAGGTGCTCTTATTCTTATGTGTGTATGCTGCACTGTGGGTGAGTCGCCCCTGCAGCTCTGATTTGGCTGCCACTTATTACTTTCAGGCGGTGTGCCTTTCACTTCTGTGCTTCTACAGTGCTGAGATGTTGCAGACTTGGGTAAATTGTACTCTTTGTCGAGTTGTGACTCTTGGGCATGGTTTGTCCGCAGATGTGTTGTTGACGTCAGGGGTTGTTTGTGCACGTGGATGTGTCAGAGTGTGACCTGCTCCTTTCCGGATGTGGTCCACACTCAGCCACCTCAGTGTCATGGCGTGCACATTGTCATGATGATTGAACTGCAGCCATGCTACTCGTCATGTAGTGTCTCTTGCATTGTCAGTGTGGCTCACGAATACGCATCTTTGCTGTGTTTCGCACTTGTGCATGTGTTGGTTGTGTGCTTGGTGATGTGTGGGGTGGGGCCCCTTTGGGCACATGGTGGACGGGGGCCTACTTGGTGTTTGTATGTGTGCTGCTATGAGCCACGGGGATCAGGGACATGATCCACAGTCATTGTGGGTGTGCAGTGTGCTCTACTTAATTGTTCATGTGTGCCATTGGGCCCATCACCCCCCGTCCCCCAACTCCCTGGTCGGTACTCACCCTGTTGATGTTGTGACAGGTCATGTTGAGCAGTGTCCGGATCCCTAACTCCTGGCACCGTCTCCTGACTGATGACTGTGGCCACCATTTTCTCCATGTCATCAGCTCCTGGTGTTCTGCTGGCCCCCCACCTCCAATCTGCGTTGCTGCTTTCATGTTGGCAGCGAGTTTCTTCTTGGTTTTGCCCTTCACATCATTCCAGCGCCTCTTGACCTCTTCCATTGTCCTCCTCAAAGCTGCAACTGCATTCAAATGGTCCAAGATGGACTGCCATATTTGCGTCTTTGTTGCCAATGACACGTTGGAGGTGACGTACAGTTGTTGGTGGTGTTCTATCATCCGGTTCTCCTGCAGACTGAACCCCGTCTTCCTCTTCCTCTTCTCCTTGCCCTTCACCGACCCCGGGGTTCCTGGCTGGTCCTCCGTGGGGCTTGTGGGGTTCGAGTTGTCCTCTGCACTCGGTCCGGGTGCATCCATGGTGCTACGCAGTTTATTTTGTTTTTGGTGTATTTTTTTGGGTGCTTGTATAGTGCATTTTCCCGCATGACGCGTGGGAATTGCAGGCCTCTCGCTGGTTATCACTGTTTTTTATCGCGGTTGGCAACATCGCATCTTTTTTGGCGTTCGTGTATCGCAGTTTTCCGGCGTCGCATAATTTTTAACGCGGTCATTTGACGTGTTATCGTGAGACTATCACAAGGTTCCGCAGTGTTGAGAATGCTACGTTAACACGGCGTTATTTTCCCGCGATAGACAGCGATATGTAAAATTGCATTAGCCTATTTTGGAGATGTTTATCACACGTTCTTGTGAATATCCCCCTGTATTGTGTCTATCAGTGTGATTTAGGAGGAAATGCTCTTGTTATGTTGCAATGGTCAAGGCCGTTGCTGTATGAGCTATGTCTATTTTCTATTTGTCATTAAAATGGTTTATTGTTTAGCTTGCTTCAAGATCGCAACACCATTTCCCTTGTATGTAAGATAAAGAGAATAAATAAATACTGAATATTTAAGCAACCTCTAAAGTAGCCTGTTTTATGTAACACAATTACTGCGACATTGATTGGTTTATGCAATGTATCTTAGTTAATACAGCCATATGGTACCACCACATGCTATGCCAAGAGCATTCTCTGTCATTCCTCTGAAGCAAAAAATATAATTTTTCAGACTTTTCCTTGCTCTTATATTGAGTGATCACTATGTCAGATTGTTATGCGTGACTTTCCTGAGACTTCTACTGAGCATGTCCCCATGCCAGACTGTTCTTAGAATTGTTTGACCTCTCACAATTTACTTATTTTTTATGCATTATTGGTGCTGATTTGAATATCACTAATGACTTTTTGCCATCATAAATTATTCTTAATGTTTTAAATAAACCTTTATGGTTTTGACTGTGAAGTTTGTCCTGCAATGTTTTTCTTTATTTTGCACTAAGGGTCCCATCCGTAAGAACTTACACTGCCTTGATCCTGTGACTCAGCCTTTTGAATTTATTGGTGCAAAGCACAAACAGAATATTGGTGGAGAATGAGGGCAAGATTGGTGGAAATTGTAGTGCAAATTAGCATGTACAAATTTTGCTGTATTATTTAATAAAATGTACCCCCTAAAGAAATTTTAGGCGTTAGGGAATCCTAGGATCACATAGATTAATGCCAGTGTACCAGTCAAGGTTATCAGGAAATACATTACTTGAGTATAAATAAGGCTTTTAGTAAAAGGAATTGTCTTGCATGGTGAGTTGTCTAATGCTGATTGTGACAATGTATTTGTGTTGTTTTCCAAGACGATTTGGAGTGAAAACTGCATTGCATTGTAATGTTTTGCACAAATTGCTGAAGCTGTTTGAAATTTGCTATTGATGAAGATATATTGTGATTCTATGACTTTTGTGTTATTTATATACTGAGGTTTTTTGGATATCTGTAAAGTTTAAAGATTTATGGAAATCCAAGATCTCGAAATAATATATTAGGATTGTGTGCTGAAAAGGCATGCAGCATCACGTCAGGTTATATGTTAAATCCCTATGAAGACCTTAATAGTCTAGCTGTGAATGAACTAATCTGGATAGTATTCTTTTTTTGTTTATTTCTAGTATTGTTTATTTCTTTTGAGCATAAGAATAAATACTAAAGATGAGGTACCACTGGCCGAGAGTTTATTTTGGTGTAATTGAAAGTACTTAAGATATCTTTCCCTTTTCTGTGGTGTTTTTGATTTCCCATCCCATATCCCAGTAGGCAAAAAAAAGTTTATTTGTTTTGGTTTATGTATTGCATTTCCAGTCTCATTTTTAATTCGTATTGTGATTGGTTGTATGAGTATTGCGGGGAATTGGTCCTCCTGCAAGCAAAATGCTTCTGGACCATGGTTTACGTACATGTTTGTGCCATAAAGAATAAAATAGAATTACTGCTGGCAATAAAAAGTTGCATTATTTTGTACATGGTACACTTGAAGTAGAAAATGTTGAGAATGAGAGGTGTGATGTGTTTGAAGTGAAGCCACTGCCTAGACCTCCGCTGTTCTCAATGCCGCGAATGAACTGGACTACGTGGCACATGAGAGAGCACATAAGAAAATGTTAAAATGGCAAATTGGTGAAGCTGGCAACCATTAGATGGATGAGAGATTGCACAGGAAGTGCTAGAAACTATAAGTGCTTTCCCTGTGGTTACTAATTAATTGGAGCAAAAGAAAAAAAAAAGATGACAAAAATGAGAACAAGAATCAGATGGAAAAGAATGAAAGTGATTCTCAGGGAGATGCTCATTATATGGATAGTATGTTGACTTAATTGAGACCACTTTCTGTATAATGGGGCTCATGTGCAAGTGCAGACAGAAGAGACAGGAACAGGACAGGTGAGTGTCAGGAGAGATGAAATGTGTTTAGTTTGTTGTGTTCACAGGGCGGGCCGAAAGTGGTGAGGAAGCAGAAAGACATGCTCATTCATCAATTAACAAACTTAGGAATTATCTAGAGAACTAAAAGTAGATTTAAAACAAAAGAGAAAGTGTGAATCATGTAAGACTGAGGGGGATATTCACAAGAACGTGCGATAAACATCGGCAAAATAGGGTAACGCAACTTTCCACATCGCAGTCTATCGCGGGAAAATAAAGCTGTGTTAACATAGCATTCTCAACATGGCGGCACCATGCGATAGTCTCCCGATAACGCCGCAAATGACTGCGTTAAAATGAACGCGACGCCGAAAAAATGCGATACACGAACGCCCAAAAAGATGCAATGGGTCCACCCGCGATTAAAAAACAGTGATAACCAGCGAGAGGCCAGCAATTCCCACGCGTCATGCGGGAAAAAGCACTATAAAAATACACCAAAAACAAAATAAACTGCGGAGCACCATGGATGCACCCGGACCGAGTGCAGAGGACAACTCGAACCCCACAAGCCCCACGGAGGACCAGCCAGGAACCCCTGGGTCGGGGTAGGGCACGAAGAGGAAGAGGAAGACGGGGTTCAGCCCGCAGGAAAACCGGATCATCGTCACGGAGGTGATAGAACACTACCAACAACTGTTCGTCACCTCCACTGTGTCATTGGCAACACAAACGGAAATATGGCAGTCCATCATGAACAACGTGAATGCAGTCGGAGTGCTGAGGAGGTCAACGGAGGAGGTCAAGAGGCGCTGGCATGATGTGAAAAGCCAAACCAAGCAGAAACTCGCTGCCAACCGGAAGGCAGCAACGGCGACTGGAGGTGGGAGTCCTGCACCACAGGAGGAGCTGGATGAGCTGGAGGAAATGGTGGCCACAGTCATCAGTGTGGAGACGGTGCAAGGAGCAGGGGGTCCGGACACTGCTCGATATGACCTGACCCAACAGCAACAGGGTGAGTAACCACCAGGGACTGGGGGGATGGGGGGAGATGGGCACAATGGCACACATGCACAATTACGTGTAGCACAGTGCACACCCACAATGAGTGTGGAACATGCCCCTGATACCCCTGGCACACTGCAGCACACATAGAAACACTAAGTAGGCCCCCGTCCACTATGTGCCCAAAGGGGGCCCCCCATCACCAATCTCACAACCTACCCATGCACATGTGCTGAACCCAGCAAAGCAGCGGCACTGTGAGCCACACTGACAATGCAAGTGACACTGCATGACCAATAGCATGGCTGCAGTCAACATATCATGACAAGGTGCACGTCACGACACTGAGGTGGCCCAGTGTGGCTCACATCCTCAAAGGAGCAAGACACACTCTGACATATCCACGTGCACATACAACCCCTGACGTCAATAACACATCTGCAGACAGACAATGCACAAGAGTTCAAAATCCATCCATGGGCACAAATGACCCAAGTCGACAACATCCCAGCACCGTAAAAGCACACAAGTCAAAGGCACACCGCCTCAAAGGGATAGGGGGCTGCTAAATCAGAGCTGCATGGGCGACTCTCCCACAATGCAGCACACACACATAGCAATCACAGCACATCAACATTGACGACAATGTGGTACAAAGTGCAACACGTACACTACAGAACAGAGGACACAACTGGTGCCGCTTGTGCATAGAAACTGGCCATTCACATCTGGCATAGCAGGAAACTGTGAGATGATAATGTACGAGTACAACCTTACATCCGTCATGTAGTCGAAATGTCCACTGTCTCCCATCAAATAGCCAGCTCCTCCCAAACAGTCACAATGGACATTGTCATGCAGTCTGTATGGTAACATGTACAATGCGTGAGCATACATGGAACACACTGTTAACCTGCATCTCCCCTTAACATTGCAGAGGGACAATCAACACCCCCTGCTGAGCAGACCAGACATCTCTTCAGTGATGATTAAGAGGACCCCCTGGCCATCTGCTCCGACACCCTCCAACAGCTCATGGACAGCCTCCGCACCCCACCGCCAGGAGCAGGGCAGCCCAGCTGCATCGAGGTGACCCCACCCCCTGCACAGACCACACAGCAGGAAGCACCCACCACCACGGCTGGCTCCCAGCACCTCAACGAAGAACACATGGCGTTGCAACGCCATGTGTTAGACTGCCAGAAGGAGCTGGCTGAACAGGTGCGGGTGGGGTTCGACCTCATGGCAGCCAAACTAGATGCCATACGTGGGTGTCTAAGTCCCATCAGAGACCACTTACACTCCCTAACGGACACCCACAGTCCCCCCCATGCCCTCCAACAATCCTTGGCTGACCTCGCTGGAGCCAGTACTCGGACACAAGAACTGCCTAGTCAGACAGGCTCCAGCGATGACAGCACAGAGGTGGAACAGATGCGGAGGACAATGGAGAACATGGAGCGGATGCAGGCTGGTAGGATGGCTGCCACAGCTGAACATCAGCGAGATGTAGCTGGGATCTTCCATGCCCTGCAGATCCTCATCTTGCCATTGCTGCCACAGAGCCTGTCCCAGATGACTGCTGCAGGAACTTCGACACACACATCTCCGCCCCCTGATGTGTCAGTGGCACACAGTGATGCAGGCAAAACACCACCACACACACCTGACACACCGGACACAGAAGACATATCAGACGACTAAGATGTGGATGGTAATGACTCTGTGTGAAAAAGGAGGTTGTAGCATTCATCCCCGCCATATGGCCTGTTCCTGCTTGGTTCAGCCCTCTGCATCATGCCCTGGAACAACACCTTCCACTGTTCCCCGAAACACTCTGCGACATTCACCTGGACCCCGACATGGACTGCCATATCTGCTCTGGTTACCAATGACACAGCAATCAGGCTGCAGACTGAACTCTTCCTCTTCCGATAAACTTGTCATTCCACAAAGGACTCTGGTTGGCCCTCCACTAGGCAACCATGTAATGTGGGGTTTGCATGGCCATGTACTGCTCCAGCTCCGACACTCCACAGAATGTGAATAAAACATTCCAATTCACACAGATGTGTCATGTCTATGTTCAATCAAGTATAAAAGTATGGATGAATGTAGGGAAATTGATTGCACAAAAAGGTACACCCTGGGAAATGACATCAATGCGCATGTATGACCGTGACCCACATGGCCAATGAGATGACTGTGTAGGTGTGAACTAGCTGTGGCCACATTGCTCATGAGCAACAATCTCGCAAACCCCCAACGTAGCCCCACGTCCATGTATGAAATAGGGCTGTGTGTAAAAATGTCTAACTCGGTAGCAGGCCTAAAGTTGTGTCCCCCTTCACATGTGACAACAGAACCTCTCTTCGTATACCTACTCACACTCAACTGGGTGGACACAGCCTGTTTTGATTGATCACATTGATCCACATGGCAAGAAGTTGGACCCCATACTCACATTGTTGAAGTCACGTAGGAGCACAGGTCTACCAACAACTATCCCAAACCACCAAGTCTGGCTCACAGAGGTGGAGCTAGCAATAGGGACTCACCCCTAAGTGAAATGCGTCAGTCAGTCCCTCCCCGTGTACGGACAATGCACATTGAGGCACACGATTTGTTATCCTAATTAACACTCATCACAGTTGAACACAAGTGTAGTTGCGTAGACTTTATTAGCATGTGCGTGTCAGTACGGGCAAGACAAGGGCCACAACATGCAGACCAAGGCATCAGACAATAACAGGCAGCATAGGAACATGTAGAGGTGCACTAAATGGGGAGGAATAAATTGAACACCAATCATTACGGATGGCGACGGTCTTAGCCCACCTTGCCTTGCTGGACGAGTCATGTGATGTTTGGCGTATGCTCATTGCCCCGTGTCAGGGGACACGACTCGCAGCCCATGGGATCTGCTTAGTGCTGTACCACCGGATTGCGCTGACTGTCTGCTCTGCTGACAGTGAGCAGGTGAAAGGGTCCTACAAGGTCACATGTAGTACCACATTGCCATGTGTGTAGTCTCCCTCCAGCAGTATGTCCGATTTAGGAACGTAGCCAAGCGACGCTGTGCAGCTCCGGCCATGGGACTGCCTCACCTTGCACTGGTGTGTGTCAACCCACGTTGTTGCACGCACATGCATTCTGAGTCCAGGTGAATGCAGCCATGTCCACTGTTGTGGTGGGATATGTGGACTTTTCTCCAAAATGCACCAAAGTGTTAGGACCTGTGCTATGGTTTCTATCAGTTGTGGCTGCAGGAACATAGTTACTCGTCCATGAAAGTGAGCGCAGCTTCCTGGGCAATCAGTTCCATGAGTACGTCATTGTCGACCTCAACGAACACGAGAGCGAGCCAGTCCATTAAATGGTCCAGACAGATGTGCTCCGTCCATGCCGTTTCACCAATCCGCAAAACAGCCCAATAGGGGAGCGCTTCGATGTAGTCACTGCACATGAGGAATTGTGCAATCTCCCATGTACAACTGCCAGCACATATGCCAAACATCAAGGCATCCCATGAACGGGAATCCCGGTTACACTCCTGGTTGTGGCCCAACAGGGGCCGCACACACAAGTCATAATCCAGTTCAGCTACCGTTGTGTTGGATAGGCAGAAATCCATGGGCCACTCGAATATGCATGATCGACAGTGGAACCAGGGCTGGACGCAGGTGACGTACGCAAGATGGAAGCTCAGATGGTAACTGATGCGCAACACTGCCAGTGGCAGTGCCCCCAACATATGCAGCATTCGGTCACGGTACAGTCCCACATGACAGGGGTTGTGCATGTGCCCGGGATGTTCTGCCATTGCGTTGGTGGCTCTCGTAGAACCGGCACTCTTCTGACCTGCGGCAGTTATGTGGATGATGTGCCACAGCTCAGAGATATGAGTCGTATGAGTGTGCAACATTTGGACGTATGGGTTGTTGTGTACGTAAGTGTGAAGGGCATTCCATGCAAGAGTACCTCGAGCAAGGACTTCTGTGTGTGGGGTGTGGATACGTTGGTCTTTCATCAGTGCTGGGCGAAGTGTGGGAGTCGTCATCATCTGCTATGGTATCTCTCTCAGGGGGTGCCTGCCGCATGCAGTACCAAGGTCGAAGGTGCAGATGTCCTTCCGCCTCCTGTGTTGAGACAAAGGAGTTTTCATCCCTGATGTCAGTCTGACTACTGCTTGCATTCTGGAAATGTGATGTGGCTTTCGCGCTGCAATTGAGGCTAGGCCTTAGGCTTATGGTGCACCAATGGCGATACACACACAACAGTTGGCATGTATGAACCAAGACCCGGAGCGGACTGGCGCTCCTTGTACATTCCCTCATGCGCGGCCGCACTCCGGGTACATGCAACATTGCAACATTATCAATTGCGGGCCGTGTGGTGCCGACACTGCAACAGAGACACACGCATTTGTACATTTTCTGGCCTGCCCAGAACAGGACCACGCCCAGAGCCCCGGGATAATTTTTCACACCCCTACGCTGGACGTGCGTACTCAAGCCCAGCCCACTCCGCTTACATATAAAGGGGGGGCCGACAAAGCTAAATGGACAACGTCTTCCCCACTGCCTGAGGTGACAAGGCTGCATCCGCCTGGCATATCATGAGACTCAATCATAAAGGGACCATGACTTGCGGAGCACAGAGTTGGTGGCACCGGATACACTGCGGCCGGCACGGGCCTACCGCCACGGGACGGTGACTCTCAGTGCACTGAGGTAGGGGCACCTAAAGTGCTGAGCGGGTGTGCAGCCTGCGATGGTGCGCCGTCCTGGCGGTCCGGACTGGTAAGGATTTGTGTGAGCCCTGCTGGACCGCAGTGTAGGCCTGAGCCAGCGGGCAACACGGGCCTACCGCCATGTGGCGTTGCCTCGCGGTTCACAGAGTTAGTGGCACCTATGGAGCTGAGCAGGTGTGCAGCCTGCGATGATGCCGTGTGCACTGTTATGAACTCTGCCATTGCAAACTTAAGACCCAGAATCAGGTGTGTGACCTGGTGGACCGCGGTGCGGGTCCGCATGATGTGGAGGCTGCCAACGTCACGGGTCCCGGGTTTGTAACTTGCACCGGCACGTGGTGACCCCTCTTGGAGACACGCCGGTGGCGGAAGGTGAGCAGTGAGGCCTTGGTGCGCAGGGGTGGGCAATCACCGCTGGGCGGCGGGAGGGGCTGGGGTGCAGCAGCCTGTGTGCGCAGGGGCGGACAAGCGATAATGCTGTGTGCAATGATATGAACTCTGCCATTATTACATCTGGACTCTATTTCAGATAAGGGACCTGGTGGACTGCAGTGTATACCGGCACGTGGTTGGTGGCGGTGGGTGTTGTGGCCCTCTTGGTTCTCCGAGCTGCATGATCAGTAGCTCCATGGCATCTGTTGGTCTTCAGGTGTGGCTGTGGGCTGGGCTCCATTTCATACTGCAGGTAGTCGTCCTGCTTAACACCAGCAAAAGGCAGGTGTTAAATCCCTGCTGCTACCGCAGCTTATCGCCTGTTTTTGCCTCGCATCGCAGATCTGGCTGTTCGTTGAGAATCTCGCGAAGTGGTGTTTTCGTGTGTTTTTGCACGGGAACACCTACTCTGCATCTCATTAGCGTTAGTTGGCGGTGTCATCCGTGGCGATGATTTTTGCGGCAGCTATCGCAGGATATGTGGCGATTTCGGCAGTTAGCACCAGCTTGTGAATGGGGCGATAATTCTATCTAATAAACAACTGAAGACGAGGGTCCATGCAGGTTCCAAGCGGGTGCCTGGCATTGAAGGCGTGAGTCTATCTCTGAGCCAAGAATGAGATAAGTAATACCTATGATTTGAATGGTGACAGTTCCTGATCCCTTCTTCTTCTTTTTACCTTTTCCTGTAGGGTGTGCCATTTTGCCACCACTCCCCTCCCGAGACCCATGGTGTAAGCAGCTGCTACACCGGATGTAAGATTTACCATATATTTGTAGATTAAAATAGATCTCGCGCCCACTAGCACCATTTGCTTTGGTTCGTTTACTTCATAGCCTACATAGTTTTCACAGGTTACGTCGGAATGGGCTTATTATATATGAAGCCTGTCATTTTAGTTCATGTCACTTGATCCTGCGATATCCTCTAAGTGCACATGATTTAGCACCGTAGACCACATGACCAGGATTACAGTTCAAGTGCACTTCGAAGAGCACATGTGCATATATGCGGCTTGCATTATTACATACTCGCGAACATCAGATCTAAAAACTATCTTTTGTATTCTCTCTTTCTGTATGTATGTTTGTTTGTCATTGTTTTTTAAACAGAATAAACTCGGTTCCTCTTAATCACGAGGATCATATGACTATCACAGTCCAAATTTTTTTTTACATCGATAACCTCAGGTTAGGGTGGGCCTTAGAGCGTCCATACCGCCGGGGTTTAATTTACTTCACTTTCGGTCCTGACGAATGCCTGAATAATTACCTACACATAGGCAGAAACATGTTGACCAATTCTCAGGGGACATAGCTGAACAATTTATTCAGTTTTTGTCCAACACTTTATGTTTTAACCATGTCTGATTGGCAAATTAATAAAATATATTTTTGACACAATTCAGACATTTTTAACTCACTCTCACTTTTGTATTAAATTACCATTTTTCCAGCTCCGCAGTAATTCTGGCGTTGCAGCACACCGGGGTGGCATTCGGCCTCTCCCGGTGGGGCCCTATGATGAAGCATGTCACCAACCAGGTTGGTGAGTGAGGGCTTTCTATAGAACCTAGTGGGATTCTGCATTTTTGCTCTTCGCCTTTGAAAAGGTACACTCTTCAGTTGTTTATTATATATTGCCTAGGGGGACCAAGAGTGCTCCTTAATCCTATTTCCCTCTCTCTTTCGTTGATTGCGATAATTCTATCGCCACTTTTGCAGCGCTAAAGTGCCGATAATTCAGCGATAAGTGCTTGAGAATATGCCCGAGTTGTTTGTAAATGATTTAATGAATCAAAATCCTAAAACATTTCAGAAAATTATTATACAATTATTGTAGATGGTTAGAAAA
This sequence comes from Calotriton arnoldi, assembly GCA_963921515.1. Taxonomy (NCBI): domain Eukaryota; kingdom Metazoa; phylum Chordata; class Amphibia; order Caudata; family Salamandridae; genus Calotriton; species Calotriton arnoldi. The sequence goes on along the minus strand of CAWUFW010008059.1, from coordinate 887,230 downwards.
TTAGAAGACCTGACCAGGTATCAGAAAGAATGGACAGAACCACCTGACTAGTCTAACATGTTCAAAAAGAGTAGAACAAAGAAGAAAAAAGTAAGTATGAGTGATTCCAAAGGAGAAGTGGTTGTTGAAAAAAAGTTTCCATTGAATGAAGTAAAGTGAGGAACATATGTGCATGTACCTTGGTGAAGCAGTGATCTTTATACATTTATAAAGAATTTCCCAAAGTTCGTAGAGGAGCACATAGCAGTATTATACAGAGGTGGAAAAGATTGTGATAATTTGGAAAATTGATTTGGACAGATTTGCATGCTTTACTTTCAACTGTTGTGACTAGAGGTTTGTGGACTGAGTGTAGGACCATAGTACAGTGGCCAGTAGAACCACAGAGAGAAGTGTTGGGCCGAGATTTATCAAAAAATTGCACTGCTCTTACATCATGCAGGGTGATGCAAGGGCAATGCAATCCTGAAGTCAGAATTACCAAGCCATGCAAAGGCGCCTTGCGTGCCCCTGCATAGCTTAGTAAATCTAGAGTAATGCAAGGTAGCACAAGTCCAGTGTTCCCAATCCTCCACCCATGCATTTTCATGCATTCCCAAATTTACCCAGAGAAGTAAACCTGGGAATTTGTCATAATTGTAAGCCTTCCTGATAGAGGCAACACAGAAATATCTTTATTTCTCTTCGTGGTTTCCTCTTTCCTAAGTGTGCTGCAGAATGCAGCCTACTAAGAAAGTGGAAAAAGCCTCTAACAATTGTTTTTGTGCAGGAAGGTTTCCCTTCCTGCACAAAAACAATCCTGTCTGCAATGCATGCACCCTTGTACCATGACACAAGGGTGTTTGTGTTGACGCCTGGCAGCACACAGTACGCCAACGCAGTGAGAGAGCAGAAATGTATCATATCTTGGCAAATATGGGCATTCCAGCCCTCTGCATTTGATGCGGCTCAGCACAGCAAGTTGTTTTGCTGCATTGCGCTGCATCAAATAATGATAAACCTGGCCCTTAGTGTGCAAGGACTTAATGCACAAGGTATTGGTGCTCAATTTGAGCAAAGTGGAAATGGTGATCCTCGTGGCAGAGGTAGAGGCTTTACATGCCTGTTCTAAATATTAATAACTCAAAGGTGCGAAATGACCCTTGTCACATCTGAGGGAAATATATTTGCTTTAAACTGGATTGTAAATTATTGGAAATAGATTTCAGAATGAGTTGCAAATGGTTTCCCAAATTCAGCAGAATATGGATCAGAAGTCACAGAATGGTATGATACAGTCAACTGTCCCTTCTCTGCTGGATCCTGTGCATAACATGCAGATTTCAAGTCAGTTCAACTGAAATATGCCTTCAGCTCCAGACATGCAAACGCTCATGCAAAATAATATGCAGAGTTTCAGATCTTTGTAAAAACCTTCAGTAATCAAATACATTCTCCACAATTTGCAAGTATACTTTGAGTTCCTGCAGAACCAGGCTCAGCACAATGATGTGACTGAGGGTGGGGAGGCGTGTATGCTTGGTGCAGTTCTAGAGGTAGATCAGAAATGCACTTTGTGGAAGAAGAAGTAACTGGCCATCCAGTATAATTGTTAATCAATACAGGTGCCACCCTCTCCAGGGGTAGACTGGTCGAGTTTCCCAACCTACCCTTCTCAGGTAAAGAAGTCTAAGTTGTAGGCATAGCAAATAAACAAGTGACTAATATGTTGTCATCTAATGTCCGGATAAAATTGGTTTAATCATAAATTAATATGAATTTAAAATAAGTAAGATGGGTCCAGTTAATTTCTTGGGGCAAGATTTTCTGTGTAAAAACAATTGTGTGATTTACACTGATGGTGTTGGCATTCAGACAAAAGATTAGGAAACAAGATTTATTATGCTCACAAAAGAAGACTTCTAGATTTAAGACATACTGTGAAAAACAAGGTTTGGGATCTTTAAGCGTTACAGCAACTTTTTGGGCAATTGTTCAAAGTGAGGGGATTGTGCAGGGGCACACACTTCTTGTGTTGGTTACACATAATCAGTATCTTACAAACAGTTGCTTAAATAAATTTAAGGAGATTATTCTAGCAGCAGGGAATATTTCAATTAAATGCTGCAATACCCTAAATCCAGCAAAACATCTACCATTGCCAAAAGAAGAAGTTTGTGACTGAATACTTGTAAGTGATAATGATTGTGATAAGGTGACAGAGTTGTGCACCAAGCCAAAAACAGACATTCAAATGTACCATTCAAATTGGTTGATTTGATTTGTGAATGGGTCGTGTCTGAGACACCATTATGGAACCTTTTGAGCAGCATAGGTAGTTTGCACAATAGCATATATTGTGGAAGCATCGGATTTGTGTGATGTAAGTTCAGCACAAGTGGCATAACTGATTATAATCATAAGAGAATGCTGCCTAGCCAACGAATTGAGCATAATAACTAGGACTCTGCAGAATTTAGATTAAACCGGAGTGATTAGAGTAATTTTGGTAATTCTGCTTTACTCTTTGATCCAGAATTACTGACAATTACCAATGACTCCTGTTCCCGTAATTAAAAGTAATTTGGGAGACAATCCTACCATGAGGGAACATTTAGCGGCTGCAAGAGGCCGCTCACCCTGGCTATTCGTGTTCTGCTACATTTAGCACTGTTTCTTAGTGTAAAATACATCCTGTTGTCCATTTTTGACGCAAAAGTGCATTTTGCTGTGAGAAAATAGCCCTAACTGCGGGTAGTAAGTTGTGGAAAAATCCTACCCCAAGAGCATATTATCAAGTGCGAGAGGCTGTGTGCACTCACTTTTAATGTTTTGTTGCATTTAGCGCTATTTCTTCTCATGTCATTCAAGCTTAATCTCACAGAATTCTTAGGTAATTCCATGTGATTACGCTACATTGAATTATGCAAGTTATGCCCACCCCTAGTTCAGAAAGCCAATATGGCTTTGACTGGTCCATGATTTTGGCCAATTGTGGTCACAAAGGATGCTCTTAACATCCTCTGGCGTACCCATCAGTAATGGGCCACACATGTTGTTTATTCATGTCTATTGGAAGAACCTCCATGAAAATACATGAACTGAGAATGAAGGTGGTCAGCAGTAAATAATTTCCTGATGGAGTAATGGAACTGAACTTTTGAATCTCAAAAAGAAAATTTTTGATTTTGATTTTTTACTCTAATTTTTCATGCTGTGCCTTGCATAACTCTCTGAGACCAGAATCTTAGGGCAGAGAGGGATTATGGGCCATCAGAGGTTTGGCTATTGTGCGCACCCGCCTAATTTAGATGGGCAGACACATAACCTTTTTTCAGTGCCTGTCAAAACCAGGAAAAACCTGACAGTAAGGGGCACTAAAAAGTGACAATACCCCCCTCGCTATTGAAGAAAAGTCCCATGACGAGGGGGCACTCTTTTTTAAAAAATTTCTTTTGATAATAAAAAAACAAGAAATTTTGGCATACAGCTTTGGCATTTTTGATGGAGCCGTCCGGTAGAGTTACAATGCATTGGCAGGAACCGCCATGATGGTTGTTCCTGTCAATGCTTGAAATGTCCACTCGGCCAGCTGACATTTAATATTTTGGCAGGTGGCACATCTGACAGGGCGACAGATGAATTTACTCTGCTGCCCTGGCAGAGGACAGGCCATTTGCCAATTTTTAAATCAGAAGATTTTTGTCCATGCACATTTTTAATAGCAAGGCATGTTTCGAAGAAGATTAATTGTGTTCATTAGGTATTCAGCTGAAGCTAGTTTGATGTCTGCATTGATTTTTATGAGCTGAACTCCTGAATCATGTAAACAACTTACATTCGAAGAACTTAATTTTTTAATTTTATATCCTGATTATAAACCTGATTTAAAGTTTGGCGGAAATAGTACTCCATCACAACAGCAACGGAGTTCCGTCTGCCAAACTCAAGGTTTGTCTGCCTGATTTAGAGACGAGCGGACCTTCAGTATATCAATGACTGAGACTACTCTGTTTACATTTGTGACATACTCCTCCAATGGATTATCGGGGATTTGGCTATTTGACCAACTACCCAATTTAGAATTGGTAATCGAATGGCCAGCTGATAAAGGGCAGTGAATAGTGCAAAATGACCACCACACCCATGTTGTGAGGGTGATTAGCTTTTTAATTTATTTAAAAAGACTAAAACTTGTTAAACCTTTGAATGATGGCACCATCATGTTGACTGAGCCATCCATCAATCTTTTAAAACATACACAGGAACTGCCATGATAGCAGTTGCTCCAATGTTAAGAGATGCCTTCTGGATTTCTGGAAATCAGGCCCTATGTCTAACTTTAAATTCAACATCACGAAAATGGAAGAAATTTTACTCCATCCACTTCTTAACCATGTAGAAGCCCTTCACAAATTCATACTGATTTTGACGGAACTTAAACTTTTTTGCATACTTGGGTATTCAGTTAAGTTACACCACCACACAAGTAGTTAATTTCTTCCAAATAATAAAGAAAATTAGGCATGACTATTATATGTGAGTCACTTCCCATGGTTCAGCAGGATTGCCGTAATTGAGATGAAGCTCCTACCTTAAACTCTATGCTTATTTTGGAGTATCCATGACTCACACCACTGTTACATTTTAATCGACTACAACGCTTACTTAACTCTTTCATTTGGTGAGGCAAAACACCAAAAATAGCGAATGAGATATATTTAAAGAGCCGCAGCACCAATCATACATTCAGGCCACACAGCTTAGAATCATGGTGGAACAGGGGAGCTGAAAACAGTGAAACAGTGGTGCCTAAAAGACCATCTTATTGCTGATCTTATTGCTGATACACCTCTTTGGCAAGTCTCATGGATGTGAAAGACACAACAGAGAAATTGGAGGCTGTATTCCTCACCTATAACTAGGGTTACACTTTTAATATGAGTAAAGGGAACCAATGTTTGTCTCTCACAATGTTTCCCTCTCTGTTCACTCCTATTTGCATTAATTCTGATTTTATCTCAGCAATGGACAAGGACATTTTCAGTCATGCTGAGAGAATAGATGTGTTATTGTGAGATCATTTTTTATGAATGGTTAGATAAAATCTTTTGAAGGTCACAGAAGACTATAATCTTCTAGATAAGGAGAGATTCTCTTAGACACATTAAAATTGGGGACTACATCCTATGATTAAGGAAGGGACTGCACAATCCCTGACCAGATTTGAAAATTGGACGAAGTAAGAACTACACAATAAAAATCCAATCTCAACACTAAACAAACAATAGACAGAATTTATTCTAGAAGGGAAAATTCAAGACCAGAAGTACTGGAATTATGACTTTGGAAAAAGTATTACCCACATGCATTGGGGAAAGCCATGTGACAGAGCATGAACCTTCACACATAGCGTTAAGATGGGAGAAACCCCATATAAAAGTCTTTCACATTGGTATAGGATGGCAGATAAGATAGTAAAGTGGGTTAACACCAAAACTAACCTATGCTAGCGAGCAACAAGAAGTAATGTGAAGAGGACCTTGGAAGAATTATTAGCAACAAGGAATGGAGAAAGCCATATGATAGAGCATGAATCTCTTTCATATGGTACCATGGTCCCAAAGCGATCCTCCTTTCAATGATAGCTTTATTGAGGTCGGACATAAGAAATCTGTAAAAACAAAAAAACAGCAGTACCAATAAAATCATTTAAAGAAAAAGAAAACCACCTGGCTTGCAGGATATGAAAACTATGGACGGTAGGCCAGCGGGGCTAGGAGCAAACTGACCTCAGAGGGTAGCAGGGAAGGGCAGTACAATGGACCTCGGAGGACAGAAGAGAGGGGCAGGGCAGAAGGAAGACCTCGCAGAGCAGGTCCTGGGCCAGTGGCAGCAAGCTGACTTCAGAGGGCAGGAGGGAGGGTAGAGGCTGCACAATGTACCATGTAGGTGGCCGGGCCAGCATATGTACCATGGAGGGCAGGCCTGGGGAACAAGGGACAACAAGCTGACATTTCAGAGCAGCAAGGAGTGGCCAGTACAACAGACCACTCAGGGGCAGGGGCTGCACACACACCAAGGAGGGGAGGAATTACAAAGGAGCCTTGATAAAGTGCTTCTCTGATGTCATTATATTGACATCCACTGACATGCATGTATCTTGCAGGCATTTATGAGGCAAAAAGAATAGGCCTTCAATGCAGGCTGCTGAGCAACAAATTGGGATTCATTCTTCTATAGTTTTGGTGGCATGATGAGGGGAAAGAATAACACCCCAACCCCTGTGCTAGTGATGATGTCGATCAGTATTCAGATGACGATGACACTTGAAACATTTCAAAAAGTGAAGCTCATGTTTGAAGGGTTGAGCCCCCTGAGTTGTGAGTAGTATTCCACACCTGACAACTTTAAAATCAAGTACCCTGAGGTGTATTTTGGCTCTGAACCAGAAAGAGAACAAGCTCAAGCATGTTCTCCTGCTGTCACAGGTCACATCAGGAAAGCAAGGGGAGTCCAAGCCTACAAAAGTATCTCTTTTTGTGCAGGCCCAATGGAAACCCTGGCAGACATATGCCACAGCCTTGCAGAACTGCCACAAATGCATAGCTCTGTTCTAGAGAACTCTTAGCAGACAATGTTAGATCCTAGGAATGAAAATTGACCACACAACAGGTATATGTATCATTTGAAGACTCCATTCAATGTAAAAGGATTTGCAGAGCATGCAAGGGGAACTGTCTGCTTGAGGAGGTCAGTCAGTAATGATAGGGTATTCAGAAATGTGCTGTAGCCTCAGTCAGTTTTGCCAAGCAGAGCACATTTGTGTTATAGAACATGTCTCAAGGCACATGAAGGGTAGAGTCTGACTAGTTTAGTATGATATAAAGAAAGAACCAGAGGTGTTGTTTCCAGAGCAGGATGGACCTGCTGTTTGCCGGTCGGCTATCTTCAGATGAATGCTCACTTTATACCATTTTACATATAAAGTATTATAAGTGACAGAGGGGGGCATTTAGACCTTGGAGGGGAGACCGCTGTCACACATGGTCAGCAGGGTCTTCTTCTCTCCTCCTCTGGTAAAGGATCATTTGCAATATTTAGAGATACTATAAATGTCCTCTAGGTAGGCAGGGATCACTGTGCTATAAGCAGAGTTGCTGCTACGGCAGCTGTGAGGAAGACACTGAAGCTTTGCCAAGCATGTGCTAAGTTTGATGAAAAGAAAATGGTCAGCTGCTGTCCGAGTGACATAGTGGGTGAAAACAGATGGGTTTGAATACTGCACAGAGCAATTGCCAGTGGTTTAGACTATTTGCAAGCATACCTCCCATCACATTTTTTGTGTTTGTAGTAACACCCTTAGTGGCCAAGATTAAGCCTTAGATCGCTGTGGCACGGGAACCAAACTATAACTCACTGATGAGGTCTAAGAAGGCTGAAACTGCTTTGGGGTTACTTGTGTTCCCTTTTGGAGGGGGCCTCACCTAGCAGTTCTTGATGGACTGCTCCCTCGAGCAGGAGGGCCAGTACTGATTTGCATAAGGTGGGCCTTTATCTAAAGCAGCACACTGGGCAAAACTAATGGTTGAATTGCTACCCAGAGTTACTGCCAATGATATAGACTATTTGAAAGCTTTCCTCACAGCACCTTTTGTGTGTCTGCCCTGAGATACAGGGATGTTTCTCCATGTGGGTCGAGCCAGTGAGTGATTTCCCTGCATGGGACTACCATGCCTCTGGTAATCCTAGGCAGATAACACAAGTGAGGGTCTGCTGACCCGAAATAGCTTGGGGTGGCCCACTTTGATCTGATGGGTGTGAGGCAGGTAGGAGATTGGTTCACACTGGTGGAGCATCAGGGGAAATGCAAGTTTGGTGGGGCCGGAGTACCCTCAATTAGTGAGGTATTCCCACTACACCAAACTCAAATTTATGTTTATGGGATTTATAAAGCACATGGCTACCTGAGCGCTTCCCAGCGCTACTGAGAGGAGGCAGTAGGTAGAGGTAGGGAATCATGGGCACAACCAAGTTTTACGCTTTTTACTTAAACACCATTCATTTTTAGCCAGTCTCAGTTCTGAGGTCATTGAGTTCCAGAGCTTTGGGACCTGGTGTGAGAAGGATCTCCCACCCCATCTTGATCTCTTTATCTTTGGTATGTTCAGCAGGAAATTGGATGAGGGCCTGAGGGACCTATTCGGGACATATGGGGAGAAGAGGGATATTACCAGGGCAGGACCTCTACCCTGCATGACTTTGTGGGCTAGGCAGATGGTTTTAAACCTAACCCTAGATTGAATAGGTAGCCAGTGCAGTTTTTTCAGAGCGGATCTCACTGATTCCTGTCTGGGGATCTTCAGGTGCACCCCATCTGCAGCCTTTTGGACAACCTGTAGCCTGTTGATCACATACTTAGGAAATCCCAGATACAGGGAATTGCCGTAGTCCAGTCACGAGACCACTAAGGCCTGAACCACCATCTCCCGAGCCTGTTCTGGGATTAGGTCTATGATTTTACGGATCATCCGTAGTATACCGAAACAGGTTGCCGATAATTTTTTGCCTTGTGTTTCCATGGAGAGATTCTGGTCTAGCCACATCCCCAGGTTTTTTATGGATGGCTTAGAAGCGGGGATGGACCCCAACCCCTTGGCCATCAGCTCCGTTTTGTCGCCATTCAGTTTTAGGCTACAGTTAGCCATCCAATTCGCTATTTTTTTCATGCATGGTACCAGCTGAAGATTATTCAAATTTATCTCTTCTGACACTGAGACCACTAGCTGAGTGTCATCAGCGTAGGAAACAATTGACAAGCCATACTCCTGTACAATATGTGCTAGAGGACTCAGATAAATGTTGAACAGGGTCGGACTGAGCACCGAGCCCTGAGGTGCTCCGTAAGGGGCTGGGAGAGGATGGCCGATTCCATACTCTGGAACGATCTGTCACTGAGGAAAGCGGCCAGCCATTGATTGGCTTTATCCTGGATCCCTATCTCTCTGAGTCTATGTATTAAGATCTTGTGATCCACGGTATCAAAAGCAGCACTAAGATCCAAAAGTAGTATCGCAGCGGCTCTCCCCTGGTCAAGTATTGTTTTCAATTTCTCAGTAATCACTAGGAGGGCCGACTCTGTGCTATGTTCTGGGCAAAACCCCAGTCTGGTGTAGGATGTTATTCTCCTCCAGGAACTGAGAGATGATGCTATTGACATGTTTCTCAGCGACTTTACCCAGAATGGGTAGTAGTGAGATGGGGCGTAAATTCCCCGGTACCGTAGGATCAAGTTGAGGCTTCTTGAGCAGAGGCTTCACCATGGCATGCTTCCACTCTTTGGGCACTATCCCCGTGCTTAGGGATAGCGAGATAAGGTCAGCCATTTTGGAGAGGTTGGGATCCCCACCCTGAAGTAAGATGTGGGGAGGAGCGGGATCGAGTGGAGACCCAGATTTATTGTTACTCAGGAGGAGGCCTGTGCGTTCTTTGCTCAACGCTGGGAAGGTACCTAATAACGGGGGTAATGAAGGTCTGGGCTGTTCTGGGCTGGGGAGTTGGCCCTTCATACCAGAGCTGTCCTGTCTCACTTTGAGGATGTCCATGGGACACTTGTGTAGCGAGTCATATAAGTTTTCCACTTTATTATTAAAAAAAGTGGCTAACTCGTTGCATCTTGCTTTTGAAGGGTGATGTGAGTGGGAGCCTTGTTCAATCGTGGTGAGCGATTTCACAATTTTGAATAGTTCTTTGGGGAGTTGGAGGCCTCTCCTCATAGAATTTTGCCTGTGCTAGCTTAATGTCATCATGATATTGTCTGATGGCTTTTTTATATAGTGACTTAAGGTCCGGGGCATAGGATTTCCTCCAGCTCCTTTCAAGTTTCGAGTTTCTTGGAGTTCTTTTTCTGAGAGGTTAACTGGCTATTGAACCAAGAGGCTCTTTTGGGGTTGCGTTGGGCTGACAGTCTGGGTTTGCGAAAACAAATGTCTATTGAGTAATTAATCCAATCTGACCACCGTTTGTGGGCCTCGTAGAGGTCTTCTGATGGAGAGGGGATGGGAGACTCTAGGGGGCTGATTCACAGAACTAATCTGAGATAAAATCCTAAACTTACTACTTTTGGTATTCACAGAAGGCATTTAGTAGTCGTAAAGTTAGGACTACTACTAACTAAGACAAAATACTGAACTTACTACTTTTGGTATTCACAGAAGGCATTTAGTAGTAGTAAAGTTAGTAGTCCTTACTTTACTACTACTAAATGCCTTCTGTGAATACCAAAAGTAGTAAGTTTAGGATTTTGTCTTAGTTAGTAGTAGTAAAGTTAGTAGTCCTAACTTTACTACTACTAAATGCCTTCTGTGAATACCAAAAGTAGTAAGTTTAGGATTTTGTCTCAGATTAGTTCTGTGAATCGGCCCCTATATGATTGTTCCAACTTTCAGGTGCCACCCTGGGTCATTTCCGTCCTAGATTAATGTTAACCCCTGAAGGCTTTTGTATGAGTGGTATAGCATACAGAAAAGGGATGTAGAAATGGGCAGACTAGGGGATTTGAATCGGGGTAAGCACCTGTAGTCTGGGGTCATTCGAAAAGATAGGGTTGAGAATATGCCCTTTTTCATGTGTGGCAGAGCCCACAAGCTGGGGAAGTTGCAGGGCCTCTAGGTCTGATAGAAGTCTGTTGGAGAACAAGTCGTTGGTATCGTCCAGATGGATGTTAAAATCTCCCAGAGCTGGGAATGTGCTTTTCCCTACAATAAAGCTGCCAAGGAGATCAGGAAGGGACTCTAGAAAAGTCGTGCCTGGCCCTGGGGGCCTGTAAGCAAGAAGACCGGAGAAAGAGGATGTAGGGGCGAGCGTTATTCTAAATTGCATGGCGTCGCAGTTGGTTAATCTCAAGGGAGTGATGGAGCCGCTGAACTGTACTTTATGGATAATGGCTACCCCACCTCCTATTTTTCCCTCCCGGTCTTGTCTGCAAATGTCATAACCGGGGGGGGGGCTCATGATAATTTCTGGCGTCTAACTTTCTTTGAGCCATGTTTCTGTAATAAAAAGAACATCAAGAGCTTAATCCTCTAGCAGCAGCCCAATTTCGATTTTGTGACCTGGGAGGGATCTGCAGTTTATAAGGCCCATTTTCCAGTGTGCATTATTACCATGTGTGACTTGTTTGTTCCCGAGGTTGTGCGGACTCATTTCTAGAGTATAGTAACAGTTTTGACAAAGCGCTCTGCTTCCCGAGAGGTTTGTCTACATCAAGGGAGTGCATGCAGAGTGGAGACAGGGCAGGTCTAAGCTGCTCTAGTTCGCCAGCAGTGCACTTTATTTGGCTTGTATGTTCTAAGTGGACTCGTGCAGGGTTCCTGGCCCTTGGTCCCGGTTGGGCGCGGACAGGCGCAGACGGGCTTCCCTTTGGCGCGCCAGGGCGCACCCGCTGCGTGCGTCCGCTGCGCGTCTGAGCAGCTGCCGCCATAAGTAGGCAAGCCCTTGCAGCTAGAACGGTAACCCAGCCACTCTGTGACCGTGAGGAGGAGCGATCCTCTCTATGGTCAGGTAGAGTGGAGTGACCCTCTCTATGGTGAGAGGAGAGTCCCCGCAGAGAATCAGGTAAAACTATTTAAATTAAAATCTATGCTTGAATTGGAACAGTTTTAAAAACTGGAGATAGTAGAACGGCGATATTGTTAAAAAGAGATATTCACATTCAAATTCAATTCACTCTAGATTCAGTACATGTGCAAGTATTAATATTGTTTAAAAATAATTAAATGCAGTAAAAGAACGTTGTGGTACCTCTATAGAGAATGCTGACACCGGAGCGCCCCGTCCCCCCTTGAGGCCCAGAGTATTTTAACAGGGTTGTGTGTATTGATACGTTTTATGTATTCAGTTTTTATTGAGGTCTTTGAAAATAACATACACTAAATGGTAAAAAAAGTTAAACATTGAAATTCAGGTAAATAGGTAGACATTTCTTACTTGCCAAGGGTGAAATCTTGGGTAATCTGCACAGGTACTGTTAAAAAAAGGGCCATGCATAGGTATACAAGATTTCAAATCATGTAGCGCTTGTGCTACGGCATAGATGGCATTGTAAGCCTTATAAGGATATCTGAAGTTATTCACATTGTACGCTGACTCATCAAGAGTTTCCAATTTCTCTGTTTGGGTGCAAACTCTCTTTCCATCCATCTCATTTCCAGTCATGGTTCTATTGAAATTCTCACGCCATTGACAACTAAAGGCATGCTCCCAGAACTGCTTCATATAAATATCATTTGGAAACTTAGATGGATGGATGCTATAAAGAAACTCCTTAAACATTGGAATCTCTCCACTGTAAACTGTAAATCCCACGGTGCCATGTAGAGTCTCCCACAAGTCTTTCAGAGAAAATACCGAAGAAAGCCAACTTGTGCTTGCAATCCAAACTTTACCAACAATATTCTGAGCAGAGATTACTCTTAAAAAAGAAATCATCTGGGGAGAAAAGGTGAAGCACACTATGACTCTTGACGTAGACCATCGTATGACATTGACCACATGAGCTAATGATTTCTCTGTGATCTGTGTAGCTAAGGTTTCAATGAATTCAACACAAATGCCACTCTTAGGAGCGTCTTTCAGTAGATTCTGGCCCTGCTGAAGACCAAAGTCATTGTCTGAAGCCAGAATTCCTATCCACTTCCACCCAAAATGAAGACACAGATCGATGTAAGCCTGGGCAAAAAAGTTTGCATTCTCAACAGTCCGGAGAAAAGATGGAAACTGCATTTTATCACTCAGTATAGAGAGTCCTGCACCATAGCTGATCTAGTTGGGAGGAAAACACATTTAATTGACCATGAATATTTAACACATACCATGCTATTGTCTAATACTGTCTGTTAAGGTGCCTTGTGTGCACTCCTAGAAGTATAGTATATAATCTAAAACCTGCAAGGGACTACATTTCGAGACCTGAAATCTTGATACTAATGACTCTCTAATACCCAAGTACTGACACAACCACGTTGTTATGTTGTTTGATTGTTCAGACATAAGCAATAATTGTCACAGATACCTAGACTGCTCATAAAATGGGCCAGGTGACTTTCTGTTAGGAAACATGGCATCATTGTGTTACCCCCTCATGCCATTTCTTCTTGTTCCATTGGTGGTGCAGAACCACTCATAAAATACATGACCAGATACATATCAGTAGTGTGCCACATTGTGCCACCAGAGTGAAATCCTATTGTGCTTGTCACCAAGGTTGACAAACCTAAAAAAACATCCTCCTTTTATTTTCTAGAGCTGTGCTACTAACTCAAAGATGCTATCAACTTTTTGAAAATGCTTGTTTTTTCCCAGTAGCACCAAACATTTACAAAACTTTTACCTACATTTTCCCCATCATCACTAAGGGCCAAACCCATATTGTGGCTTAACTTCATTATATACATGATGTACAAAAAAGGAAGAAAGAAGGTAAATCTGCATAATGCGCTTCCCTGCCATATGTAGAGGCTGAGACAGGCCCTTTGAGGTGGCCAGAGTGCTGTGGATCACCATTTTCCATGCTCAAGTGTAAACACAAAGGGAGAGAACAGCAGTATGGTGTGGGAGAGCTGTTCTTTTGGTGTTACAGGTCACTATTCACTGCACATGCACATGTTTTGAAGATAAAAAAAGCCATAAACCAGACCTTGTCTGGCAATAATGCTTCCACCAGAGTGGCTATAGGAAATCATCCTTTTCTGCATAGTCACACCAGATTTTTTACCATTTTATAGACCCTAACTTTTCTGGACATAGAACTCTGTGCAGGTTAACCCCTCTAAACAGAAGTTAAGTGGAACATGTGTGACATTAGAAATGGCATGTTCCTCCACTAATTAGGTTCAAAATGACATTGTCAATGGTCAGGCTGTAACTGACAAGGAGGAAAATTCAAAGTGTAGTTTTAAAAGATAACCTATAACTTCTGACCTGTATGAGCTACAGATGCCATTCAAGACTTATTTTTATATTTACCAAAATACACTCTAATGGTAAAGTCAGATTTCTATTAAGTATATGGGAAATGCAACTTTTGCAATGTTACCTTTACCCTGCTTGAAGATGGCAGAGACTAACTTGCATGAGCTATCCAGCCACTGCCCGTTCTGCACTTGGCCTGGGTGAGGTGTGAAACAGGTATGAAAACTACTCCCAGAGCAGAGACAATGAACTGGGTGTAGGGAGGTGTTTTATTTCCCTTGCAGTAAGATCAACTGGGGTGGGCCCGGGAACTTAGGGCTAGATGTAGAAAAGTGATAAATAGCGTCTTCCTAATTACGATTTCCTGTGAATCGCAATCAGGAAATCGCTATTTCTAGCGATTTTTAGTGGGTCACAAACAGACCTACCTCATGACTATTAATGTGGTAGGTCACAATTTGCGAGCCATTGGGAATTGTAGCCATCACAGTGATGGTGGCCTGCTGGGGTCAGCAGACCACCATGTCTGTGCTTGCTTTTGAATAAAGCAATTTTTTGTTTCAAACAAAGCCTGCTTGCCTTAAAGGAAAACTGGATGTTATGTTATGTTAGCGGGTTTATAAAGCGCAACAGCAGCCCCAGCAAAGAGGCGTCCCGACGCTGAAACAACAGAGAGGTGACCGAGCTCAAAGAGGGCCCAGAGAGACCTACGGAGTGGGGAAGAGAAAGGTTTTAATTGCTTTCCTAAATTCGAGGTAGTTATTGAGCCCTCGAATGTGGGCCGGCAAAGAATTCCAAAGGATGGCCGCTCTGTTCCGGAAGGAACGACCTCCGGCGCGAACCCTCCTGGCTCGGGGGACCACCACCAGGCATTGTCCCATGGAGCGGAGCTGGCGGGTGGGGACGTAGGGAGAAAGCAGGTTGGTCAGGATTTCCGGAGAAGCCAGTTTCAAGATTTTAAAGGCAATACAGAGTGCCTTAAACTCGATGCGCCTGGCCACAGGCAACCAGAACAGAACAGACTCTACGCAGACCGAGGAGAGATCTTGCGGCCGCATTCTGGACTCTCTGTAGCCTCTGTATTTCTGACTTGTTCGCTCCCAGATATAGTGAGCTGGCGTAATCAAGTCTTGACATGATCAGTGCCTGGATGATGATCTGCCTAGTAGGGGCATCAAAGAAACCCAGGATGGGCCAAAGTCCACTAAACAATCCGAAGCAGGTTCCCGCCACCTTTTTAGTTTGAGTCTGGAAGTTAAGCGAAGCGTCCATCCAGACCCCTAGATTCTTCACTACTTGCTTGGGGGCAGGTCCAATACCTAGGCTTTTTGGCCACCAGTGCTCATTCCATAGATCATGGTCCTTTCCCACCAACAACACCTCCGACTTGTTGGCATTCAGTTGGAGACAATTGGTTTAAGATGCGTTTAAGAAAAAAAAAAAACTTGGAAGTTTCATTTTTGAAGAGTTGGCAATGGTTGGTGGGACCACTGCCTGCTCTGAACAAATATTTTACCAACCACTCTCAAAGGGGAAGGAGTCCCTTGGTGACCGCTTCCGATTTGTAAATGGGGTACCACAATTTTTTAAATGGTGGTTAATTGCAAATATTTTGCAACTGAATTTTGACTGCAAACATTCTTACATACTATTCAGATTCAGTATTAGGAAGGGATGCCCCAACACGCCCTTCTAAATATCAAATCACAAAACTCAAATTGTGACTTGGTAAGAAGTTACTGAATCGCAATTTGGGCTTTGTAGATCCCAAAAAGCATTTTTGGGTCTCAAACGGCCTGATTCTGTGAACCTTGCCACCTCAAAAATGGTTTGTACATTTAACTGTTTATTTTTTTTAAGTGGCCTTCCCTGTCACAAGTAAATGTTTGGTGACACCTGGAAAGGCCCCTAACCCAGTTGGAGGAAAGCTACCCCAGACCCAGCTTTGAATTAGTGAAAAGGAGGGGACTGCTCATTATGTTGCCCACATGTCTGGAAAGCACACAGTCTCTGCACAAGAAGATTCTGAGAGTGAGAGGCATTGTTAGGTTGTTTGCAGTAGGGAGTAAAGGAACTCCTGAAAAAGTGGGCAAAGTTTCTCCTAAGAACTTTTACCCCATTGGTTAGGGAGTGGACTTTCTACTAGCTGGTGCCAGGCATAAATGTGGCACCATCGTTAGAACCCTTTCTGGACCTGCAGAAGAACAGAAGATGACTGGACCTGTTTTCTGTAACCTGAGAGGAGCTCTGAAGGATTGGACCTACTCTTGCACCCAGGACAAAGAAGTGAACACCAAGGCTCTGTTTACTGACCTTCAGTGTGGCTACAGTGACACACACTAGCTGCAAGACTCCTTTTCCCTGAAGTGTGCAGTTGACCAGTGGCAAATGGGCCTGGACTCGAATTTGTTGTTGACCTCTGCCTGACACCTTGACAGTATATAAGTGCCTTCCCCTGAGGTCATGGGGGCCTCAGGTGTGCACTCTTTTGGTTGTTTGGGCACCAAAAGTAAGGTTGTAACCTTTGGAAAGGTTCAGGGGGACCCACGAGGAGAACTGAGTGACTGGCAATTCCATGTCATCGGATTGACTTTCAGGTTCTTCCCAGTTAGGGCTCACAGCACCTCAAAAAAACAACTGAGTACCAATCTTTGTTGGAATTTGGAAAATTTTCATCAAAACATCTTTAAAGCTCCAGAGCTCAAGCGGGACCAAACTGCTTCAAATATTTTACCTTCGGTTCTATGGTGGGAGGAACAATTTTAGCGGCACCACGCTCACAGAGGATTTATCATCTAAAAAAAGTTAGAAAGTCCCTTACTGAAGTGGAAATTAGAAACTTTTTGGAACTTTTTGACTTTTGTACTTTTTACCGGGATCAATTCACTTGTTGTGTCTGACCAGGGCTCCATCGTGGTTTGCCTCCAATCACTCCTTGATCCCGGTTTTCTACTTTCATAGACTATCATTGCCACTTTGTTCTTTTTGGGGCTATTTAAACTTTAAAAAAATCATACCTCCTGTTCTCCTTATTCATTTTTTGTTGTTTGTTTACAAATTTGTTCTCTTTATTTCAAATTCAGTTTGGGATTTTTGTAGTTAGGTGTTTTGACTTTGTTACTGTTTTGGTACTTTTTAAATTGTTTACACATTGCCTTAGGGTAAGCCTGTCTGCTCAGTGCCATAGCTACAAGGGCGTTGAGCTCAGTTTAATTTAGTAACAGTCACTAAACCCAAATTATATTCCACTTTTTTTACGGAAGATGTATCAGGAGATTCCCTTGGTTCATGTTTTGCTGACCTATTTCCATTTTGTAGGTGTTGAGACAGGAATGTCCCCTGAATGTTGTGCAGTCAGTTCAGTTCAAAAACTTTATTCGGTATGTATAAAAACAACCATAAAAGTATACATTCATTAAAGACTAAATACATGACACATAAACAACAAGACAAATAGCATCCAGTGCGCAAAATGGGGCCAAATTGATCATACCTCTAAACGTACATACATTAAAATTAAATACATTGTATATAAAAAGACTCAGGTATTAAAATACAATGCAGATGACACGTGGGCTACAACATGGGGCCAAAGTTAATCACATTTAAAATTGTATTTACAAAACAGCACGAATTCTTAAAAGACATTAGGGGGTCATTGCTATAACGATACAACAATACTCTTGTGTGCATTGAACGCATTTATAATAAAATGTGCTACATTAAAGCAGATCCTGGCGTCACTGAGTTCAGACAGATATTTTACTGCAGCAAGATGTGAACCACTGCCATACGCAAGTAAAAGTGGTTTTAGGTAGTAATTTCTAAAACCTGTGTAAAAACCGCAAAACAGCATAAAGTGCACCGTGCTCTGTCTGCTCTGCCCATCACATGGGCAAGGGATCGTGGCCGGGGGGCAGATTTTCATGTTAGGGAAGGCCACTAAATGATGAACAATTCCCAATCTAAATCTAACTAATACAAAACGGTGCATAAGATTGGGAATTAGTGTTAAATAGTCTTGACAGCCCACATTGAGGGTAAGCGATAAATAGAATTTTACGGTTGGTTTTCTACATTCGCAATCGAGCCGGGCTTCCCTCCTGTGGATCATAAATGTTTCTCTAATAGCCAACTTCCTGAGTAAAGATACAGTGGTAGGATCAGTCCATATTGGTATCTTGAATAACTTACTGTACAATGAACTAATATAGCTTAACCAGGGAATCTTCATCACCTTATCCAGGGTAAAACAGTCTAAAATAATTGATTTTGTAAAACTTGTTTGTTCCTTGGACCATATGGAATGCCAGAGCAGTATTGGACGAGATGCAATTTTATCTGTAAGATACTGTAGCCCCACTTCATTATGTATAATCTCTGAAGATGCAGAGGAGGGTAGACTAAGGAGGCGTTTGAGGTAACTATTTTCCTCTGTCTGTAATACGGAGCAATTATGGTAGCCCCAAATACCAGCATCATATGTTGCAATCGATGAGACCCTTGCCCTGTAAATAGTTGCCATCTCCTTGACCGGCCTAGTGCCTAGTTTTGCTGAAAATCTAAACATACTGTGGGTACTTCTAGCCATTTTGCTCCTGACATTGGTGATTTCGCGAGTCCACGACCCGTTACTTGAAAAAGTAATGCCCAGGCAGCAAAAGGTATCAACCGGGTGCACAGGCAATTTATCCATAAAAAATGTTCTACTTTGTTTGTCCCGTGCCCCACAGACCATAATATAAGTTTTACTTTTGTTAATAGTTAATTTCCTGGCAGCAATAAAAACACTAAAAGCATTCATTAAACGTTGCAGTCCCATTGGGGTCCTGGCCAACAGGACAGCGTCATCTGCATACAAAAGTACAGGTATGGGGCGCCCAGCCACTTGGGGAGCATCGGCAGGCACTGCTTGTAAGATCTCATCTATTCCATTAATAAACAAGGTGTAGGAGAGTAGGATCTGCTTCTCTTAGTTACCCCCACTTTTTTGCTGATGTCACAGTTTTTCGACTTTAGTCTGGCTGGGGCCCTGCTAAGCAGGACCCCAGCCTAGCTGCTTCCTCTCTAAATTGATTGTCAGTACCTTAGGTACACTCCATATTGGATTCTGGAGTACCCTTATAAGTCCCTAGTATATGGTACACTATGTACCCAGGGCATAGGTACCCCAGAGGCCTACCAGGGGCTGAAGCATGTATTATGCCACCCCTGAGAGGCCCTCCAAAAAGACACCACAGGTCTGCTACTGCAGCCTGAGTGAGGTGGTGCATGCACCCCTTACAGAGATATAGGTTCACTATATCTCACCCTATCACTGCACATATAAACCTATCAGTCACCCCTATGGCAGGCCTTATCAATCCTGAAGGCAGGGTGCTTGGTTTTATGTGAGAGGGTGCCCCTGCATGAGCAGAGCCACTCTGCAGCCTTCGGAATCTATTCTCCGGGGTTGTCTGTGGTGCAGCCTGACCATATACTCTTAAGTGCATTATATCTAAATGATAAATGCTAACTTTCGGATGGCTGCACGGAAACATGTCGTGTTTGGTGTCAAACACCTTGGAATCATACCCCCACACCAGTACCTGGTGTGGGAGTATGATCCCACCCTTCTAAAGGGAGAGACATGACAGCACCGGTATACCCGGTACCAGCTAACAGAGCCCTGGCATCACAAAATGGATGCTGCAGGCACAGACACGAGGCTGGCCTCCTGCTGCTGACCGAAACTCCGGCAGGGGAGGCCTGGACAATAGGTTTGCTGTCACAGGGAGGTGTAACCACCTCCCAGACAGACTTTAGTGTATTGGGGCTGGGTGGGTGCACTCCAAGAGTGCTTTGGAGTCTGCACTGGGGGCACATTTGGTGTCCCTGTGCATAGTCCAGTTCAAACCGGTTGCAGGGGCTACCAGCCCCTGCTCTGGCGCGAAACTGGACAAAGGAAATGGGTGTAGCCACCCCTCTTTCCAAACCCTCCCATAGGTGGGTCCTCAGAGTTAGTCCAACCCCCTTCCTTAGTATAAGTAAGGGAACCCTGGCAACAGGACTTTAGATATACCTGGACGAAACTCTGCAACTTAATCCTGGAACTTCAACGCTCTACTAACGACCAGAGGACTGAAGCAATCTCCCTTGGGGTCAAGGAGTGACTCCCCTGCTTGGCAGGCACCAACAAAGCATTTGACCGGTCTGCATCTCCGAAGCTCCCGCCGGACTCCGAAGAACTTGCAGCCCAGGAAGAGGATTTCCAGACTTCTCGAAGGCCGACCCGAGTCCCCAGCAAAGCTGAGATCCGCTGCTCTCACAAGTGATGTGGAACCGGAACTCCTGGACACTGTGCACAGCTAGTGCATTGACTTCTCGACGTCTCTTGAAGTCCTGCTTTGGGTTACTTGTAGCCCAAGCCCCAAGCATCATTTGCACTGAAGATTGTGGGCCTACACTTGACGAGAGTTCCGTGGGCCTGCTTCTTGCATTTCCACCTGAGGCTCCTTTGTGATCCCTTGCCTCTCGACTAGTGGGTCCCTGTGAAGGCAACTCTGCTTTTCCTTGGGCTTTCCTGGTTGCTCCAGATGTGCCCTGACTCTCCACCAAGTGGGGAGTCCCATGAACCTTGCTGGTCCGCACCACAGCATCTTGACTCTTCCTGCGTGGGTTGCCTTTGCCAAGGCTTGTTGTGGTAAATCCGATCACTGACACCCCAGCACTCGACATCCTTTGTGGGACAGCTCGAATCCGGCTCCTGGTCATCGTCAACATCTCCTGGTCCCCGTGGCTGCAGGGTCAAGAAGCCCCTCTTCGCACCTGAAGCACCCAACATCGGTGGGCATTCGATTGCTCCGCTCCTGGTCACTGGCTAGTGACCCAGACTCTGTCCCCTCTGCTTTCAAGTTCTTCACATCTTCGATCCAGGCTTGGATCCACCCGGACACTTTTCTTCTTCCCGGCAGCAGCACTTTGCAGCAGATCGCCATTGAAACCGACGGCGATTCCCGACACCTTTTGACACCTATGCACCTGGCTTTCCTGGGTGAGGTAACTCGAGTACTCCGGTGCTCCTGTGGGTGTTGGCCCTAGAAACCCTTAAGTCTAAGAGGGTTTGCTGAAAGTCCGCTCCTAAGTGTCCTTTTGCTTTAAAAACGTAACCGCGACTTTCCCCATAGAACCTAACGGAGCTTGCGGCTGTGTTCTCACACTGCACACGTCCTCCGTGGGTCCCCTGTGTCACTACCTTGGGTGATTCCTTGGGGTCCCAGCGATTCTACAGGCTCTAGGCCTTGTGTCTAGTCAAGTCGTGGTTCTTATACCACTTTCTTAATATATGGTTTGGTACGCCCCTAGGGCTAAACGTATATTGTGCTATTTACTGTTGATTACTTGCTTGTAAATTGGGTACTTTGACCTCTAGCCTCATAAAGAGACTAGTAGGGAGTGTTTAGAATAAATACATATATTTTATTTATATACCTGGTGTGGTTCTCCTTTCATTTGGTCATTCAAGAGATTATAGACTGGTAAAACAAGCTGCTTTACATTCCTTCAAGACTTAGCCTGAAGGCTGCTCTCCATAGCTACCACTAGGATAGCTTTCAATAAAGGTTGTCTTTAACCTATCACCTCTAAGGGGCTGTTTGGACTGGTGCAAGGTGCCCACTATCACTAGTGGACAGCATATACCAGGCCAACTTCTCACATTGGTGGCAGCGCTGGGATTCAAGCTTGCCATTGTTTTACCAGATAATCTCATTCGAATTACTAACTGAAAACCACTAAAGGTACTTGAGGTACATATAAATTCAAGCTTAAAATTACAGTAAGTTCTACTGAACTTAGAGTTGTGTGTCAAGGGCTTAGCACACCCTTTCTACAACTTAAGAGAGTTTAGTAGGCCACACTAGAGTAGGTAGGTGCACACACCACACCACACTAGTGATGTCTTCAAAACCAGAAGCCAGTGGGCCTCTGCCAGAAATCAGTGGACTTCTACCAACTAGATATGACAATCTCCACTTCTTGGAATTGAGAGCATTGTGCACAGCTAGGAGGTTGAAGACAGGAAAAAGTGCAAACACTCAACGCCTCATAGAGGTACTGTTATTGGATGATCTCCGGAAGACCTCAGGGTCTGATGGGGTAGACAGGTTGGGTGGGGCAGCAAATGGGGAAGGGCCCAGGACAGATGATGACCAGGACCTGACCCCTGCAACTGACCAGGAGGGTGACAATGACCCTATCCTGGAAAATGCAACTCCTCAGGAGGATGAGGAAGAAGGCCAGAATGGCACTCTCTTTATTCCACCAGGAAGAGTTGTAGGATTGCCAAGAAGGGTTAGATCTCCTTCCCAGGAGTCTAACCATTCTGGTGGATCCATAGGGACTTCTGTATCTTCTCAGAGAAGAGAATCCTCCCATGAGAGGAAATGTAGACTGCTCCAATTTGAAGAAGCTAAACTTAAAATTAGAAGAGAGCAGTTGGCATTGGATAGGGAATCCCTGGAGCTTCAGAAAGCTTCAAGTAAGTTGGGGCTAGAGCCCCATGGTGGCAGCAGCAGTGTCCCTAGAGGTAGAGAGCATACTCATGACCATAGGAACCTGAACAAGATTGTCCCTCCCTACAGGAGTGGGGATGACATCCACAAATGGATAACTGCTCTTGAGAGGGCCTGTAGAGTACAGAGGGTCCCTCAGGAACAGTGGGCAGCAATCTTGTGGCTCTCCTTTGCAGACAAAGGTAGAGACAAGCTCCTCACTGTAAGAGAAGAGGATGCTGATGATTACTATGTCCTGAAGAGTGCCCTGATAGATGGGTTTGGCCTAACAACTGAACAATACAGGTTAAAGTTCAGAGATACCCCAAAGGCACAGACACAGGACTGGGTGGACTTTATAGATTGTGCTACCAAGGCTCTGGAAGGCTGGTTGATTGGCAGTAAGGTGAATGATTTTACGGGATTATATAACCTAATTATGAGGGAGCAGATCCTTAATAACTGTCAAAATCAGTTGCTACATCAGTACCTGGTGGACTCTGATCTGACCTCTCCCCAAGAATTGGGAAAGAAGGCAGACAAATGGGTCAGAACCAGGGTGAGGCAGAAGGTCCAGAACCAAGGTGGTGACTCAACGAAGCCAGATACTAAGAACTCTGAGAAGGGTGGGGAAAAGGGTAAAGACCAGAAGCCTTCACAAGGCCCCCAAAAATCTGCATCTGGTGGGGAGTCCCAATCTAATAAAGGAAAAGGCCAAAAGAAACCATGGTGTAAAATCTGTAAGCAGAAAACCCATTGGACTAGTGATTGTACAAAGACCAAAGACTCAACTCCAGCCACCATTGTCCCTAAGGCAACTGTTCCCCCTAGTACAGCTCCAGGTGGTGGGGCTCAGAATAAGGGTGTAGTAGGTTTAACCCTGGGTTCTGAGGTGGGCTCTGGCCTAGTCAGAGTTCTAACTCAGGCTGTCCTGGTCTGTGATGGAGGCATGGATATGTCCTCCTTTGTGAGTCCCAGTAATCTGGGCAAATACAGACAGCAGCCTTTAATTAATGGAAGAGAGGCTTTGGCATTCAGGGACACAGGAGCAAGTGTCACAATGGTGACAAAAGATCTTGTGGCCCCTGGGCAGATCATACGTGGGGAAATGTATCAAGTAACCAATGCTAGCAATGTCAGTACAGACCATGCTCTGGCAGTTGTTAATTTCTCCTGGGGAGGGGTAACTGGCCCTAAAAAGGTTGTGGTAAGTGCAGACCTCCCTGTTGAATGCTTGCTTGGCAATGATTTGGAGACGTCAGCCTGGGCTGAAGTAGAGCTGAGGACCCATGCAGAAATGCTGGGCATCCCTGCAGATGTGTTTGCAATGACAAGGTCAAAGGCTAAACTGTCTAAAACTGAACAGGCCCTGGATCCTGGAACAATGGACCAGGTGCCACCCAAGAGAAGGAGCAGTAGGGTTAAGGCAGTGCCTTCCCCCCAGGTTCAGAATGAAGATCAGTCTCTTGAGGGAGATGATCTTAACCCTGAAGAAGGAACTGTCCCAGAGGAGCTTGAACCTGATCAGGTTGAGTTCTTGGGGACAGGGGGCCCTTCCAGGGCAGATCTGAGCCTGGAGCAGCTGACCTGCCCCTCTCTTGAACCCCTCAGGCAGCAAGCTGCTGCTGAGGCTGCTGGGAATGCTAGTGGGTCCCATAGGATCTATTGGGATGATGGACTCCTTTATTCAGAGAGTAGAGACCCCAAGCCTGGTGCAGCCAGGAGGTTGGTAATACCTATGAAATTTAGGGGCTTCCTATTAACACTAGCCCATGATATGCCCTCGGCAGGTCACCTGGGCCAGAACAAGACTTGGGACAGAATTGTCCCTCACTTTCACTGGCCCCAAATGTCTGAAGACACCAAGGAGTTTTGTCGCTCCTGCATCACCTGTCAAGCCAGTGGGAAGGCAGGTGGTACCACAAAGGCCCCCCTGATACCACTACCTGTGGTGGAGGTTCCCTTTGAGAGGGTTGGGATTGACATAGTTGGTCCCATGGATCCTCAAACTGCCTCTGGTCACAGGTTTTTCCTGGGGGTAGTGGATCATGCCACCAGGTACCCAGAAGCCATTCCCCTTAGGACCACCACAGCACCTGTGGTGGCAAGGGCCCTCCTGGGAATATTTTCCAGAGTGGGTTTCCCTAAGGAGGTAGTATCAGACAGAGTTACAAACTTTATGTCTAGTTACTTGACTGCAATGCGGAAGGAGTGTGGAGTGAATTACAAATTCACCACACCCTATCACCCACAATGCAATGGTTTAGTTGAGAGATTCAACAAAACCTTAAAGGGCATGATTAAAGGGCTCCCAGAAAAGCTTAGGTGTAGATGGGACATACTCTTGCCCTGCCTTTTATTTGCCTACAGGGAGGTTCCAAAGAAGGGGGTTGGTTACAGCCCTTTTGAACTTCTGTTTGGTCATCCTGTCAGGGGTCCCTTGTGTCTGGTGAAGGAGGGATGGGAGTTACCTCCCAAACCTCCCAAACAGGACATAGTGGACTATGTACTTGGTCTCCGCTCCAGGATGGCAGAGTATATGAAAAAGGCAACCAAAAAGGCCTGGCATGACCAAAAGGCTGTGCTGACTGTTTACCAGCCAGGGCAGAAGGTGTGGGTGTTGGAGCCAGTGGCCCCAGCAGCCCTCCAGGACAAATGGAGTGGCCCCCATACAATTGTTGAACAGAAGGGACAGGTTACCTACTTGGTAGACCTAGGAACTCCCAGGAGCCCCCATAGGGTACTCCATGTCAACAATTTGAAACCATATGTTGAGAGGGCTGACATGGGCTTGCTCATGGCTACTGATGAGGGACAGGAGGAAGAGAGTGACCCACTCCCTGACCTGCTCTCACAAAACCCTGATGATGGGTCAGTTGATGGTGTGGCCTTAGCAGGCAGCCTCACTGCCCAGCAACAAGCTGATTGTAGACAGTTGCTCAATCAGTACAGACATATGTTCTCTCTGACTCCAAGTCAGACCACCTGGTGCACTAATGAAGTGGACACTGGGGACAGTCTGCCTGTTAAAAATAAGATTTACAGGCAACCTGATCATGTCAGGGACTGTATCAGGACAGAAGTCCAGAAAATGTTGGAATTGGGAGTCATTGAACCCTCAGATAGCCCTTGGGCTAGTCCAGTAGTCCTTGTGCCTAAACCTCACACCCAGGGTGGTAAGAGAGAGATGAGGTTTTGTGTGGATTACAGGGGTCTCAATGCAGTCACTAGGACTGATGCCCATCCAGTACCAAGAGCAGATGAGCTCATTGACACATTGGCCTCAGCCAAGTTTTTGAGCACATTTGACTTGACAGCTGGCTACTGGCAGATCAGACTAGCTGATAACGCAAAGCCAAAAACAGCATTTTCTACCCCTATTGGGCATTACCAATTTGTGGTGATGCCCTTTGGTTTGAAGAATGCACCTGCCACTTTTCAAAGGTTGGTGAATCAAGTCCTTGCAGGTCTGGATGCCTATAGTGCAGCATATCTAGATGACATTGCTGTCTTTAGCTCCACCTGGGAGGATCACCTGGTCCACCTGAGAAATGTTTTGGAGGCCCTGCAAAAAGCAGGCCTAACTATCAAGGCCACCAAGTGCCAGATAGGGCAGAGTCAGGTTGTGTACCTGGGCCACCTTGTGGGTGGAGGCCAGGTTCAACCCTTACAGAGCAAGATCCAGACCATAATGGACTGGCTTGCTCCAACTACCCAGACTCAGGTGAGAGCTTTCTTAGGCCTGACTGGGTACTACAGAAGATTTGTGAAGGGGTATGGTTCCATTGTGACCCCCCTAAATGACTTAACTTCAAAAAGAATGCCAAAAAAAGTTCAGTGGACAGTTAGCTGTCAGAAGGCATTTGATGACCTTAAGCAGGCCATGTGCACTGCTCTCATTCTCCAAAGTCCTAACTACTCCAAATAATTCATTGTTAAAACAGCTGCATCTGAGGTGGGGGTTGGGGCTGTGTTATCACAACTGAATGATGAAGGTCAGGATCAGCCAGTAGCTTTTATTAGCAGAAGGCTGACCCCCAGAGAGAAACGTTGGTCAGCCATTGAGAGGGAGGCCTTTGCTGTGGTTTGGGCTCTGAAGAAGTTAGAAGCCATACTTGTTTGGCACTCACTTCACTGTTCAGTCAGACCATAAGCCCCTCTTATGGCTAAAACAGATGAAGGGTGAAAACCCCAAACTTTTGAGGTGGACCATTTCCCTACAGGGGATGGACCATACAGTGGAACATAGACCTGGGAGTAACCATGCCAATGCAGATGGACTCTCCAGATATTTCCACTTAGAACATGAAGACTCAACTGGTCAAGGTTAGTTTAATGTCCCTGCGTTTGGGGGCGGGGTTGTGTAGGAGAGTAGGATCTGCTTCTCTTAGTTACCCCCACTTTTTTGCTGATGTCACACTGTTTTTCGACTTTAGTCTGGCTGGGGCCCTGCTAACCAGGACCCCAGCCTAGCTGCTTCCTCTCTAAATTGATTGTCAGTACCTTAGGTACACTCAAGATTGGATTCTGGGGTACCCTTATAAGTCCCTAGTATATGGTACACTATGTACCCAGGGCATAGGTACCCCAGAGGCCTACCAGGGGCTGAAGCATGTATTATGCCACCCCTGAGAGGCCCTCCAAAATGACACAAAAGGTCTGCTACTGCAGCCTGAGTGAGGTGGTGCATGCACCCCTTACAGAGATATACGTTCACTATATCTCACCCTATCACTGCACATATAAACCTATCAGTCACCCCTATGGCAAGCCTTATCAATCCTGAAGGCAGGGTGCTTGGTTTTATGTGAGAGGGTGCCCCTGCATGAGCAGAGCCCCTCTGCAGCCTTCGGAATCTATTCTCCGGGGTTGTCTGTGGTGGAGCCTGACCATATACTCTTAAGTGCATTATATCTAAACGATAAATGGTAACTTTGGGATGGCTGCACGGAAACATGTCGTGTTTGGTGTCAAACACCTTGGAATCATACCCCCATACCAGTACCTGGTGTGGGAGTATGATCCCACCCTTCTAGAGGGAGAGACATGACAGCACCGGTATACCCAGTACCAGCTAACAGAGCCCTGGCATCACAAAATGGATGCTGCAGCCACAGGCACGAGTCTGGCCTCCTGCTGCTGACCGAAACTCCGGCAGGGGAGACCTGGACAATAGGTTTGCTGTCACCTCCCAGACAGGCTTTAGTGTATTGGGGCTGGGTGGGTGCACTCCAAGAGTGCTTTGGAGTCTGCACTGGGGGCACATTTGGTGTCCCTGTGCATAGTCCAGTTCAAACCGGTTGCAGGGGCTACCAGCCCCTGCTCTGGCGCGAAACTGGACAAAGGAAATGGGTGTAGCCACCCCTCTTTCCAAACCCTCCCATAGGTGGGTCCCCAGAGTTAGTCCAACCCCCTTCCTTAGTATAAGTAAGGGAACCCTGGCAACAGAACTTTAGATATCCCTGGACGAAACTCTACAACTGAATCCTGGAACTTCGACGCTCTACTAACGACTAGAGGACTGAAACAATCTCCCTTGGGGTCAAGAAGTGACTCCCCTGCTTGGCAGGCACCAACGAAGGCACTTCCCTCATCAGCTGAGACCTAGCTATTTTGACTGATGCCCGATGGAGCTACCTTGTTTAGCTATAGGGGAGACGGGCTGTGGATTCCCTCCTCGGTCGTCACCTGCCCAGTCGGTCTTTGGGCAGACTTCCTCTCGTCTCTCCTGCCTTCTTTTCACCCATCCTCCCCCTTCACATTTCCCCCTCCCCCCTCCGCTCTATCTGTCACCTTTCCTTCCTCTTTCAATATGTTGCTTATTTTCTGATGTAAAGTGTAACTTGTTTATTGTGTTCTGTAACATTGTGTAACCCAATGTAAAGCGCTCTGATACCTCCGGGTCTAGCCAGCGCTATATAAAACTCTCAAAATAAATAAATAAATAAATAAACGAAGCATTTGACCAGTCTGCATCTCCGAAGCTCCCGCCGGACTCCGGAGAACTTGCAGCCCAGAAAGAGGATTTCCAGACTTCTGAAAGGCTGACCCGAGTCCCCAGCAAAGCTGAGACCCGCTGCCCTCACGAGTGACGTGGAACCGGAACTCCTGGACACTGTGCACATTTGCTAGTGCATTGACTTCTCAACGTCTCTTGAAGTCCTGCTTTGGGTTACTTGTAGCCCAAGCCCCAAGCATCATTTGCACCGAAGATTGTGGGCCTACACTTGACGAGTGTTCTGTGGGCCTGCTTCTTGCATTTCCATTTGAGGCTCCTTTGCGATCCCTTGTCTCTCAACTGGTGGGTCCCTGTGAATGCAACTCTGATTTTCCTTGGGCTTCCCTGGTTGCTCCAGACGTGCCCTGACTCTCCACCAAGTGGGAGTCCCACGGACCTTGCTGGTCCGCACCACAGCATCTTGACTCTTCCTGCGTGGGTTGCCTTTGACAAGGCTTGTTGTGGTCAATCCGATCACCAACACACCAGCACTCGACATCCTTTGTGGGACAGCTCGAATCCTGCTCCTGGTTGTCGTCGACGACTCCTGGTCCCCGTGGCTGCAGAGTCAAGAAGCCCCTCTTCGCACCTGAAGCACCCGACATTGGGGGGCATTCGATTGCTCCGCTCCTGGTCACTGGCTAGTGACCCAGACTCTGTCCCCTCTGCTTTCAGGTTCTTCACATCTTCGATCCAGGCTTGGATCCACCCGGACACTTTTCTTCTTCCCGGCAGCAGCACTTTGCAGCAGATCGCCATTGAAACCGACGGCGATTCCCGACACCTTTTAACACCTATGCACCCGGCTTCCCTGGGTGAGGTAACTCGAGTACTCCGGTGCTCCCGTGGGTGTTAGCCCTAGAAACCCTTAAGTCTAAGAGGGTTTGCTGAAAGTCTGCTCCTAAGTGTCCTTTTGCTTTAAAAGTGTAACCGCGACTTTCCCCATAGAAGCTAACGGAGCTCGCGGCTGTGTTCTCACACTGCACACGTCCTCCGTGGGTCCCCTGTGTCACTACCTTTGGTGGTTCCTTGGGGTCCCAGCGATTCTACAGGCTCTAGGCCTTCTGTCTAGTCAAGTCGTGGTTCTTATACCACTTTCTTAATATATGGTTTGGTACGCCCCTAGGGCTAAACGTATATTGTGCTATTTACTGTTGATTACTTGCTTGTAAATTGTGTACTTTGACCTCTAGCCTCATAAAGAGACTAGTAGGGAGTGTTTAGAATAAATACATATATTTTATATATATACCTGGTGTGGTTCTCCTTTCATTTGGACATTCAAGAGATTATAGACTGGTAAAACAAGCTGCTTTACATTCCTTCAAGACTTAGCCTGAAGGCTGCTCTCCATAGCTTCCACTAGGATAGCTTTCAATAAAGGTTGTCTTTAACCTATCACCTCTAAGGGGCTGTTTGGACTGGTGCAAGGTGCCCACTATCACTAGTGGACAGCATATACCAGGCCAACTTCTCACAGAAGGAAAATAGCAGTGGCGCTATTACACAACCCTGCCGTATGCCTCTCTTAACTGGAAAGGTGTTGGTGCATTCTCCCCTGGTGCCATAGCGGACTTTACTCATTAGATCCTCATATAATCTGGCCAGGAAATAGATGATTGGCCTGGGTGCTCCCATAGCAAGCAAGGTGCTCCAAAGAATGGTATGATCTACTAAATCAAAGTCGCTACTCAAATCAGCAAAGCAGAGGTAAAGTCTGCCGCCTTTGGCACGGGTGTACTTGCCTATAAGTAGATCAAGGTTCACACATTGCTCAATGGTCCCCAGGCCTTTCCTGAAACCAAACTGGGCAGGTGAAAGTATTGAGTTGTCCCGTGCCCATTCTTCTAGTCTTTTTAACAAGACTTTACTCATCACTTTCATTAATGAATCAAAGAGTGATATAGGCCTGTAATTTTTAGGGTCTGATTTGTTGCCCTTTCTAAAAAATTAGGAACTACGATCGATATGCCCCATGTCGGTGGAGTCTTAGTCTCCGCAGCCATATTAAAAACCCTGGTTAAAATTGGGACCCATAGCTCAGCGTTATTTTTAAAAACATCCACAGGGACCCCATCCGGCCCCGGGGCTTTGCCCCCTTTGCTATCTTTCAAAGCCCATGACACTTCTTGTAACCTAATATTTAGGGGTGTCTCTGAATATATCGGTGGTTCCTCATTTTGCGGAGTTACCTTTTGAGCCATGCCTTGGCTAAAAATACTAGAAAAGTGGGCAACCCATGATTCGCAAGTGACGTGTGACAGCAGTTCCGGGAAAGAATCATCCTTTAATAAAGGAGAGTTAACAGTAACCCAGAAAAGTTTACAATTTCCTGTATCTGCTGCTTGGGACAGTTTCAACCATGCTTCATTTTGTAGTTCTTTTTTTCTAACGAACAGTACCTCTTTATGCTTAGATCTAAGGGATTTGATCAATAAATTGTCCCTCGGTCGCTTACAGAGAGCCAATTTCAAGTCCCTAGTAGCGGTAGTACAGGCATGGTCGAACCAGCCTTTGCGTTTTATTGGGCCGGTTCTAATGGTACAAGTCAGAAGATCATCAATTATAGTAACAATACCAATATAATTAATGAGTATCTGATCAGGGATAACCACGTCCTCCAGACAGCCCATTATATAATTATAGCCCCTTGTGCAAATATCTAGTAGAAACCGGGTCTGATCCACTCCATTCCACTTGATACGGGTCCCGTTAGGGCGAAATGGGGCAATATTAGTAACCAAATTAGGGGTAGTCACAGTAGGTCTGTCCCAGAAGAAAACTGGCAGGATTACACAGAATACCCTTGGCACACCTTGGATCCCTGAAATTGATTACTATACAATCTCCATTGTAATTTTTCTTCAAGGGGCCAATCCAACACACTCTTCTTACAAACAATATTTGTTCAACGCCCCTTACCGTAAAATGACAGTTTCTATTAAGCCAATGGATCACCCTATTCTTTAGGGACACATAGGATTCTATTTGGCCCGGGCGCAGTGGGGGGACATTAACGATGACAGCTACATAGGGGACACATTCGGGAGGTAGACTAATGGTGTCCTGGCGTCTAAGACATTAGCTTCCATTGAGTTGGCAGTACTATCCTCTGCAGGTATAGGAACTCGTTGGCTTTCGCTATGTACTGGGTACGTGATGGTTGTATTGCATAGCTGCGGTTGTGTCTGTATTTGGGATATAGATACTGGCAGTACTGTAGGATCCCTAGAGCTTGTTTCAGTTAGAGTGCCTACAATCCCCCGCTTTGGTATATTAGCACTTATTCTCGTTACATTATCCCTTGATAGGTTAGTTGGTAAAGTTATAGATGGTGCTAATATCCTGTCAACTCTATCTAGCCCTTCCTCTATTTGGCCCAGTGGCATGTTAGAATAGCCTTTCTTAATCAGTTTAACTTCGGTGGACAGAGCCTCTAACTTCTCTAAAATTGGTGCTAGCAAGACCTCTAATCTAGTGGAGATTTCGGCCAATAATGAGGCCTATTGAGAGCCCCCCCATGTCGCACGGTATGGTCCCAGCCTCTATATCAGAATAGGCAGGGATCTTAGATTTATTTAATCTCTTGGGACCTCTGGGAATAGGAGGAGTCTTTTTAAATTTCCTTTTCCTTTTCGGGGTGGGCAAATTCAAAAGAGTGGTGATGTTACTAGGGGAGCATGTTATCTCATTGATTGCAGGGGTAACCAAGCTATCAGTAGGTCTCGGGGCATTATCTTCCCTAGTTGGGCTATTATTTGCTGGCGGCATACCTGCTGCATCCCTAAGGGGTGTAGCAGTTTCACTCCCTTGCCCTCCACCTATAGAGAGGCGGCGTTCAACAATATCTATCTTCTGGGAGATCACATTAACTGCCCTCCCCAGAAAGGAATAAATGGTTGACCGGCCACTATCGGGCACTGGTGGAACATTGCCTGCCTTGCGTTTACCCATGGCCACCTAAGTATCAGAAACCTATATCAAATTGTGTAAAATAAAAACAGACAAGATATCAAAGTAGCAACCAAGGGAATCTACAATAACCGATCTTTAGGTTAATTACGTTGAGGGCGCTATGTCCCGCTTTACTAATAGAGAGGCACAGCTTAATCTCACACTGCTACTTGCCTATGTTTCTTCTGTAAACGGACACATAAACAGTACCTTTTCAAAATGTATGAAGTCCGAAATGTCAGAGGGGTTGCCCAGCCCGGCCTTCTCCGGTCAGTGACGGGCAAGGACGGGCCCGCCCTTGGCCCGGGCTTTGCCCGCGCTGCGGGAGTCAAAGGCGCTTTTTGAAGCGCGAGAGTGCTGGCTTGCTCCTCCCTCCTGGGAGAGCAAAGGAGTCTGGACTATGAAGTCCCCCCAGCTGGCGGCAAGAAAAGCAGGAACCGGCTGTGGCAGCGTCCCGCGCTGCGGGAGTCAAAGTCAAAGGCGCATTTTGAAGCACGAGAGTGCTAGCTTGCTCCTCCCTCCTGTGAGAGCAAAGGAGTCTGGACTATGAAGTCCCCCCAGCTGGCGGCAAGAAAAGCAGGACCCAGCATTGTGCAGTCATGTTTCCCTGGTCTGAGGCCTCACTGTGTGCAACTGGTAACATGGTTTCTGATTTTGGCCCCATCGTCACTCTAATCTAGTGCTTTTACAGAGGCTCAGGCCTGTCCCTTTACATGAGTACGGTCCTGGACTAGTTCTGTGACCTAAAAGAGAGCACCAAGCATTGACTCTTTGACTGACAGTGTACCACTGTCCATGCCATTGGTTTAGCACATAAAGCAGTGGTGACAGCATATTGCGGTGCAACCAGATCTTTTTATCTATTTCACTGGAGTTGATGGCCACTGCCCACTCATGTAAACTTCTATCTCTATGTGCTTTCCCAGTATTGACATCCTGCGTTCATGTTGTCTGCATACGTATGGATGTGGAGCCTATGTGGTGCATGCATGGTCTATGTGTGAGTGCCCTAGAGTAACGGAGGCCAGTAAGATCCAATTTGGATATCACAGAGTTGGCCTTTGCACACAATGGAGATGAGGTTGTTTTCTCAGACAGTGGAAATGTATTGTTGATATTGTAGAAGTTGGAGTGAGGAGACCCAGACATTCAAGTGAGGCAAGCAGAGACTGGACTCGTTTAGACATTTGATAAGTCCTTTTGCTTGGTAAGGAACTGGTGATTAGTCTCCCTTAACACTCTGATTTGATGTGAGATGGCAGGCTCTGTTTTGCAAGGTGAGGGGAACCTTTATGTAAGGCCTACCCTTTTGATCATTTGGGTGAATAAGCAAACGTAAAAGCACATTGGTTGTTCTCAGAAGACAGCTAGTCCTTCATTGGATTATGCAGCAGAAAAGGTAAACTGGTAAATACACAGGGCATTCATTGTACACGACTAAGGTCTATCTTCTATTGATTTCGACAACGTTTTGACCCTAATTATGAATGCTAGGGTCTCATCAGGACAGAAGAATAACCCGGGGGATGGTTGTATCACAGAAATTAGGCCTATTTCAATACTATAGACCAGATTGTACTAAGCATGGTTGCAGTGTGTGCATAACTGTGTAAGCCACACAGCCAGAGACAGGTTTAATGAAGGGCCATCATTGTGCATATCATGATTTTGATATGCACTGTGCGCCGTGGCCAATCAATGGGAATCTTCCAGCAAAGAGTGAGTAAAGATGGCTCAGGAAATTATTAATGGACCCTAAATAGCTTCAAAAGCACGGTTTACCAATCAGAGATCCGTGGCTCATCAATGAAAGGGGCTATGGTCATGTCTCAGAAGTCACCGGCCCATGCATGGCTACATCTGCTCAGAAGTAACCGGCCTGTGCATGGCCGTATCTGCTCAGTGTATCCAGAACACAAGACAACTGAGAGAATTGTGTGTACACCTTACAGACTGCTTTTTCATTGTTCCTCCTTTCAGGTCTGCCTGTATCATGAGCTTTGTGCCCCTGTGCCGAAAGAGTTACAAGCGATCAATGTCATGTCACAGAAGGTGTTTGGACAAAATATCGTAAACAAATATTGTGTCAAGAATATCGGAATGTAAAAAATATTGTTGACCGGAATATTGAAGGTAAAAGTGTAATTTTTAGTGTTGTTTTCAATATCGTTGTAAGAAATATTGATGTAGAAAATATTGTTATATGTAATATTGTTTGTAAGTTTTAATTAGTATGTAATTCACTGTAGTGTGTTTGATTCTATATGTTTATTTATTTTGTTTATTTGTGTTTTAGTAAGATAATTTATTAGTTATGAAATTGTTGACATTTGTAATTTTAGTTGTATTAATGTATATAAATAATTGTTGTATACTTTTTCAGTACTAGGATATTCATGTGTTAGGGGATAAGGGTGGGGAGATTTTTAAAAAGTGTATATTTTAAAGGAAAATGTTATGTTAGTTATTTTAATTATATGTAAATTAATATTTTATCATTTTTATATGTGTTTTGTTACATTATTATTTTAAATACACTTTATTTAAAAAAATAATAACATATATATTAATGGTATTACATTATAAAAGAAATTTAAATAATAGAAAAGTAAGTTATAAAAATAATTTAAAAATTAAGAATATTTTTTAAATGATTTTAGTAAAGTAATATAATGTTGATTGTTTTATAGGAAAGTTTTACATTTTATACTTTTTGGGAGAAATAATTTTAAATATTGCAAAGATTATGTTTTTGGGTTTTGGTTTGGTTTTAATAATTTTTAATTATGTTTTTTATAATTTAAAGTTTAGGAATGGAAGCAGATATTTAAAAAATTATATCAATTGTTATTAGTAATATAAAAAAGTATAAATAAATGTTTAAATATACATATATATGTTTGTAGTTTTGGTTAGTGCATTTTTGATTAAATGTAGTTTATTTTATAGTTTAAAATGTGTGTGAGTATTGATTGTGTATATAAAATGTTTAATTTGTATTACCTTGTTTAAAATGCTTTAGATTGTAGTGGAAATAGTACATTTCAGCTCTTAGCATCCAACACCTTCTTCAAGTAACCTTAGATTGGAGTGGGAATAGTAAATGTCACCCCTTTAGTGTCCAACACCTTCGCCCAATATGATTAGATTGGAGTGGAAATAGTAAATGTAACCCCCTTAGTGTCCAACACCTTCTCCCAATATAATTAGATTGGAGTGGGAACAGTAAATGTTGCCTCTTTAGTGGCCAACACTTTCCCTCAATATGGAGGTGGAATAGTAAATGTCAACCTTTTAGTGTTCTACACCTTCCGCAAATTGGGTTAGATTGGAGTGGGCATAGTACATGTCATTCCTTTGCTGTCCAATACCTACCATAAGGTGATTTATATTGGAGTGGGAATAGTTAATGTCACCCTTTCAGTGTCAAATGCCTTCCCCAAATTGGTTTAGATTGGAGTGAGAATAGTAATTTTTACCTCTTTAGTGTCCAACACCTTCTTCAAATTGGTGTACATTGGACTGGGAACAGTAAATGACACCCTTTTAGCATCCAACAGTTTCTTCAAAATGTTTTTGGAGTGGGGATAGCATTTGTCACCCCTTTAGTATCCAGTGCTGTCCCCAAATTGGTTTAAATTGAAGTGGGAATAGCACTTTTCACCCCTTTAGTGTCCCACACCTTCTTCAAATTGGTATAGCGTGGAGTAGGAATAGTAAATGTTAAAGTTTTAGTGTCCAACATCTTCCCCAAATTGGTATAGGTTGAAGTGGGAATAGTAAACAACAACCTTTAGTGTCCAACTCTTTCTTAAAAATAGTTTATGTTGGAGTGCCATTATCTGACTTTATAATTTTAGTCTGAAATCTTTTGTTTTATTTTTATCTGTATATAGTAGAAATAGTTTGTGTTATTTCCTTAGTGTTATTGTGTTTAGAAATATAATTTAAAAAATACTTAGCTGTATGTTTGTAAGACATAATATCAGTCATGAAAGTTTTTATAGAATAAAGACATGTAGCAGAGTTTATTTAATGTATATTTTCACTTTTTTAAACATATATATTTCAACTTAAACATTCATATATAGTTAAGTAAATACAACATTTATAATTATTTGTTATTATTTTTTTATTGTTAAATAAAATATGTAAATTGTATTAAAAATTCTATTGTATGTTGAGCATTTTCCACTTATATTTTCCATTATGTAACACTTTTTACCATTTCTTAAATCTTTTTATATACATATATTTAGCAACATTTTAAACTATTTTTTAATTCATACTATATAATGTTTTAACAATTTTTACATTTTTTGACATGTTTTAAATATTTAATCATTTTTTTACATTTTCACATACATTTATTTAACATTTCTACATGGAGATATAAAGATTTGTAAAGTTTAATTTAGAAGCCATTTTTTTTAACCGCTACCTTCTATTTTGTACTCCATTTGTGTTATTTTTAGGTTATTTTCCCAGAACCATGTCACGGTATGGTGCTGCTGTTTGTCAGAACAGGAAACCCCTTTTGTAAGGGTTTTTTAATGGGATTTGAGGGTACGGAGGTTTAGGGGGAGGTTCAGAAGTTAGATATAATGTTGTTTGTGGGGTTTGAGGGTACGGAGGTTTAGGGGGAGGTTTAGAAGTTAGATATAATGTTGTTTGTGGGGTTTTGTATATTTAGATGTATTAATAGTGAAGAGATGCCAGTTCCATGTCCTCAAACATGCCTACAAAGCTCTGCATGAACAAGAACCATCCTTCATAAACCACTGACTGAAATGCCATCTACCTGCGAGACATCTGCATTCCTTCTCACTCGCCCTCACACACACACCCTGCCTCTGAGGCAGTGGGGGGGCTCCTTCTCCCACATCATCACCAAGACCTGGAACGACTTGCACCTTCACCTCCGAATAGCACCTTCCCTGGTGGATTTCAGAAAGAAACTCAAGCCCTGGCTTTTAGACAGAGACACGGCACCCTCAGTGCCCGGATACCCTTAGGGGTGACAGTGCTGCGCTATACAAATGCTGAGTGATTGATTAATAGTAGTGTTTTTCACAAGTTTGTAATTAAGTTTTTTGTATACTATTTTAGTAATGTATCATTATGTCATGTTAATATATGTATTTTTGGAAATGTAATATGTTTATTAGGTGGGTTTTCTTATCTACTTTATAGGTTTCTGTCTACAGATGTGTCCTATGGGCATTAGGAGTTTCCTTTTTTTTAAAAAAAGGAAATCAATTTTGGGTTGAAAATAAACCAATGCTTTTTGATTGTTTGCTAAGTTTAGGGGCAATTTTGCTAACAGATTGCTCCAATCATAGTTGCTGGTAGCTTTGCTGTTTTTGTCTTGCTTCTATAAACTTAGATTGTTTTCCACATAGCATGGATTGGAAGGCATTGTGTCATCCTCCCACTTAGGGGCCGATTCCGATCCCGCTCGGTAGGCCTACAAATCCGACCGAGTCCGATTCGTAGAGCCAAATTCCTACCAAATCGTACGCTTTCCGACCGACTCGGACACCTGTACGAGCAAGCAAGTATGATGCGAATGTACGTGTGCGTTCCGACCGAACCGTTTCCGGATCCGAACCGCTCCGACCGACACGTACGGACACGATTCGCACCGCGCAATGGAGACGTTTTACGACCGAGCCAGTACGATGCACGATCCGGACAGCCGGATCGAGTCGGAGCCTCCGACACGAAAACGCTCCGGGAAGCGGACTTCGGGGGTCCGTGCCGGACCCCCCTTCACCCGTAGCCTTATGAGTCAGACACGGGGGGGCCCAAGGGTCCCCCATACATGCATGTACGGTGCAGACGGCACCAACGCGTACCCACTGCAGGGGGTGCCCTTTTGCGAGACGTACCTATTCAGTCGATGCAAGGCCATGCACGCGTCGTACGACCGGCTCCCATTGATGTCCATGGGAGTCCGACCGAACTGAGTCCGTCAGCATGCGGCAGCATCGCACTCGCTCGGTCGGACTCCAGGGGTACGGCTCGGCCGGAAAACACTCCTGATCCGGCTCGGTCGGAGTGCTTTCCGACCCAGATCGGAATCGACTCCTAAGTTGTTTGTTTTGGCTTCTTGTGGCAAGCTGCTGTCATAGACAATCCACCATGGTATTTGGAATTTGAGTTGGCATCTGTGTCCAGAGAGATGCAGTCACCCAACCCAAGCGTCTTCGAAATAATCCATTAGGGGGCTTAGTTTGTCTTCATTTTGTTGATAGAAAGGGCTTTCTATTAGTAAATTGCAGGAGTTAGTTAAACCTATGTGACAGGTTCATACGCTAGTACGATAATTTTTTTTATTTTAAAGGCAAATTGACTGTTTGTGGAATATTCTACACTTAGGGCCTGATTACGAGTTTGGTGGTGTAGGACTGCCCCTCTCTCACACTGCCAAACCTGTGGCTGAACCGCCTGCCAGATTAAGACTTTTCTCACGGTCTGGCAGGTGGTTCTTTGGCGTTCCCACGGTGGTGTCTATGAAATAGGCACCACAATGGGAACGTCAAAATCAGTACCTGCACGGCTTGGACTGCTGCAGTCCATGCCATGCAGGTACTGGGGTGCAAACACAGGAGGGCACAAAATGTGCCCTCCTGCATGCACCCTATGGCCCAGAGGCAATGAGTGGCCCTGTAGGGTCGCGTTTGCTTCCTCTCAGCCACAGTTTTGATGGCGGTGGAACTGCCATCAAAACAGAGGTGGAGAGGAAATTCATAATATAATTGGCAGGAACTCAATGGTCCTGCCAAGCATACTGCAGCCTCAAGATCACCGTGCCACCTCCAGGGTGTGGTTGCCACGGTCCCAGGGTGGCCCGACTGCCCTAGTTGTAATAGGGTGCTCGGAACACTGCCACTGTCACTCCCCTACGACTCTGGCGGTCCATGGACCACCAGACTCGTAATTGGCACCTTAGTACAGATTGTTGGAGGTGTCTCCAGATGCTTTGATTGTAATGATAGTAATAGGCTTGTATGGCTGTGTGACGGTACATTTTTAAAATGGTTAGAATCTTGGCTTGCTCAAAGTCTGTGATTATTTTTGCAGGTAGCAGTTATTTGTTTTATGTTTAATTTGGTTTAAGAGGTTGTAATACATTCTGCTTTGTTTATTAGGTAGTAGGGCATATAAAAAGGAATATTTGTGTTTTGATATTCACCATGTATGATGTATATCTGAGCGAATGTTTTGGGACTCATTTTGAAGGTGCCATCTATCATCTAGGTTTGATAATGGTTCAGATTCAGTAAGTCGGAAAAGGTTCCTCATTAAGTGTCATTTTTGGATGTTGAGGTGTTTTTATGGTTTGGCATCTTCTAGGGGGACGTGGAGTATCGCTGGTGGCTTTTTAAGTTAATGCAATTAAACGTTTTAAAGTGGGTAGAGGTGGTAGCTGGCCTGTGCTTTTTGCTGTGGGTTCCTGGGAGCTATGGCTTGCCTCTCTTATCGCCTGAAAAACCTCCCTTACTTCTATTTCAGTTACATTTGGGTGTTGGATGTGCTCTCTTACATGAATTACAACATAATCTTTTGTAGTTGCCCTCCCATATAATGCATTAGGATAATATTTGGTACATTTTCAAATTATATTCTCTGTTGATGCACTTTCTTGGCTGTAGGTCATGTGATTTAAGGCCTGCTTATGAGTTTGGCGATACGGGAGCGGGACGGCACGCCACTGTCCCACTCCCGCACCGACAAACTCGACCGCTGGCTGCCCACCAGATTACGAGTTTTCTTGTAGTCTGGTGAGTGGTGCTTTGGACTTTCCACAGGGGTGCCTTTCAAAAAGGTCCGCAACAGGAACGTTAAAGTCTGTTCCTGCATGACACGGACAGTAAAGTCCATGCCGAGCAGAAAAGAGGGGGGCATGCACACAGCTGGGCACAACATGTGCCCCACTGCATGCATCCCATGGGCCTGAGGCACCAGGAGGCCCTATAGGGCCCCCTTTGTTTCCTAACTGCCACCCTTTCCAATGCGGTCTCACCGCCCTGGTTAGGGTCGCAGTGAGGAAACTTGTAATATGCTTGGCGGTGTCGCAGCGGCACCACTAAGCATATTTTGGCCTCAAGACCAGCGCCAGGGATTGCAGATCCCTGGTGGCTGCGGCGATAATCTCACTGTCCGACTACCATACGCGTATACTAGCAGTTGGACCACTGGAGCGGTGGTCCCCCACCGTCACCGCACCTCCACAGTCGTAATCAGTACCTTAGTAACTGCTTTCGTTTCTGCATTGTTATGTATTTTGCTGCCTAAGACATTGTATCTGAAAGTAGTGTAATAGCATAAATATATTCAATATTTTAAAGTTTGTATGTTTGCTACTTATATATGCAAAATTATGCAACTTCTTCATTTTTGTATACTTATATGTATGTTTTGTTTAGATGTTTCACACTGTTTTGCAGCTTTTTCATTGGGGAGTTCTAATGTAGAGTAGGTGCTTTTAATCTGTTGGATGAAATAAAAAACATCAGTTTCATTTTAAATGGGAATTCGTTGGTTTCGATTTACTTGCTGTTTGGGTGAGTTTATTGTTTTTTATTAATTTATGTATACTTACTTTCTCATTTCTTTTTGCTGGTTTTATATTCTGGCAGTTTATAATTTTTCCAAGTCATAGTTTTTTACTTTTAGGAAGTCTTCATAAAGAGATAGAAGTTGGATAGTGTTTTATAAATTATTTGCTATTTTAAATTTTTCAGTTTATTAACAAGTATGTTTTAGTTTAAATATAAGTTTTACTGATGTGGTTAGGTAAGTATTGAGATTTATATATTTCTTCTTTATTGGTCTGGTCAGAGAATGCGGCAGAGGTTCCTCATCTTGCACCATTTGTTGTTTCTGAAGAATTTAGTTCTTTAAATTAATGTTTATTTTGTATTGTTGATTTAATTCTTTGTGTGATTTTATTGGTTAAAGTTGTTTATTCTTTTATTTTATTGGTTGTTTAAATTTCAGTTTGAATTTTTTATCAGTTATGTCCTTTTATGGTAAACGCTAAGGGCCTCATTATGATATTGGCGGTCGGACTGACAACAGGCTGTCAGTGGTGGTCCAACCGCCAACAGCCCTTCAGTCCGACTACAATATAATGATACTGACAGCCAGACCCACAGCTGCCGGACACAAGACTGCCACCTCTGCCAGGATCATAGATCTCAATGGGGCGGCGGTCAGTTGAGGGTCCCAGCATGATGGCAATGCCAAGGCAGGCACCGCCGTCTGGATTACAATATGCCTTTCCAACAGCCTTTTCATGGCAGGAATGCCGTCATGAAAAGGTTGTCCGAAATGGTAAAAATGGATCCCAAACAGGGCTCTGGGACGTTGAAGTCCAGAGAAAAATGTGTATGGGGGGCACATGTAGTGCCTCTGTCGTGTGTGCACTGTGTGCCTTGCTTGTTTCCAGTCCAGGGAGGACCTGGCCTGGCAGTTCGGGCTGGACTGTTTCCATTGGGCGCAGGGTCAAGACTGATTTGCATATGGCTGGGTCCAAACTGGAATGGCATGGTGAGCAAAAAAGCGATGGATTTAGGCCCAGATCTCTATACTGGGGTGAATGTATGACATTGTTCTGCATTCTGTCCATCAATTGTTCTTTTTGCATTTGTGACCCCGAGTGGGACGGGTATGCCCAGACGTGGGTCCCGTACTCTCCATGCCACTGGAGTCAAGCTATCCTGGCTGATGAGGGCTGAAAGCCCGAAACCGGTCCTAGGATGCTTGTTTCCAGTCCAGGAGGACCTGGCCTGGCAGCTCGGGCTGGACTGTTCCCATTGGGCGCAGGGTCAAGACTGATTTGCATATGGCTGGGTCCAAACTGGAATAGCATGGTGAGCAAAAAAACGATGGATTTAGGCCCAGATCTCTGTACTGTGGTGAATGTATGACATTGTTCTGCATTCTGTCAATCAATTGTTCTTTTTGCATTTGTCACCCCAAGTGGGACGGGTATGCCCGACGTGGGTCCTGTGCTCTCCATGCCACTGGAGTCAAGCTATCCTGGCTGATGAGGGCTGAATGCCCGAAACCGGTCCTAGAATGCTTGTTTCCAGTCCAGGGAGGACCTGGCCTGGCAGTTCGGGCTGGACTGTTCCCATTGGGCACAGGGTCAAGACTGATTTGCATATGGCTGGGTCCAAACTGGAATGGCATGGTGTAAGAAACTGGCTCTATATATACTACACCAAAATGAGGTATAGTGTGTATAGGGTCCAGGTGTCTCCAAAGGCAGGCAGAGGTTAAAGTTAGA
Source organism: Calotriton arnoldi (assembly GCA_963921515.1). Lineage (NCBI taxonomy): Eukaryota > Metazoa > Chordata > Amphibia > Caudata > Salamandridae > Calotriton > Calotriton arnoldi. The sequence goes on along the minus strand of CAWUFW010008059.1, from coordinate 844,497 downwards.
TAGAACCTTACTCTCTACTTGTGGTAGCTTGGTCGAGCAGTAAAGCAGTATCAGAGGACAGTGTTAAGCATTTGATGTACACACTCAGTCAGCAAATGAATTCACACACTCAAGAACTGAACTCTAGGCCAATTGTTTTTGTATAAAAATATATTGTTGTTTTATTTTAGAACCAAGCAGGCCTGGCACAGGTAAGCATAAAATACTTTACAGTAATAAGTTACTGAATGTCGAACAGTTTGAAAATGCAATGGGGATTGTACTTTGTTTGATTTACAGGGAGCAGTAGTATGCAACACTTAGCAAATGCAGTACATTGGAATGAATAGGCTTTTTCAATAAATTGCAGGTAAGTTACTTTTACGTTACTTTTTCTAACTCAGTGCTGGATGCCTGGATTCAGCACTGGGACTTTTCCTGAAAACAGGTGAGTAAATGCGTTTTTGTTATTCGTGCGATTTTTAAAGAATATTTTCACATTTCAAAACTCCACACTTAGAAACTTTTTGGAGCAGTACATTGAAATGAATAGGCTTTTTCTGTAAATTGCAGGTAAGTTACTTTTACGTTACTTTTTCTAACTCAGTGCTGGATGCCTAGATTCAGCACCGGGACACGTCCTGCAAACAGTTGAGAAAACACGCTTTGGTTATTTGTACGATTTTTAAAGAATATTCTTAGATTTCAAAACTCCACACTTAGTCGTTTTTTGGAAGAAAAAGTGTCAATGTTATCCTATGGAAGAAAAGTAGGTTATCGGTTCATAGGTAAGTTATCGACTGTGGGAGTTAAGGTTCTGGGGTTAGACTCAGGGGTCCCCCAGGGTCAGTGAAGCACTTTTGTTACACCCTCAGTGGCACTAGGGCGGCCGGGTGCAGAGTGTTGAGGCCCAATGTTATCCTATGGGGGATAGGGGGCCTCCGGTTGGTGGCTGCTGGCGAGCAGGCCACAAGGTTGTGGGAGCCAAGCTCCTGGTGTTAGGCTCAGGGCAAAAGGGGATCCTGTTTAGCACAAAAAGTGCACCCGCAGCGGCGCAGGGGCGGCTGGGTGCAGGGTGCTGGTTTGGCTCGGGTGCCCTGTTGTTTTCAATGGGGATTTTCGGTTTTGGTTTTCAGCTGCAGACTCGGTCCAGGAAAACCTCCAGGAGGAACCAACAGCTGGGCAGGTAAGTTGGAGGGCTCAGGGACGTAGGTGCACCTCAGGTTCCTTTCTCCAGGGCGCAGGGCGGCTGGATGCAGGGGTGTCTTTTGAGGTCGGATTCCACCTTACCGGGCCACTCGAGGTTGGGGGGGTCTCCGTGCAGAGGCTGCAGGCGACATCGGGGAGTCCTGGAGGGGTCAACCCACGGTGGACTCGGACTCTGGAGCGCTGGGGGACCTCGCTGGGACCGGTGGGCCACTTGAACTCGGGCTGTAGGCGACGGGTGCAGTGGTGGTTCCAGGCGTCAGGTTTCTTTTTCCTCAGCAGGCTCGGAGTCTTTGTTTGGTGTTTCTTTTGAACAGAGCTGCTGTTCACAGGAGATCCGGTCTTTGTTGAAGGCAGTCAGTCCTCCCCGGGGTTCTGGAGGTCGCTGGCTGCAGGACAAGACGATTTTTGGCGCAGGATCTCTGGAAACTGCAGACGGCCCGGTAGGGCTGGGGCCAAGTCAGTTGCTCTCTGCAGTCTCCTCTGCTGGGTGTCTTCTTTCTTCCTTTTTCTTCTTAGGTTGCGGGAATCTGAGTTCTTGGTTCAGGGCTGCCCCCTAAATACTGTATTTAGGGGGCGTTTTAGGGGTCTTGAGGTCAGTAGCCAATGGGCTACTGACCTTAGGGTGACTACACCCTTGGTGTGCTCACCCCACGTGGGGGAGTGAGCACAATCCCTAGTCCTGATTGGGGAGTGCCTGCCATCTGCAAGATGGCGAGCACTGGAGAGTGGGCTTCACCTCGCCTCCCCCACCTGAGGGGTGGAGTTGGCAGAGGTGGGCACACCTCCTGGGCTGGCTAGTTTTTCCCGCCTGTCTTCCCGCCGAAAGGGAGGGGAGACAGGAAGGGGGCCTGCTCCTGATAGCAGGAGAGGCTGGGGGTCGCATTGCAAAGGCTGCCAGGCCTTTGAAGCTCCCCTGCCACAGATGGCTCTTCCTGGCCTGGGGGAGGTGTGAACACCTCCGCCCAGGAAAGGCTTTGTTTCTGGGCTCAGGGAGCGTAGGCTCCCACCCTAGGGGTCCAGAAACATGTCTCGTGGTGGCAGGCTGGTGTGTACCAGTCAGGGAACCCACCAGAGGCTGGTCATTTTTCAGGGGGCATCTCAAAGATGCCCTCTGTGTGCATTTTTCATTAAATCCCACACTGGCATCAGTGTGGGTTTAATGTGCTGAGAAGTTTGATACCAAACTTCTCAGTTTTCAGTGCAGCCATTATGGTGCTATGGAGTTCGTAATGACAAACTCCCAGCACCATATACTCTTAATGGCAGCACTGCACTTACAATATCTAAGAATGGACTTAGACACTGTAGGGGTACAGGGCTCATGCACCTGTACCCTCACCACTGGTATAGTGCACCCAGCTAGAGGGGTGACTGACCTATGCCAGGGCAGTGGGTTGTAGGCATGGCACACAGAGGTGTGTGCCATGTCGACTCTTCGCTTTGTTCTGCACCAAAAAACGCGGCCTGCAAAGGCAGCGTGTGTGTGTAAAGGTACAGTGCCTCTAAGGGTGGCACAATAAGTGCTGCAGCCCTTAGAGGTCTTCCCTGGTCACAGTGCCCTGGGTACCTGTGGTACCATTTACCAGGGGCTGACCTGTGGCCAGAGATGCCAATTGGGTACAGTTTTGGGGAAAGAACACAGGCCCTGGGAACCTGATTGGCAGGGACCCTGGGCACATCAAGTCAAAGGGCATCAGTAGTCTGCAAAAAGTGGGGGGGTTACTGCAACAGAAACCCACTTCCTTACACATGGTGAGCAAAAAAACGATGGATTTAGGCCCAGATCTCTGTACTGGGGTGAATGTATGACATTGTTCTGCATTCTGTCCATCAATTGTTCTTTTTGCATTTGTCACCCCGAGTGGGACGGGTATGCCCAGACGTGGGTCCCGTGCTCTCCATGCCACTGGAGTCAAGCTATCCTGGTTGATGAGGGCTGAAAGCCCGAAACCAGTCCTAGGATGCTTGTTTCCAGTCCAGGGAGGACCTGGCCTGGCAGTTCGGGCTGGACTGTTCCCATTGGGCGCAGGGTCAAGACTGATTTGCATATGGCTGGGTCCAAACTGGAATGGCATGGTGAGCAAAAAAAGGATGGATTTAGGCCCAGATCTCTGTACTGGGGTGAATGTATGACATTGTTCTGCATTCTGTCCATCAATTGTTCTTTTTGCGTGTGCCATGCACGGCATGGTGCATTGCACATGGTGCACAGATATGTCGAAGGTTATTTAGGCTGTTGTCTAAATGCTTCTATCTAACAACAATATTTTTGTTAGGCTGTATTGGTATGATTGTAGTTATATAATTTATTGGGGTGAATGGTAAATATTTTGGCAATGCAATATATTTATATTTAATTGAAACGTGTATAAGATGTTTTAAGTTTATTTCAAAAAATTGTTTTCCGTAAAAAAGTGATTTTGTGTGAATCGATATTTTTGACATTTTATAATTTTACATATCAAGGTATTTTAATAGATGCCAAACACAGTTGACAACCTTTACTTAAAAAGAATATTGATAATTTTATGAGAGCTTGTGCTGGGATTAATTAATTTTCTTCTCATTTCGGGCAAAAGCCATTGAAAACCATGTTGGATATCTATAAAGCTAAATGCATCCTAATTTCAACCTTTGGCAGTGAAAATATGGGGCTATGTCGACATAGATTCTCTTGGGATTGCTGAGAAAAAATATCTCAGAGGGCTTTTGGGTTTGGGGCAATATATCCCTACAGCAATTTTGCATGACGAGTTAGGTATGAGGTATATCCTAGATTATATTCAGTTCCAACCTCTCTTGCTTTGGTGTAGTGTTTGGCTAAAGGATTCTTTAAGTTTGAACAGATTAATCATACTTGACTGTATGAAATTAGATAATATATCTAGTATACCCTGCTTAGTATACATCAGAGAGAATTTTAAAAATCAAGGAAGACAATAGCTATATTTTAATCCATCCAGCATTACCAAACAAGATGTTGTCTGGTTCAATCAATCAATCAAATGCCATTTGTAAAGAGCCTGGTTACACCCAACGGTGTGTCTCCGTGCTAGAATCAGACCAAACTTGAAAGAGCATAGAGAGCAGAATCTAGAAGATACAAAGGAGGCCCAGAATTATGGCATGAATAGCCAGGTTTTCAGTTGTTTACGGAAGTTGTGTTCCACTGAACAAGATTACAATGGCACGGGTAGGGAGTTCCTGATTTTTGCTGCCAGGAAGCTGAGGGAGCCAGCGCCCATTCTCGCTTTCCAGATTGTGGGAACCTTAGCCTGAAAGGTTCCGCTTGATCTAAGAGTGCCAGAAGGAGTATAAGGCGTGATTAAAGGATGCAGGTAGCTGGGGCTCCTGTTCCACCAGAGTTTATGGCAATAGCACATCGCTTTATAGGTCATTCTTTTCTCGACAGGCAGCCAAAGTAGAGTATTCACTGCTCTTGAGGCTGAGCATTTCTGGGGAGGCCCAGTACCAGGCGAGCTGCAGCATTCTGAATGCACTGAAGCCTGGTCAGGCTTCTTTTGGTTGCACCCAGATATAGGGCATTGCCATAATCTAGTTGAGACATAACCAAGGCATGCACAATAGTCTTCCTGGCTGCTAAGGGGAGGAAATATACGTTTCCTTAGCATTTGAAGGATTCCAAACCATTTACCCGTGACTATCCTGATTTGATAGTCAAAGAATAGTTCCGAGTCGAACCAGATCCCAAGGTTTTTAGTTACTACTTTGGGAGTGGGGGTTTGTCCCAAAGAAGCGGGCCACTAGGCAGAGGACCACATAGAGGGCATCTTCCCTACAATCAGTACCTCTGTTTTATTGCCATTAAGTTTGAGGCAATGATTCGCCATCCAGGTGGCCAACTCAGCTAAACATAGCGAGAAACGAGTTACTGAAGCTTAAGGATCTTGTGATAAAGTGACAATGAGCAGTGTGTCATCTGCATATGACACAATTGTCACATTATGTGTTTCCACAATGTTCGCAAGGGGGCCAATGTAAAGATTGAACAAAGTAGGGCTAAGTCTGGAGCCCTGTGGGACCCCTTGCGCTAGAGGCAAATTTTCAGATAGAAAAGGGTTCTGAGACACTCAAAAGCTCCGGTCATGAACTTAAGAATATAGCCAGTGGAGCGCATTTCCTTCAACCCCGCATTGACTAAGTCTATGAGAAAGGAGACTATGCGAGACTGTGACAAAGGCCGTTCTTAGGTCCAAAAGGACCAGTGCAGCGTCCACACATTTCCTTAGCGTTTCAGTGGCTAGCAAAAGAGACGATTCAGTGGAATAAGATGCCCTGAAGCCCGACTGAGTAGGGTGGTAGAGATCATTTGAGTTGATATGAGCAATGAGTTGGCTGTTTACCACTTTCTCTGATATTTTGGCAAAAATCAGAAGAAAAGGGATGGGGCGTAGATTGTCCAGTGCCATGTGATCAGCAGAAGATTTTTTCTGTAGTGGTAGAACGATGGCTTGTTTCCTTTTCACCTCTCCAGCACCAAAAGAGAGGGCAAGGAGTTGTTGAATATAAGGAGTGATAATATTAATCCCTTGCACCAAAACCTTAGGTGGAGCCGGGTCTGAAGGGGAACCAGACTTAATACCGGAAGCTATATTTTTCAGATCTTCCCGATTAGGGACTGTGAATTCCTTAAGACTAAACGCTTTGGCTGGTTCAGTTGGCAAGACATCAGAATTAATGGGACTTCGAGCTTCTATGGGGAAGGTGTCATAGATTTTAGCTAGTTTAGATGCGAAGAACTGTGCAATCTTGTTGCTGTTCTCCCCCGAAGCTGGAGCAGGCGCCGTAGTGCGATCCAATGAAGACAAAGATTTAAGGATCGAAAAAGGTTCTTTCGATAAATTATTCGCCGTTTCAATTTTATGGGTGTAAAAACTACATCTGTTTCTCCCAATCAGCACATGATAATTTTTAAGTTCAGCTTTGTAGGTGTTTTTACTGTTAGGACTATAGTCTTTCCTCCAGATGCATTCTAAGCTCTTGCATGCTTTTTTGGCTAAGCCAAGTTCTTCCGTAAACCAGGGTGCAGAATTCTGGGCCCTGGGTTTTTTTTTCCCTGACGTCCATGGCACGGCTTTATCCAATGCTGCCGATATCCAGTTTTTGATCAAGGAATTAGCTAGAGTGGCATTGTCCCCCAGCTGGAGCAAGTTGCTTAAAAGAGCATAATTAAGTATTTTTGAATTCAACAAATTCCATTTCCTTCTCCTAGGCATTTGTTCCACTATGTTATTAGAGATATTCCTATGCAACGGCATAGTAAACAGCACCGCATTGTGGTCTGACCAGGGGACCATTAGTGGTGCCATGATTTTAATATTAGGGAAGTTAGGGAAAATAGGGTCTAAAGTGTGACCCAGTTGGAGAGTCGGTGAGTATACTCTTTGGGTTAGATTCACCGTATCCAGCTCATTGCAGAGACCATCCGAATTAGGATCTTTTCCGAAATGCATATTCAGATCACCTATGGCTAACAAGTTATTATGGCGTAAGGCCAGTTGTACAATCCTCTCTGCCAGACTCAAGATAAATTGCGATGTGGGGCCGGGAGGACGGTAAATTAGAAATCCTGTAAGGGTGGCTTTCCCTGCTAATGTGAGCGAGAATGAGATGGCTTCACAATTTTCAATATTGACTTCCTTCATGGTATATTTAATAGCCAGCTTGTGAACAATGGCTGTCCCTCTTCCTCTTTTTAGGAGGCGGTCTTGTCTCAAAATCCCGCAGCCTACCGGGATTGCATCTAGAATGTCAGGTGCTGAAGTACCGTTGAGCCAAGTTTCGGTTTGAAAAAGGGCGACGGGTTGAATCTCACTGATGAGTTCAAAGATTTTGTTTTTGTGTTTGCTTAATGACCAACAATTAAGCCATAAGAAGCAGTTATAGTTATCTTTAAGCCTGAAATGCTTAGTTAGTGATAGATTAAACTCACAATGTGGACATTTCGGTTGGGAGTACTCCCATAATAAACTGCGTGTGCACCCTGCAGCTATAGTGGGCGCTAAGCTTTTGAGGGAGTCAGAGGAACATGTAATCCTAGATTGGAAGGAAAACTTGGCAGGGGTTCTGGCCCCTGGCCCCGGCCGGATGTTGATGAGTGCAGATGGGCTTGCCTTTGGCGCATCCGCGCCGCGCCCATGCAAAAATAGACTCCTCCAAGGGCGTGCCCAATCTCCACCAGTCCAGCGAGAGCAGGTCGGGCTGTGAAAGCACACACCACGCCCTCCTCTTGTGAGCTAGATCAGGTAAGGACGGGGTAAAGAGCCGAAACCGAGTCATGCAACTCCGGAACTTAGGTGCTACAAGGAAAGAAAGTAAAAAGATTAAAAGGGAGCCAGGCACCTCCCCGCATTAAGTGCTACAAGGAAAGTAAAACTTACAGTGAACACACAAAGCACAGCAGACACTCAGCTCCGAGTGGTGTTAACACTCTGGGGGAGTGGATTAAACTTGAAACACTCTGTTCTTACCGGAGGTCGTGATACGGCGCATCCGCTCCGCATCCATGAAAAAATAGACGCCTCCAGGGGCGTTGCCCAATCTCCACAAGTCCAGTGAGAGCAGGGCGGGCGGTGAAAGCACACACCACGCCCTTCTCTTGTGAGATGGATCAGGTAAGGACAGGGAAAAGAGCCGAAATGGAGCCAGGCATCTCCGGCACTTAGGTGCTACAAGGAAAGAAAGTAAAAAGATTAAAAGGGAGCCAGGCACCTCCCCGCATTAAGTGCTACAAGGAAAGTAAAACTTACAGTGCACACACAAAGCACAGCAGACACTGAGCTTCGAGTGGTGTTAACACTCTGGGGGGAGTGGATTAAACTTGAAACACTCCGTTCTTACCGGAGGTCATGATCCGGCGCGTCCGCGCCGCGTCCATGCAAAAATAGATGCCACCATGGGCGTGGCCCAATCTCCACCAGTCCAGCAAGAGCAGGGCGGGCGGTGAAAGCACACACCACGACCCCTCTCGTGAGCTGGATCGGGTAAGGATGGGGTGAAGAGCAGAAACGGAGCCAGGCAACTAAACTAAACTTGAAACACTCCGTTCTTACCGGAGGTCATGGTTAAAGGAAACTTAACACTTCAGATTGACTTCGGAGAGAGAAGCTCTATCATTAGCCAAGCCCACCGATCGGCGTCGACTTCTGACTTTTTTTTAGGTTAAGTCTTTTCCATCAGTTATTGTATCCCAAGAGAATTTGGCATAAGCATATTGATCCCCCATATTGTACCTGTAATTTGCCTTTTAAATGTGATACTTTGCACATTGGTATGATATGTCCTATGTATGCACATCTTTAAGTTTTTAAAACCGATCTTTTTAACTTATGATTTTTATCAGGTTAGGCCAGTTTTTTTGTTTTTACAACTTTTAGCTTCCAAGGTAATTTGTCATATTGTGTCAATTTTTCTTGTGGGGATGTATAAAGCTGCACGCTAGTGGACACTCTCAGAGATGTTGACTGATGAAATTTTATGCATGCTCATTTTTATTACCTGTATGTGTTTTACTGTGTTTTTATATCGATGATTTCTATGCACTTGTAAGGTTTTATTGTAAAATTAAATAAAGTTTATGATGATGATAACATCTTATATCTTTATTTAAAGGAAATGATATTTTTGTTTTTGACATTTTTGTTTTCAATATATGTCAGTCAATATTATTAACAATGATATTTGTGTTCTCGATATTTGAAGTGTTACTAGTTAAGTATAGGAATTTGATATTTTCATTATCAATATTAAAATTCCGATATTTTTGTGTTTTAATATTGTATGCATCGATAATATGTTAGTGGTCCGTCACAGAAGGCAGCAGTCTGTTCCTGTTGGGTATGGGTGCTGTGTTACCTTCTCATGCAGATTATCATCTCAGGCCTGAGATCCTAACAGATTGCACACGAAGGCAGAAGAAAAAAATATTCTATTCACCTTTGAAAAAATTAAAGGGAAAATTAGCCAATTACAGAACCTAATACAGTTTGACTACCTACTCCACCCAGCACCGCTAGGACACGTGGCAGTCTCTAACTACTTTAACACAAATCTCACAAGATGGCAGACGGTATCTTAGCTCTTCAAGTTGCTTCACAGGATTGGGAGCACAAATCAGAGAAAAACCCTTTCTATGCTCACCCATCCACAGCTGTAGACCTCAGCAAAGAGAGAGTAACTGGATGATTAAAGTTAGAACTTGCATCTTACCTGAAAAGATGAATTTTAATCCTGAGTTCTTGCTCTGAACTCACAAACTCCCTGCCTTGAAAAGGAGACAAGACTGTGAAAGTAGGGCGAACTCCTTCTCTGAGTTGCCAGTGAATCCTGTGTTGTCGCGGGTGTCGCTGCCTGGTGCTGACAAAGGACGAGATAAGCATTCCCGATGGGAACTGAGAAAATGGGAGCCTTGATTATGAAGAATTGGATAATCATGTATTCTTTCAGCTGGTTCTCAAAGGGATTGAAGAGTGTCCCCTGCTGAGGTTTTCATGATGCCACTTCTGGAAGCAATTGACTCAGACTATCGGCCACTCTGGGCTTGGAGTGCAGCCGCAAGGTCTTTGGCTTGGTGCTCTGTGGTTTTTCTTCCAATGTTCCTGTCCCAATTTGAGACGTCATTCGGCTCACACCTGGGGTACCCCATAACGGTGTGCTGCCCAACTCTACAGCCGCTTCGGCTCCGTGTTCATCTTGAACGCGTTTTATCACGGAAGGGAGAACGGTCATGGAGGGAGTGCCGAAACACTTCGAATAGACCGCCGCAAACATCTTGCCCCAGGTGTTACATTCAGCTAATTCAGGAATTAAGTCTTTAGGCAAACTGATAGTTAAGATCCTGTGTTTCTCCACAGGAGTGGTATGTGGAAAAACAGCCTCTAGTTGTCTAGATTTTTCAGCAAGCCAATAAGGGAATTCATCCTTATTCTGTGGACGCTTGCCCATTACTGAATTAACCATAAGAGGACTGATGGTCACACCACCATGACCCGCAGGTTGCGCAGCACCGCCAGGTGGTCCCACCTGAAAGTTGCGCGACATGAACTGTATAACAGCTCGATGTATACGTATTAATGAAGTATGTTATACACGGAGTTCTGCGATTGTAGCAGTTAGATAACGTGGGTGTGGGGTATACCCAGCCAACACGGGCCACGTTGCCCCATCTATCGATAAAGGGCCCAATCGGACCGGCATGATTGGGTGTAGAAGGGCGCCATTAAACCATATTTGGTGTTGCCAAGCCGTTAGCAAAACTTCGAGAGCCCTATAAAGCTGATAAATATGAGGAAGGGCAGTGGCAGTATATTCGTGAAACAAATTACCTGTTCAATCCACCGCCGGAAAGGTGACCCAAGAATAAAACACCTCGAAGGGGTAAGCTGCATCCGCTTCTACAACAAAAATAAGCGGCACACCAGCATTAGGGACCCCATATTGAGTCAAATAAGCTGTTATTGCAGCCCGATTAGGCGGCGCAATGGCAACCGCCATTATGAGGAACAAAGAAAAACAACCTAAAGCGCGGCCGCGCAATAACGGGTTAATGAGAAAGAGAAGGAACCTTTTAAAATTTCAAGCTTGAGAGAACCTATAAAACGTCAATATAGGAGGTTATACCGTCACAACCGTCTCCGGAAACAAAAGTGAGGGGTTTGTGGACAAGCACTACTCAAGAGTCTCGCAGATAAAAACCAGACCAAACGTTGGTGGCGCCATGTTGCAGGGATTCTGCACCTACACAGAACTATGCGCAGGAAACCAGGACCTCGGTGTATAGGGGTGTACCAACCTACCACCTTAGTGCCCAAAATCCCTAAACCGACTAGCTATAGTGTCTCATTCATTCTCCTCCAAAAATCACAGAGCTACAAATGATTAGACAACCCAGAACACAACACTCCTGACTCTCTCAGGAATCGCGGTAGCAAGACATACTCTTTCACTCGCTCACTCGTACTTGTCCACAACAAGATTAGGCAGAGTCACTGTAATAGTTCAAAATGTATATTTTAACTATCGTGCTCTACAATACAGTATACAAGCCACTACCAGCAGCAAAATGCATAAACTCAGAACAATTAGCATTGTTACAAGTCCATATAGTACAAAGGGGGAAGTCATTTTATAAAGACAGTGGAAAAAGGGCTATAAGACCTAACGACCCTCCCCTTGGCTGGAAGATGTTTATTAGAAATAGGAAGATCTCTGGGCGTTGTCAGCAGAACCCATACCGTAAAGCCTAGACGTAAGGTTTACATCATAGGAACAGCGTAGCTCTTCTCCATGGAAAGGGCTCTATTCATGTGTGTGTTAAAACAACATGCATCCCCATAATATCAAAGCACGAGTCTCCAGCATTGCAGCTGTGTTTAGCATGTTATGTCTCGGTGCTAGGGACTGACCAGAACAGAGTAACAAGGGGCATTGTTTATCGACTTTGCACATCGTGTTCAGACTAAACTCCAGGAACTTCAGCAAAGAACGCGAAAAGCAGACAGTTCTCATGTGAAAGGCACAAACAGCTTCTTGCAAAAATAAAGTCATGTAGTAACGTGCACAAAAGCAGCATCATGGCAGCAAAGCTCATGCTTACTTATCAATGTCGACAATGACCCCAAGGGCCACATAACACTCCAGTCCTGAAGCCTTCGTCACTGCATGGGACTTTTAGTGCCACAGTTGTCTATTGCACCTGTTCTCTTGCCTTGAGGTCCTCCAGGGGTTAATTGATGCTCCTGAGTGGCTTCTGGAGGTGGGTGGACATTGATAGAGTACACAGTGGCTGAATCACTCTTTTATTATAAAACATAAGGAAGTGGAGTGTGCTATCAAATCTTACCGGTTTTATTCCCTTTTCCTGTATGTTTTCAAGAAGGAAGTTGCTTCATTCTGGGATTCTCCTGCTCTTCTACATTCTTTTTCACCGACTAGGTGACATTGCGCCTTTACCTTTGCTCTTGGTCCTAGAAAAGCAATTTTAGAGTAGATACGTTGTTGTTAGTATGCTATGGTCTCTATGGCAGACATTTTGGATACAGTCGATGCTGTTCCTTTAATTGAAAGAGCCACTGAAAGCAAGGAAGGACTTCAACTCTCTTGTCATTTAAAGTTAGAACTGCAGAGGTCACAAACTGAAGCATCCATCCTGAGATGGTGAATTAATGGGTTTATCTGATGACACTCTCCTAGTTTAATATTTTCTCAGGCTGCATTTTAAAGGTTAGCTAGTTCTTTCTCGCATCTGATCTCCCCCATCCCTTTTATTGTGATTCCTCTAGTGCTGTTTGCCATTTTTCTATATGATCTAATAGGAGATTTGAGGAATCTTATATTTTAAGACCTGGCTGACACTAAATTTGGTGAAAGTTTGACCTTCAGCAAGACTGCCCTAGATTCAGCATGCCATAGTTTTTTGGGGGGTTTATTGAAAGGTCATCCCTCAGGGAGATATTGTTCACTGTGTTCCCTGCTCAACCGGCAACAATAGGAGCTCTGATATCTATTCCTTAACTAAGTTTATTAGGCTAGAAGGTTAGCATTGTTCAACAATGTCGGCTTGGTACCCAGATCAGCCCCATAATAGGCTGTCTCCCTTTGGTTGGAGCTCCTTTAAAATAAAACATAAGCTGCTTATGGAACATCCTGAGACTCTCATCTTAGACACTTACTTCTGCACATAAAGAAGTGTGATTCCTAATGACCTGGAATTTTTTATGAGAGGAACAGCTAAATGGAGAAATGCTGTGACCTCACTTCTGAAGGCTACAAACTTGATAAAAATCCCAATGGCCTTAAAGGGTTTGTAGCAGCGGCAGGCACCCCTAATGCCAAAGCAAACATTTCTCTATATAAAAAGGGCAAGATACTCATTCAGGCAGCAGATCACAACCTGGTGGAATTTGATGGTGTCTTTCACTATCTTAAGAACCACCTAACATCTAATGAGATAAGAAATACACTACAGGAAATACAGTCTCCTCTTAACATAATAGACTACCATGAAAGTAATCTAGTGCCACACAGAACCCTAGATCTACCAAATCCGTCTACTCCTCTTGCCTCACTGAAGGCCAATACCTATTCTCTTCCAGACGGGAGGGCTTTCTCTCCCTTGTTGACCAGTCCTGAATCTAAAGCCTCTCTACCTGCTCGGTCCTCAATAACTCAATCCCTATTCAAATGGATTACAAACTGAATTGGCAAACAGGAATCGCCACTGAGAATCTTCGCAGGACAGCTCAACTGAACTAAACTGAATCTCCACAGATACCTCAGCATGATGTGTATACTCTAGTGGGGGCTTTAGAAAATCCTGCACATGCCAGTCGGAGAAACTTAAAGGTATCTTCGATCCATGAGCTCTATGGGACCTTGCACAGAGTCCTGTTTACACTCTCCTGGACCGGCTCTCGATTCCCACCTACTTGCCAATTGTGTCAATGAATCTGGCTAAACCCATTAACATTCAATGGAAGGAAATAAGTAGACCCTCCCAAACATTATCACCCAACAACTCTACTCCACATTGGCATGACGGTCTCTCTGACCTTTCCCTTAAAATAGACAAGCTCTAGCAGGACCTACAGCTTTTATTGACAATATGGAGAGAGTACCACAGTACTCCTATGATATAGAGAATACATTCTTGCCCACAATTCACCCAATCATTATCCCTCAATGGTTTTCCAGATTCGCTACAAACTCATTCACTCAGCCTAGCAGATTAGCTATTCTGTTTTCCCAGAGAGAAACTGAATCTCTTCTACAATCATATGACACTTCCTCCACAAGCACCAATGCCCCTCTGGTATAATTCAAACAGTACCAATAAACACGTTCAGAGAAGGTAATGATAAAACAAGGACCTTAAACACAGCAAATCTTAGATCTTAAATCTTAGTACTCATCACATCTAACTCTATAAATGAGATGACCGAATAAAAACCATCCTTAAAATGCCCACTGGTCGCTTGGCAATGAGACATGCTACAGACATTTCCAACTTTATCTTAGCCCATGATGTTAATTTAGCTATCATGACAGACACATGGCTTAATTAATTCTTTTCTCCCATACTGGCTATACTAATTTCCTCAAGCTATGAAGTCATCCAACTAGATAGACCTTCCAAACTGGGTGGGGGCATTGCTTTCATCCATCAAACAACATTTATAATAAAACCTTTCCAAACTAACACTCTTTCTTCATGTGAATATTTGGGTTTACATATTTTCACTGAAGACAAATCAATTTGCACACTCCACACACGCTACCACCCTCCAGAGGAGAACCAAGGATTGATTGAACAGATTATGGAAACTATCGCAAGACACTCCACTCAACACTTCAATTATATTTTCTTAGGAGACTTCATCCTCTATTGGAATGATCTTAGTGGCACACATGTGAACTCTCCTAAGGCTTTCATATATGATTCCAACTTAACACGATCTTGCACTAGCCCTATACATATTTAAATGTGCTATTCTTGACCTGTCAATCGCAAGAGACAAATCAATCAAATTATATTTTATCAACGCTTATGACTGGTCCGACCATCGCTACATTATGTTCTACATAACTAAATCAGTGGTTATAAGAAAAGGCCAAACTGTTAAATTGAGACAATGGATTGTGGACATCAGAGACATAAAGAGTGAGGAACTGTCAGTCCTCTGTAATAGAGACCTTCCACCGCCAACATGTATGTCTCACAGATCACTACAATAGCTCAATGACTGACATTATTAACTCATTAACACCTAAACGACAGAAGAGAGTTTCCTCTAAGAATAACATACCTTGGTTCAATGGGCACATGAATTATGAGAGGAGAAGACTGAGATCAGCCGAAGGGATTTGGAGGTGTGATCTGTCTTCACCACACCATAATCAACTGAGGTCACTAAGAAGCTTTTACAAAAAACTCATCTGGAATTCAAAAACGAAATCTTTCAGAGATCAATTAGACAACGCTAGAAAACGTCCTCAAAATGTTTTCAAAATCATCAAACATCAATCCAATACTCAATATCTAACCACTCTAGCTGATAATAGCTCACAATTGAATGGTGAAGTCTTTTACTCCTTCTTTGAGGCTAAGACTAAGAAAATTTAATAAGAATTAAAGATTTCTTCAGATCTCCTGGTCAGCTCAGATTGACTCTTTCATCAGCCCGCTCAGACCCTGGATATCACCTGCAACACTCATAGCACATATGAAAGGAAATTAAGATCTTAGGCAAAGCTGACATTCTAAAAACATTGTCATCTTTAAAACCTCCTGAACATTACACCGACCCTCTCCCTCAAGACTTCATAAAGAGGTGAATCATCTCATACTTCCCCTATGGACCAAGGCAATGAACGCCTCGGTTCATTCCAGACTGCCTAAAATCTGCCAGATTTCTCCTATTCTGAATAAAAACAACATACTATTTAGACTGACCCCAACAACTTCCAACCAGATTTCCAATATTCCTTTTTTAGGGAAGCTCCTTGAGAGATGTGCTCATATTCAACTAAGCCAGCATATCAAACTGTTCAACCTCATTGATAATTCCCAATATGGGTACAGACAAGGTTGCTGTACTGAAACATCTATTGTCCACATACTGAACAAGACCTTACGGATTCTCGACCATAATGAATCATGCCTGTTAGTACAGCCTGATGTCCCCCCCCAACTGACTTCAAGAAGGCAGTTCAACCCCTTGTTATTTCCAGACTAGAATACGGGAGCACAACTCTCACAGGGATAGCCAAAACCAAGACCGCCCCATTTAACGCTTCACTGCACACAGCAGCTCATCTCGTCACAGGATCTTGAAAATGGGACCACATCACTCCTGCCGTAAAATATTTAAACTGTCTACCTTTTGAGGCACAGAGTCAGCTAAGAATAGTTTGTATGACACTCATAGCTTTTGACCACAATATCACAGTTTTCCTTGCCCAGAAACTTGAGCTCTCGGGCGAGGTAGAACTTCATGAAAGTTACTGATCTCTGTTACTGAAACCCCAAAAATGTAAAAAGAAGTAAACCTACAGCTGCTCATACACTGAAGCAGTACCACAAATTTAGAGCTCTCTACTTCCTGAAAGTAGACCAAACCCTTCAACTGCCTCCTTCAAGAAAGAGGTGAAGACCCTACTGATTAACACATTTCTTCCTTCACTGACACTACTATATCATCTGCAGGACTCACCTTAATATTTTGTGATTGATTTGCCTACTTGAATACTTATACAGCCCTCTGATACCTTAGGGTCACGTATGCACTTTATAAAACTCTATAAATGCAAATAACAATTACAATAACTTATTTCGATAAAATACAACTTTGGGATTCCAAGGACTTTCTTCCCCTAGCTGGCTGGGGTGTACTATGTGTACATGGGAGGGGGGCTGATCTACCTACACTGCCAATCCCACAAAAATATTCCAGGGATCTACTGAGAATCCAGGGATTCATAACAAGATGATTGTTGATCTTTATGAACAGGCTTCAACAATGCACAATACGGACGTCCAAGGTCACCTTTAGCTTTGAGGACATGCAAGGTCACACTTCGATTTGGGCACCCCCATCAAACTCTGAAAAGATTCCATGCTGCATAGTTGGGATATCTTTTAGTTGGACTCAAGGGCTATATTTTAAGGTCTTTCTCCAAATGATTTGTACATCATAAACATATACGATATAAAACAAGAAACTTGTTATTTCATCATGTACGTTGCTCAGTTTATTAATTGGGTGTCTGAAATTCAATGAGAAGACACAGGGTTGGAACACGGTCGCCTGCGGTGCAAGGGTGCCTCAAACCTTCAAGGTGCCCCAGAACCTTCATGGGGCCCTCATTCAACCCGAGGCCCATGAATATCTGTGCGATATGAGTGACTCTGTGGCCCTCACTACTTTCTAAGCAGGGCCCCATCCTTTTGCGTTACATCAATGAGAATAGATTCCATTATTTTTTATGTGGGGTGAGAGGGGTAAAATATTTCTTGCCTTACACACTGTAGCTCAATCCAAGGGGAAAGAAAGGGACGAAGGCATAGGTTAAAATGTTGTGGTCATCCATAAAGCCACCTGATGCCAGTAGTCACCGGTTCTTCACCACCCTGCTTTTGTTATGTTCACATAACAATAATTGACGCCTTGTGTCTTCTCAAATGTCCCAGTACAACCGGTTCTTTCAGAGCCCAAGCCATCTACAAGTGTGAGTGAAGGACATACTAGAGGCTTTGGGCAAATTCAAATAAGGGCCCACAGGATGTGATTTGGATAGGGCAAAAAAGAAACTGTCAAGGTACTGTTTCCCGGAGGTAAGAAAAACACCACTGCAGCAGTAACATTAATACAAATGGGAAAGTGACACCTACTGGCCAAATGCAATAGAGCATCACATACACCGCAAGAAGACATCTACCGAAGATGATTTGCATTCGAATTAAGAATTTAAACAAGGATTTTTATAGCTTGTTGACGTAAAGTCCGTAAGGTCCAACTCCATTTTACGTAGGCCCTAACTTCATCTTGGCTAATGGATTCTCACTCTCAAACAATGTAAGTAACCATCTTTCCCGATTTATGCAAGATCATTGTCATGTCTGCCATTAGACGCAGATGTAGTCTGACCTTATCTTTCTAAAAACTGTGGAAGCGTCAAGTCATTCACGTGATGACGTAGATACCACACTTAACGAAACATTTGTATGGGTGAAATATCTACTCTTCAGCATATCAAAGTCAAATAAGAAGACATACAGACATATAACCAAAATAATGTAGTCTTAGTTGACGTACTTTTACCTTTTATGTTCATAAGGAAACATCTGGGGTGCATTCCTTGATGCACATAATCTATGTCAGACATTACTGAACTTATGTCATAAATTTCAGTTTCTGAAATGATTTAGTATGTAAGGACCACCACTTGACCACTCGTCACGAGAGGTCCTTTTCTCAGATTATTGCCCTAGATTCTGCCAGAGATGATCTCACTAACTGCCAGCACACTTCACAGATGCTACATCTTGCCCAAGCCTGAAGCTAATAAAAGCCAAGTTTGGAGGAACACCGACTGACTGCTACCGCAGAGTGTGTTTGCCCATCGTGGGGAACACTGTCTTCACACTTCCACTGATAAAGACAGCCCTGACAACAAAGTATGCAGTGTGTCTCTTCTCCCTTAAATACTCTGGACTGCAATGTTGCTCTGCCTTCCATGCTCTCTTACTGTAGCGCATACAAATAGACATTAGGGTGTTAGGTTTTAGATGACATTTTAAAAAATGCTACAAATGTTCATTTTATTCTCATTATCTATAATATGTCTTCTTGCTGTTTTAATAATATTCTGCATAGGTTTTTTAGACGTATGGAGACACAGGTTATTCCTGTAGCAATACATACTTTTTAGTTTAAAGTGTTCATTCTTCTTAGTTCATGATACCGTGAATAACGAAATATGGTTGGGGACTTTTCCCACGGTGCACCCTGATCCCTTTATGGGATTGTAAGTAACCCAAAAGCAATGCCTCTATCTCAATTACATATAAAATATTTTTTTGCAGGGCTATAATAACCTGTCTTTTACATTGGTTGCTGGTGCATTGAACCAAGTTCACCCGTGTCACCAGTGGGTGGGAAAGCACCCCTTGTAAAGTTATGACAAACTTGTAACTTATTCAACATTGGGACTAGGAAACCTGAATGTTTTTAGAAATAGGGCAGCAGAAACTATATGACATAGCTATTTAATTGCATGCTCCCAGTAGCAATGTATCATCATCAGAGATACATTGTGATTTCACTGCTCACATCTGCATCTCTGAGCTGAAGTTTCAGCCTCTTCCTCTTTAGATTTTGCAGGACAACAACTTAAGCATCTCAAGATAAGCAAACTCAAGATAGACATCAGTAGATTTTCAACTCAGGAAAGAAGGGAAGGTAGTGAGCCGATGGGGGGATGGGGTCAGAAGTAGGCAGGAGATCAAAGACTAAGGACCAGGTTTAGAAAAGAGGAGCTCAGACAACAGCTAAGAGGGGACACCTCTGATAAGTTGAGACAAATCATTAGGCTGAAATGAAGAAAAAATAAATAATGAAAGGGCTGCAAAAACCGTACTTCAAGTAGAGAAAACTGCATTGTTAGGATACACAATGTTGCTTAGGGTAAACAACATCAGATCCAAATTTGAAGTCATGGAAAAAGCAGCAGACAAGCATTGAGATATTTTGTATTGATAAATGTAACAAAGATAAGAAGAAAGGGAGGGAGGGCATACAATGTCCACCTCCTTGGCTTCAATGAAATTTTGATTTTGTTACTGCAAGCTGGGAAATTATTTATTTTACATCCAGGATAAGGGGACACTGTCATATGGTATTTTCACAGCCTAACAAGCACAGCGCTAACTGCATGTTCAGCTGGTTTATAAACAAGGCCTGAAAGATGAAGGTATTGGACCAACTGTGGATTTCAAAATAGCGATTAGGCCATAACCAGCACAAGCTTAAATGTCTCAGTGAGTTGATTAGACACTGAACTTGGAAACGTTCTAATGCCCATATCAGATTACAACCACCCAACCCATCTGGCTAGAGTAGGAACACTGACTTTGTGGTGGGGCATCATGAATTAAATGAGGGTGCTACTATCCTTTTATACTCCTTAAGTTAACTAACAATGTAAACACGAGGCTGATCAGGAAAGTTGACTGTAGCATATCGGAACACAGAAGTAAAAGTGATGAGACCCACAAAGGTGCAACACAAATATACAACAAAATACTCAGGGATAAAAAATGTGTATTTAAGGAATTCACCTGAGATGGCTTCACTACTGAATCCACATCAGGCAGGAAACATCTCAGCTTCAATATCATCTTGAATAAGGAATCTTTATCAATTAAAACACTATGCTATCTTTTGGCATTCATCTTTAAAGAGCAATTATAAAGTGTCCTCACCAACGTGAACGCAAAACAGTCTTGTAGATCTAGCTTGGTAGAATGGGGTAAATCTAGAAGATGCAAGACCGACTTTAGTTGTGACTAGTAAGGTATTGGACTGCTCACCTGAAAGCTACTTAGTAAAGCAGATGAATAGGGAGGGGCATGAGAGAAATGACAGGAACTAGGCCAGTGAGATTCATTAATTGGGACAACTATAAATTATTTAGATGTCACTCAACTTGAGTGCAAGAAAAAGAGTGGATCCACAGCAGCACTGTGGTATCCAAAACGAATCTACAAAGAGTCCAGCAAAAGAACAGAACACAATGGTAGATCTCTCAACACCTCAGAGTGATGAAAATCTCTGCAAAAATCCGCAAAAACTAAGTTTGCCTAAAGAAGGATATGCTGCTAAACCTGATTCAACACTGTTTTCCACCCTGTACCCCTCTTCGGCTACTCTCGCCTTATCCTTCCACTAAGTGCAAGACCTACAGAGCCCACAACATTACTGAATTTGGGCAATAATTGTACTTTTCCAAGACTGCAGAAAGTCCAGAACAAAGGTAAAGGCACAAAGAACAGGCACTCGCCTAACATTCTGCCCTCATGAACTGAAAGCTTACAGGTAAAGACCAGCAATAAAAGACAGAAGTTAGAAGGTATAGAACTCATTCCTAAAAAGTGTAGTTGGCTTGCAGATAGGACTGAATCATCTTTTTCTTTGTAGTAAGATGATGGCACGTCAAATGATCATGAGATACAGAATCAGTAGATTTGAGAGAACAGCTGCAGTGAATGACTAGGTGCCTTTCATGAAGCCCAGCAGCTTTTATAAGTTATGGTCAGCAAAAAAAGTTTAAAAGGGAATGATTCTTCGTTCCAGTCTCCACAGCCACAAATGAACTATAACATAATGTTCCAAATATTAGGTACAATCTTGAGGGAGGTTACAGATATGCGACCCTCAGCTGCTCCCACTCTAAAAATCAAGATGGAAGGTACAGACAGATTGGAGAATAATACAGGTTGACAGTTAGTGTAAAATCTCTCAAACGCTGAAGACCAGCAACAAGAAACAGCTTCCCTCATAGTAGCCTTGACTAAGGAACTTTTACACATTAAAAAATAAACAAGAGGATTTGGAAGATGGGTCCCGGAGGTCAAGCTTCAGTTTATTTTTATTGGTTTTCCTCTTGAGAGGTGGGGTCCAGTGATATAGATTTAGTAACTGATCTTGTTAGAAAATACCTTCTCCCGGAGTACTCTGAGGGCTTAACAATCACCAAAGCCCATCAGATCCTGTTGTTCAGCTGAAGAAATCATCTCCTCCATGTGCAAACCTAGTGTATTTTACCTGTTTTGGCATAAAAGAAAAGGTGATACAGATACAGAATTCTTACAAGATTGACAAATTTTCCTTTTAGTTATTTTCGGTGTATTACTGTGCTGAGCGGGCTGTAGCCCATGTGCGGTGGTAAGTTGGTGACTCCATATGCCAGGTGGGGCTGCAGTGAAGAGGATTGTCATTCTGAGTGGGCTCTAGCCCATGTGTGATGGTAACATGGCAACCCTGCCTGTCAGGTGGAGTAACCATGAAGAGAACCACTGTGCTGATCGGGTTGGAGCCTGTGTGCATTGGAGAGACGGTGATCCTGTATGCAAGAGGGGACCAGCAAGACCAAGCAAGAAGTGTGATTTGGTTGAGAACATCATCGGAGGAGAGAGGCCGTTTTGGTGACCCTAGCGGCCCTGAACCGTGACTGATGGTCAGTGCTAGGATCTTTGCACTACTCCTCATGAGATGAGGCAAAGAACTTACCCAGCTTGGAGTCGCAGCTGCCTGGGCTGTGTGAATGAAAGACTTATCAGAGTCAGCCGCTGCAGCTCCAGCACCCAGAGAGGGGGCACTCTCAGACACTTTGGTCACTTCGATCCTGCTGGAGCAGTTAAAACTGATTTCGGGGCCATCTGGGAAACTTGCTTTCCAGATAGGGCTTCAGTGCTGGAACACTCTTGACTTTAATATAGAGTCGGAGTGGGAGTCTTGAGACTAGTGGGGCTAAATAAATAAAGAAGAACCACAACTACTAGCTTGAGGGTAGTGGGACTCAGGGATCTGCCTATGAAACACTGGTGTATTAATTCTTAATGTCATATTTTACTTTGTAGTCGTAGATAAATACTTCTTTTATCACAAAAGTAAGTATTTGACTGGACAATCATTTTATCTGCTGCTGCACATATTTTGGGTTGTTAGCCTGGGTTCATCCCCCAGTGTCTACCTCCAAACCCCTCCCAGGAAGACTTAGACTGCTTGACTCGCACTACCCCTGAGAGTCAAGTGCTGAAGGGATACTTGACCCAGTCGCTCAGGAGCCATAGCAATTCAGACGTCGGGACTCCAGGAGTAAACGCCTCAACCCCCACGGTTGGGCTCAGTTACCCCTCCTGGCCTCCATTCTTAGCTCTACATCTAGATCCCTTCAAGATATAGATTTTGTTATTGTACATGTAAATGGATTTAAATACAGTGAATATATTATTGCCTCTATACACTAATCTTCACCATTTTTTTTGCAGTCAATATACTGTCTAATAGATTTTTGTGGCACAGTATTTAGAACTCAATATTCTGATACCATACCCTGTAATATTGTGCACTCATATTGTTACAGTCTACCAGTGGCTGCTGTTTAGCATAAATATACATGTTTGTACATATTTTTTAGCACTGAAACATACTTTAGTTTAGTATGAGTATTATTATATCCATAGGAGAAGCAGTTTAGGTATGGTAACTAAGTGTATTGTGAAAAGTATTATTATACACATATCTGTATGTGCAAACACACTAAATCATAAATACTCAAACACATTATAGTGGATTGTTGATTGCTACAGAGCTAACAACACAAATTATGTTCATATCATACCTGAGGATATCGGCTGATCCCTAGGATTCTGGCCATAGGAAGGGATGCTGAAGATAGTGCATCGCCAATGATAGCTGATGGTGTTAACTTGGGGGCACAGCTGTAATTTGGAACAGTTGTCTGATGACCTGATAGCAACCACATAGTACCCTCAATAGCAGGAGCTTCAGAATAACATGAGTCGTAAATCTTGAATCCCAGGTCTACTTGGGGTAGAATAGTAGGATTCTTGTTAATTTCCATTGTTGCAAAAACCATGGCGAGAGCACATCGGTACATTTCCGTGTGAATGCTAGAGAAAAAATAAGACAAAGCTTTTGTGAGGGACCTCCATATTATGCAATTAATAATCTAATTTGCTGAGTATCCTCCACATTACCATGTGAGGAGGAAGCAGTCAAAAAACTTCAAGAGCGGTTCCACACTATTGTACTGAAAGTCATTGCAGCCTTCCATTTTACCTTAGGGCCCTAGAGGGGAATTTTATGCGGATGAATTAGTGAAGAGGACAAGACATGAGCAGGGTCACCTTTCATAATCCTTTTCCCATTGGGGTGTATCATTATATGATAGCACATTGTCCCTTTGCATGTGAAAGCTGCTTATTAAATAAAGGAGGCCAGGATAAAATAATTGAGCACAAAGTCAGTTATTAGGCTCCTTGGTATGATGTGACCCACAGAAAAAAGTATTTAAAGACTAGAGGCTGTTTTACACAGGTGCCCTGGGGTTGCAACATGCGTGTGCGCCTGCTTTGTGCATCCCCAGGGAACTTGACTATTAAAGAAGGGGTCGCAAATACTTGTGCAGCCTATTCTCTCATTTGCATGGGGGCGTGGCCTCATGTAAAGGAGGGACTCTCTTTCGCCTTTGCACCTGCACCATATTGTGGACATGGGTGCAAAGGCAAAGATGTTGTCAGGAGGTGCTCTGACAGTAAACAACAATAAGGTGGTGCACTTTCAGTGTGCCCCCTGTGGTTTGCCTTCTAGAGGGGACAAAGGGGGTCCCATGACTCTCATTGCACCCACTTGCAAGGGAATCTCCATCCCCTCTTAAAGTGCAGGCATGTGCTGCCTGCACAGTGACACAAGGAGCATCTGTTTAAAGCAGCTGCTCAATATTTCACTGAGGTCAGCACATTCACTATAATCCAGCGTACTGTTCATGTTTGTGCCCAGCCACCTGTTTAAAAGTTCCATACTCACTGTGCCACTGAAACCAAGCTACACCTGACTGAAAATACTTAAATAGGCCAAAACTAGTTTTGGGTTGTTTGTGTTCTAGTTCTGAGAGAATCTGGCTTGGCAGTTTGGGCTGTAGTTTTCTTATTGGAGGAGGATCAAGGCTGATTTGGATATGGCTGGATCTAATCTGAGGTGACATTGTAGGCACAAAAACAATGGACTGGGATGTGGCCGAGAGTAATTACCAGTGTCTGAGATTAATTCAGGCATTCCAGCCATATTTATTTTTTGCATTCTTCATTATGTTAAACCATAGCATGTCACATCTGAAATATTCATCCAATGTGGACAAAACCATATGAGAATAAGTTTTCCTGAATGGCAACAAAGTTAGGACTAAGTTGTGTCCTCAGAATACTCTTTAGATTTGATCATACACAGGCCTACGCTGGGGGAAAAGCTTCCCCGTAAAGTTTAAAGTGTTCACAACCTTAAATAAGATTAGACATAGGAGCATTGTCACTTTTGTCAACAGGGTTTTGAGAGACAGGTCCTCTCTCCATTTCACTAACTTCATCAGCACCTTGTTTACAGTTCACAGCTAGGACTGTACAAGCATCTTGGTTTAACCAGGCAAACCATTTCCTTCACCTCTGCTTCTGCTCTACTCATTGCTGATCCATAGTTATTCACTGTCCAAAATGACTTTCAGTGTTGCCCAGGACAGAATTTTTTTTTATCTTGGCTAACATCTGAAGCCAAGACGCTGATATCCTCTTCTGTGTTTCGTTCAGCCCATGTTGGACAAGTGGGGGAGGATCCCCTGCTGGGCCCCTTGTGATGAGTTGCATTTTGGGATGGGGAATTGTAAAATCCATAGAAAATTCTGCTAGGTCAAGCTTTTGTCTTCCCTTTATGTTTTCCATGTCCTCTTACAGCAGGTATCGCAATGAACAGAGCTAAATCATAATTCACTCTCTAACCCAAGTCCTGTAGGAAAACATGCATGGCTACAGATCTGGTTCTGCTTTCCAAACAAAAAAGTTGAGACCGAGTACAGACAAAATGTAAACAGCATCTTCTTCAGTATAGGCTCTTTTAAATTAGCTGTAATTCCTAGTTTAAAAATAACAGGGATTCACAGCTTGATGATGGGGAATGCGTCAAGCATGAGAATATATTAAAAATGCCAGCGCTGGAGATCTGAAGTTGCATGTGCAAGTAAGCCATTTGTACGTTTGACCTTAATGGGTATATGCCATTTTTTGGAAAAAGATAAGTGGGAGATGCAGCAGACCCATTAAAGATATTCTTTGCATTGTGTTCATCTTTTAGATACACTTTCTTCTGTAAATCGCCCTTTCAGCAGAGTTCTGGAGATCTTTCTAGCATGGTGATAATGACTGTCGAACTCAGTGTGGCTGTTTTTTCACAGTGGGCTAGGCACAAACAATGTACTTGCAAGGGCAGAAAGGGCAATTGAACCTCTTCTGTCTCAGTCAACCTGACACAAACACACAGGTTCAATCAATACAAAAGCAACTTTATTCTAAACTATTTACAATGGCTTCCAGCATGAAGACCCAATAACATTCATCAGAATGGAAGTAGCAGGTCTTAAGATTCTCTACTTGGGAACTGTCTGTGAATGCCTGGTGTGATAAGTTGGCCTGGCATATGCTGTCCACTAGTTATAGTGGGCACCTTGCACCAGTCCAATCGACCTTTATTGATGATAGGTTTAAAGACAACCTTTATTGAAAGCTATCCTAGTGGTAGCTATGGAGAGCAGCCTTCAGGCTAAGTCTTGAAGGAGTGTTAAGCTATTGTTTTACCAGTTATAACCTCATGAATGACCAAATGAAAGGAGAGCCACACCAGGTATATATATAAAATATATGTATTTATTACTAAACACAACCCAATAGTCTCTTTATGAGGCTAGAGGTGAAAGTACACAAGTTACAAGTCGAATAGCACAGTCTATGGGAAAGTCCAAACCCTCTTGGACTTAGACAGTTCTAGGGTCAACACCCACGGGAGCACCGGAGTACTCGAGTTACCTCACCCAGGGAAGCCGGGTGCATAGGTGCCAAATTGTGTCGGGTCGCGTCGTAGTTTTCAATGGCAGTCTGCAGAGAAGTGCTGCTGCCGGGAAGATGCGAAGTGTCCGAAGAGATCCAAGCCTGGATCGGAGAAGAGAAGAACCTGAAAGCAGAGGGGACAGAGTCTGGGTCACTTGCCAGTGACAAGGGGCACGATAGTCGAATGCCCACCGATGTCGGGTGCTTCAGGTGAAAGAGGTGAAGCTTGACTCTTCAGCCACGAGGACCAGGAGGTGTCGACGATAACCAGGAGCTGGATTCGAGCTGTCCCACAAAGGATGTCAAGTGCTGCAGCATTGGTGTCCGGATTGAACACAACAAGCCTTGGCAACAGCAACCCACGCAGAAAGGAGAAAGATGCTTCGGAGCAGACCAGCAAGGTCTGAAGGACTCACCACTTGGTGGGGAGTTAGGGCACATCTGGAGCAACCAGAAACGCCCAATGAAAATCAGAGTTGCCTTCACAGGGACCCACCAGTCGACGGACCAGGGATCGCGAAGGAGCCTCAAGCGGAAATGCAAGAAGAGGGCCCACGGAACACTCGTGGAGTGTAGGCTCACAATCTTCGGTGCAGATGGTGCTCAGGGACTGGGCTATGAATAACCCAAAGCAGGACTTCAAGAGTCATCGAGAAGTCAATGCACTAGCAAATCTGTACGGTGACCAGGAGTTCCGGTTCCACGCTACTCACGAGGGCTGCGGGTCGCAGCTTTGCTGGGGACTCAGGTCAGCCTCTGAAATATCTGGAAATCCTCTTCCTGGGCTGCAAGTACTTCAGAGTCCGGCGGGAGCTTCGGAGATGCAGACCGGCAAATGCTTTGTTGGTGCCTGCCAAGCAGGGGAGTCACTCCTTGACCCCAAGGGAGATTTCTTCAGTCCTCTAGTCTTGAGTAGAGCGTCGAAGTTCCAGGATTCAGTTACAGAGTTTCGTCCAGGGATATCTAAAGTCCTGTTGCCAGGGTTCCCTTACTTATACTAAAGAAAGGGGTTGGACTAACTCTGGGGACCCACCTATGGGAGGGTTTGGAAAGAGGGGTGGCTACACCCATTTCCTTTGTCCAGTTTCGCGCCAGAGCAGGGGCTGGTAGCCCCTGCAACCAGTTTGAACTGGGGTATGCACGAGGACACCAAATGTGCCCCCAGTGCAGGACTTCAAAGCACTCAGAGTTCACCCACCCAGCCCCAATCCACTAAGGCCTGTCTGGGAGGTGGTCACAACTCCCTGTGACAGGAAACCTATTGTCCAGGCCTCCCCTGCCGGAGTTTTGGTCAGCAGCAGGAGGCCAGACTCGTGTCTGTGGCTGCAGCATCCATTTTGTGATGCCAGGGCTCTTTAAGGTTTCTACCGGGTATATCGGTGGGGACATGTCTCTCCCTCTAGAAGGGTGGAATTCTACCCCGCCGCCAGGACTGGCGGGGGATAGGATTCCAAGGTGTTTGACACCAATCATGACATGTTTCCATGCAGCCAGTCCAAAGTTAGCATTTTACCGCGAGGTTATAATGCACTTAAGGGTATATGGTCAGGCTGCACCACAGACAACCCCGGATAGAAGATTCCGAGGGCTGCAGAGGGGCTCTGCTCATGCATGGGCACCCTCTCACATATAACCAAGCACCCTGCCTTCAGGATTGATAAGGCCTGCCATAGGGTTGACTGATAGGTAGCAGTCCTGTGGTGTCATTTTGGATGGCCTTCCAGGGGTGGCACAATACATGCTTCAGCCCCTGGTAGGCCTCTGGGGTACCTATGCCCTGGGTACATAGTATACCATATACTAGGGACTTATAAGGGCACTCCAGAATCCAATCTGGGATGTACCTAAAGTACATGGAATCAATTTAGAGAGGAAGCAGCTAGGCTGGGGTCCTGGATAGCAGGGCCCCAGCCAGACTAAAGTCGAAAACAGTGTAGCATCAGCAAAAAGTGGGGTAACCATAAGAGGCAGATCCTACTCTCCTACACCTGGGAAGAAGAAAGGTGCACTTCCTCACTTCCCACCACGTTGAGTGTGGGCAGGGAAATTTCTGTTATCATTGATACGTTAACACAATTACAGCACTACTTCTCCATTACCTAAATATAAAATGGTGTTAGTCAGTACATGAATAGACTCTTTTCAGTAGACTGCATACATCAACAAAAATGCAAGAGTGAGGAAGCCGTAGGGTTGGTAGGGAGTGGACATGCAGGTTATGATGGCCTGACTGTGGATTCAGCAGAAGAAGTCACAGAATCATGAAAGGCTGAGTTGGATACAATGGGCCTCATTTAAAATTTGACAAACTTGCCCTTGTCCCCATTCGTAAGGTGTTAGGGAGAAGACTATCAAGCTAATGGTTGATCATCTGCGATGCTTGGAGTTTCACGGTCCAGGTCCACCATTAGCATAGCAGAGGTCTGACTGTTGGCAGTACTTATGTACTCCATCAGAGTTTTTCCTCCTCAGTAGGTGGATATTACTCCATCTTTGTTAGTGTGATGATCCAATGTCCGCCACATATAGAATAATCCACCACCATTTAGCAATGCTTGAGGTATTGTGGCACATGATGGCAATGGCAGACATTAACAAGAAAGACAGACAGACCTCAAAATGTAATCAACCATGTGCTGGCACACATCTACACAACATCAACCAATAACAGTACCAAAACCTGCTTGCTGAACTACAAAGATTTGAATACAAAACAATTAGTTCACAAAACAACGTATTCCAACACTTAACAAGCAAAAAGTAGGTAGTAGTGTTCCCTGAAAGGGAAAAAACCGCACATCAAAAAAGACAGTGTAACAAATGACAAGTACAAGCGTGGATGGTAATTAGATGTAGGTATAACGGGGTGCTAGGGTAGCTAAGGGCACCTACTACCAAACGGTGCTATCAGCATGTTACAGATAACATGCAATTCAACTTTAAGAAAGAAGCTGGTACAGCACCTTATTCGTTGAAGTTAATCCAAAATAAACGTGTTGGACCTTTGTTCACCATAACATCAAAAAGTCAATCCCTGTAGTCATAAGGCGAGTATAATGTATTCCAATCCTGTGCAGGGTTTAAGAGGTAATCCACGAACACCTTCCGTTGAAAAAATTATTTTTATTGATGTTAAAGAAATTCCCAGCAAATACTGAAGCCAACACGTGTTTCGTCTGTACACATCTGTATTCAGACATTCTCAAGGCACAATGACAATATTGTAGGCAGAAGGTCCACGACACAACGATAGGTAAGAATGACGATCTGGCATGAACTTCAAAATGATCATATAGTAAGACCGAATTTCTAAAAATACAGCCGCTAGTGTAGATAAAAGCTAATAAACATTAACCGCAGTGACGTCCTTCATCAAATAAACACAGGGTAATATCCGCTAGTGGAGCACATGCTCATGAAGTAGTGAACAAGCATCAAGAGGCCAGACCATGATACGTCAGTCACCTAATGAAAGGAGTAGACTCGCCACCAGCCGCACGTGGGGTCGCCCGTGATGTAAACGAAATCGTTTTTTTTGGGACAGCCTTTCAATGTCACCTATACACTGCAAAATGTATAAAACAACATAAAAAGTGCTTCTTCACTTCCAATATATTCCATGATTGATTCATGACTTGTGTGTTCCGTTGTTTTCCTCTCTCTACTTATTGAGACTGTCATAAGTGTTGGAATAAGTTGTTTTGTGAACTAATTGTTTTGTATTCAAACCACTAAGAAAGCAATTCTGATCCCGACAGAACCACCATTATTTCTATAAATTCACACCCAGGTTCTGAGGGGCATTGGGTTACCCCATTATACCATACATGAACTACAAAGGTGGCAAAACCACCAAATCAAACCACTTACCAATCATACTATAGACCCTTGCCTCTCCTAAAGAATACAGCATTCAAGGCTAACAGAAGAGCTCCTCGCTTCTCAAGGAAGGAGCTGCAACTAATAGTGGATGAAGTTGTAAAGGTTGAGCCACAGTTGTTTGGTGCACAGGTGTAGAATATACCAATGAGTCAGTATTAGAAATGATCCTCTAGTTGGCAGGGGTATGCACCCTGTCCAATTTGGGACCACCACTCTAGTCAGGGTAAGCTAGATGCACACTAAAAGATAACCTGTGCTCACCCTCTGGTAGCTTGGCACAGAGCATTGAGGTTTATCTAAAGAGGCAATGTGTAAAGTATTTGTGCAACACATACACAGTAACACAATGACAAAACCACAAAAAGACTCTACAACATGTTAGAAAAATAGAAAATAATTTTATGAGTAAATCAATGTCAAAATGACAAAAATCCAAAAAGTACAAGTCGAGTTATGAATTTTCAAAGAATAAAAGTGTTTCTAGCGCTTAGAAGCAATAAGTGCCTATATTGGTTATCTGGTCACGCTGGACCAGGACACAGTCAAGAGTTCAAGCCGATCTCAATGGAGCACTGGCCAGTGATAAGAGCCTCGCAGGCCCGGTGAACAGAGTACCTTGATCCTGGTCGCAACAAGGAGATGCGTGGTGCAGATGAGAGAGACGTCAATGTCGAGTTCGCAGTCTAGGTGATGCATTGATTTTCTTCAGGCATTGACGGCGATGTGTCTGTGTTGAGCAAATCGCCAGTTCTGAGTGCGGCGGTTCCGAAGTCGATGCGCCGGGTTCTCTACGCAGTGCCGGCGATGCGTTGGTTCAAAAGTAGTGTTTCCAGATGCAATGCGACAGTTCCGGGTGCAATGCTCAAATTCTACTCCTGCAGCAGGTCGATGTGCATCCTCCGCAAGACCTTCCAGTGGATCCCCCCTGATTCAAGGAAGACAGTCACCCACGCACTCATCACCAGCAGACTGGACTATGGAAACGCACTCTACGCCGGCATCAACAAGTCCCTACTCCGCAAACTCCAGACAGTACAGAACACCGCCGCCAGACTCGTCCTCAGCATCCCCCGACACGAACACATCAGCCAACACCTACGAAGTCTCCACTGGCTCCCCGTGGAGAAAAGAGTCACTTTCAAAATCCTCACTCACGCCTACAAATGCCTACACAACAACGGACCCAAATACCTCAACGACAGAATCAACTTCCACATACCCAAAAGAAACCTCCGATCTTCCAACCTCGCACTGGCCGAAACCCCGTGCATCCACAGAGCCAGAGCAGGCGGAAGATCCTTCTCTCACATTGCAGCCAAGACCTGGAACGAGCTACCTGCAGACATCAGACGCGCCCCCTCCCTGAACACCTTTAGGAAGACCCTGAAGACCTGGCTCTTCGACTAAACAGATCTGCGGACCCCCCCTCAGCGCCTTGAGACCCTCACGGGTGAGTAGCGCGCTTACAATTCCCTGATTGATTGATTGATTGATGTGCCGGTTATGCTACACACAGACTGGAGATGCGTTGATTTCTCAGGTGCAATTACCTGGGTCCACTTCCAGTGAACCAGGCACAGGAGCAGGGATAGAGAGTTTGAAGCAACAGGAGGCAAGACAATAAGCTCTTAGAGATCGCTTCAGTTTCAAGGCAGAGTCCAGCTCTCCCTCAGGAGGATAAGAGAGGAGCAGGCAGCAAGTCAGCATAGCAGAAAAGCAAGTCTTCCAGGTCAGAAGTGCAGCAATATCAGTCCTTGATGCAGCACAGCAGTTCTTCTGACAGAGTCCAGTTGTAGGTCCAGTGGAGAGGTCAGAGACCCAGTCCTTGCACCCAGTTGTGCCTTTGAAGTGGGGGTGCCTTCAAAGAAGGGTCTTTGAAGCAAACAGAGGTTGTTTCTTCCCAACCCTGGCTCCAGACTATCAGTAGCGGGTAATCAGCCATTTGTGTGGGGACAGGAAACTACCAATTCAGTTATGTGTCAGCCCCTCCCTCTCTCCCTGCCCAAAAAGGGCCATCAGAATGCAGATGAGTGCTCAGACATACCTAACCTTCCTGTTTCTGTGGCTGCCTAGAGGTAATCCACAAAGTGAAGCTGTCACCCACTCCAGCGGTGTATTGGAGACAGGCTGCAGGCACACAGAGCAGTAAAAGCAGAGAAATACCCACTTTCTAAAAGTGGCAATTCTAAAACAGTACTGTTAAATCCACTTTTACTAGTAAAGAGGATTTATCGATGCCACTCCAATGATATAAAAATGACACAGCTGTTCCTTTCTAATCAGGAATTACAGTTTAAAAGTGTATTAAGGAATTCCCAATGTTAACCTATGAGAGGAGTAGGCCTCACAGTAGTTTGGGTGTTTGTTATTACCAGGACATGCTTAACTTAAAAGTACATGTCCTAACTTTTATTTACACAGAACTGTGCTCTATCGGCTACCTAGGGCCTACCTTAGGGATGACTTATGTGTGATAAAAAAAGGGGAGTTTAATGCTTGGAAAAGGGTTTTAAAAGCCAAGTAGAAGTGGCAGTAAACTGCACACACAGGCACTTCAGTGGTAGGCCTGAGACAGGTTTGAAAGGCTACTTGTGTGGGTGGCACAATCAGTGCTGCAGGCCCACCACTAGTAGCATTTAATTTACAGGCCCTGGGTATATTGTATACCACTTTGCAAGGGGCTTATACGTAAACTAAATATGCCAATTGTGTATACACCAATGTTGCCATGTTTAGGGGAGAAGCACATGTACTTTAACACTGGTCAGCATTGGTGAAGTGCTCAGAGCCCTAAGGCCAACAAAAAGAATCAGCAAAAAGAGGAGGTAAGCAGGCAAAAAGTTTGGGGGAAGACCACCCTAAGGATGACAGGTCTAACAGTCAGCGTAGGGAAATATGGACCAGGATTGTGGAGAGGATGAATTCTGAGTCCAGTGTGCAGGGCTCAATGGATGACATCCACAGGAAATGGAATGCTTTGTTAGAGAGACTTCTTTACCTCAATGACCAGTCTAACTAAGATGCTAAGGGGTCAGGTAGCAGGTCTCCTAGGTCTTTCAACCTCATGGCAACGCTAATGATGCTAAAATAGTAGCTTTCATTTTTAATAGCTTCAGGTATACCCAGAAGCTGTTCTTGGCATGCAAGGCAGCAGTGGCTGTATGGAAACTGAACAATGATAAAACTTAAATTCTACTTCTCGGATGCATCCCTCCATCTGGTCAACGACTTCTTGGCAGCCTAAGTTGGAAGCTATACCTACCCACTCTTATTTCACAAGAAATCTAGGTTTTGTGTTCAATTCCATTCTCTCCTTTTCTCCTCAAATCAATTGGAAAGAATCAGCATGCTTTGTCATCATAAAAATGCTTCAAAAAATATTTCCCCTTGTTCCGAACATCATGCAAAATTGTCATTCAGTCCCTGGTGATCTCCCGGTTAGGCTACGGAAACTCCCTTCACCTGGTCCTGCCGAAATAGCTTTTGCACCAGCTGAAATTCATGCACAATGCAGCTTTACATTCAATTCTACATTTACCTAGCCAGGAGTCTGCATATTTCAACCTCAAAAATCTTTGCAGGTTCCTCATTCAGAAGCCAGTGAAAAGTTAATGGGGATGTTTCTGAGCTCTGCGGGAGAAGAGTTCCATATGTTTGCAGTCATAAAGTAGAAAGCTTTGCCTCTCTTTGAAAGCCTCTCCCTTGGGCAAAGTGTCTTTCAAAACACAGGATCTTGTGAAGTCATAACAAGGCTCCTAGGCTACCATGCAGACCGTACATTAATCTCCTCAACTGCTAACTTATTTCAGCTCTCGTGTATCACTTGCAGCCACATAGGAGGATGAGCTTTCCACTTCATGGCTCCAAAAATATGGAACTCTCTTCCCCCACAGCTCAGAGACATCCACATACACTCTGCTATCACAAAAAACAGCCTAAAACATGGCTCAATGCAAACAAATCTAGCTGCCTACTTATGCCCTTAGAGGCATATTTAAGAAAATATTGGCGCTGGGCAGCGCAGCAAGTCACCTTGCTGCGCTGCCCTGCATAACTGGGAAAGAGCAGGAATGCACCATATTTAAGCAATACGGCGCATTCCTGCCCTATCCCCCTTCGCTGGCGTCGTTTCGGCAGACTAGCGCTAACGCAGGCACCCCTGCACCATGGTACAAGGGTGCCTGTGTTGTGCCTGTGTTGTAGGCAGGATTGTCTTTGTGCAGGAAGGGGCACCTTCCTGCACAAAAAAAAAACAATAAGGCATTTTCCTCTTTCTATGTGTGCTGCAGAATGCAGCACACATAGAAAGAGGAAAACACAAGGAGTAATAAAGATATTTCTCCTTGTTACGCCTCACCTGAGAGGCATATCTTTTGGACGCATTCCTCAGTTTACCTGGTTTGGTAAATCTGGGAATGTGTCAAAACCATGGGATTTGAGAAAGAACACCCACCCCAATGTCCATAAAAGAACTCCCTGGTGCAGTGTAAGGCAGCAGCGATTTGCACTGCGTTGAGGTACTCCAGATTTATGAAGCCATTCAGTGTAGCTTTGAGTTGCTTCGTAAATCTGACTTAGAGCCTTGTGTGATGCATGAACCACTTTGCGTGGTGCAAACGTGATGCAAGCCTCTCATAAATATGCCCCTTAGTCCTCTTTTCAGTGCAAAGTTGCCCGTTTTCGGTAATATTTTACAGTTTTAAAGAATCCATTCATTTCTTCATTCATTCATTGAAACCCTAGGAGGAAATGGTACTGTAGATCCTGCACCCTGACGTTATGGTGGGCATCCAGGGCAGAGTGGACAGTTGTAAGCATTGTGTAAAAATAATTCAGATTTCATAGTTCAGTTTGTTGTGGAGTCCTTTCTTCCCGTTCAAGCATTTGACATGTAAGCAACCACGGGCCAGATGTACGACCGAATTTTGCGGTCGCAAAGGGGATTTCTGCCCCTTTATGACCGCAAAAAATGTCAGGCCAATGTACTAACCCTATTTTGTGAGTCCCTAATCAATTAGTGACTTGCAAAATAGGGTTAGCGACTCGCTATTAGGAAGGAGCGAGCCAAGGGCATCCCTTCCTAATATCGACTCCAACACCTATGGAAGAATATTTTGCGACCGCAATTGCGGTCGCAAAACACTCGCAGATTACCACCCTTTTCAGAAGGGTGGTAAAGCACAGGCAACCCCTTCCCCTTTGTGAATGCATGTTCAAATATTTTTTAAGGGCAGGCAGTCGTCCTATTTAGGTCGAGCCTATAGCGGCAGCGTGCATGCGCTGGTCGCTTTGCGAGGCATGCAAAGCGAGGCATGCAGTAATGGAGTATGGCGTGGAAGCTCCGTGGAAGCTCCGCCCACTCTCCGCCCATGTTTTTAATTGGCTCGTGTCATTGTCTTTCGTAAATGCTGCCGTCTGAATGATTATGAGGCTTGTTAATCCCTCCTTATTATGGCCATGTCGTCATTTGTACCCTCCCATGGCTACTGACCCCTTTACTTCGAGTGTTACACAGTACGGTAGTGTTATTTAGACTGTGAGCACTACTTTGTGCGTGCCTTCTCGCCCCCTTCTCCCCCTCCCCCGACCGCACTCCTGTTGTCAGTGCTCCCCCCCTCCCATTGTCCGTGATGCAATGCAATAGGTCTCGCGTAAATGCGAGTCCTATTGCATTGCAAATGATTGTTGAACCTAAGGACACTGATTTATAGCTAACAAACTCGATTGCCAAAAGCTTTCACCTGTACTTTGAGAAAGCACATTATGTGAATTATTTATAATCCAAAACTCGTAAGTGAAATTGATATTAACAACACTTTCGGAGTTATTTATATCATGTACTACATCCAAACATAAACATATTTTTATGCCATTGGAGTGCTAATGTTTGTGCAAGAAATACATTTAATGGATGGAATGCTTGAGTTGCTTGCAACAGCTGGCATTGCTCTCGGTAGTTTGTCATTCCATCACAAGGGTGCCCAACCATATCCCAGTCAGTCTAGGTCCCACCCCAAAAGAGACGTGTCATCCACAGTGGCTAGGCCGTGCCCTCTCTGAACGAGAACTCAAGAACGCCAGGCTTGGTACAGCCCCATTGAGGCCCATCTGTGTGAGGTGCATATTTGGCCCTGCTCGCTGCAGTGAATTTGTGGAAGAATGTAGAGTTGTGCTGCAGTCAGACTAGCCACACAGAAGTCATCGAAGCAAGAGTAGGGCAAGCTCAGCGTCCTGCGGTGTGGTTTCCACCTAGGTGGAAGGGTTTTACATATTACTTCATAGTAACATATTATTAAATGTAAGGCGTACCGCCTTACTATGTAGAGTAGAGTAGAGTACCTCACTAACAGTATTTCAGGTGTAACCGTCCGTGGCCTAACAACATTTGTTGTGCGCATATTGTCACAGCGCTAAGATGTGCCTCACACCAGTTGCACATAACTCTGTTCAGAATGGGAATCCCTGCCATGTGATACTCTGCAGCTTCTACGCTGTGCTCGTGGGCAGATTACGTCACAGTTGGATGTTGTCATACTCCCTGCTTAGGAACGGGCCACTTGGACACTGAGCCTAGCAACGCGTTACTTGTTGCACTCACCCTGCAGTGGGTTCCCACGCACACTGCCATACAGATGCTGGACTGTCACATTAACCAGGCAGAAAACTGTAGCGCCTAGTCTCTTCTGTGAAAGGAGTAGTGTCATCTGCTGCGCGCCCTGCGAGTCAGTTGACAATCCTGCAGCCCAGCCATGTGGGCCGTACTACGGTGTGCGGGAAGGTTTACACTTGCCTCAGCAGATCCAATGCGAACTAAGCAGCGGCGTAACAAAGGCCCCCGAGCTCCACGGGGCCCCCTCAGGATAGTACCCTGGCATGAGAGCTCCCGAGTGAGTCCGGAGGGGGCCCTCAAGTTTCGTTACGCCCCTGGAACCTAGATAGGATGGGAGCTGCCTCCTTGTCGTATGGTTGGTATTTTCGTATTTTTTCCACTAATTTAATTCCCCATTCCTAGTTTTGCAACATAATGAGAATCCAAATCCGCTGGTTACATACTAGATGGTTAGGTTTAGGTTAGGTCGGTAGATTTATATTGCGCAGCTTATCACCCGTGAATGTATACAGGCGCTGTCCATGGGCACGGGGAGATTAATTGATTTGTCCAGAATCACAGGATGTTGGGGCGGCTCCGAGACTCGAGATTAGGGAATGATGAACACTTCACTGCTATGATTTTATGTGGGTGTGCATGGCAGTGGTACTACTGTGTAAATCCCTTTTTAAACCCTACGCGCTCATTGGCAGGTATCTTGTTCTCCAAAGGTCTTTTCCCACTAAGGTCTGTAGCCCACATGCAGGGGTGTATTTCTTTACAGAGCGATGGCATATCTTCAACTCTGGGGGCTAGGGAAATCTAACCTGAAGTACCGCAAAAAATGGGAGTTACGCAACATATATTCCCCCGTTCCCAGAGTAAGTTTGCTTAAGGAAGCTTCACTTCTCCTTACCATGTCCTCACTGTCTGTCATCACGATCATCAGTGCACGTAGGTGGCTGACTGCCTCTTTTTTTGTTATTTAGCAGAAGAGGGTGAAGACGAAATGGAGGAAGAAGTTCTCCCCCTGGACATGACTGAAGATGACGACCTGGCACTGATGAAAGATATGGCTCGGAGAGCATCGTCTTTAAATAGAGATCTTTCATCCAGGTCAGTGTACATATCCAAAAACATTTTGTAGTGTTTTGCATTGAAATTGGAGAGCGTGGATGTTTTTTGTTGCTTTGGGTAAATCAATTGCTTTCTGGAAGGAACTGTAATCCTTTTTGAAGGCATATTTTTGCACAAGACTGTAAAACGTCAGGCCTTACTTAGAAAAGGCAAATTAACTCATGTTGCAAAGACGGTATATGTTGATGGGTGGTTCTGAAAGGTTCTGGTACGGCTTAACCTCATAAAATACTGCTTTTTTTTTTTAGAACACTTAAATGTTTTCAGTAATCTATTCCCCATTGGGTTTTGCTTATTGTTGTTGAGAAGAATGGATCTCCCCTACATAATTTAAATAAACAATAACAGCCATTTGCCAGGGTCGCATCTTATTTAAACTTCAGTTTTGTTCCCATTATAACTCATAAATCGTGTAGAATGTTTTGAAGCATTATGTAGATGTTGAGTTATTGATGGCTGTAAATTGTATTTTTTTTCCTGCACAGTGAACCTGTCCACGCCAGGAAACGCAAACAGGAGAATGTGATTGAGAAGTATGAGAAGGTGCCGTGGCGCATGCTGGCGGAGCCAGCATAAAGACCTTATTCACCTTCTTCCCATCAAAGACAAGCGTGGCATCATTCCGCAGAGTATGGAGAAACCAGGTAAATCTCCAGGTGTCTGTCTATATGGATGGCAATTCTTCTGGCCATGCACCTCCAAAAAGTTTCTTTTGCTTGTTTTATCTCCGTCCCCAAGCTTTAAAAAAGTTCTCATCTGCTTTGCTTTGCCAGTGTCAGCTTTACCTTCAAGAAGGCCTGGCTCATTTCAGAGCC
The DNA here is from genome assembly GCA_963921515.1 of Calotriton arnoldi. Taxonomy (NCBI): domain Eukaryota; kingdom Metazoa; phylum Chordata; class Amphibia; order Caudata; family Salamandridae; genus Calotriton; species Calotriton arnoldi. The sequence goes on along the minus strand of CAWUFW010008059.1, from coordinate 805,694 downwards.
AGCTGTCAGTGGCCTGGGGTTCTATGCGATTCTGTGTTTGTTTTCCATATGTTGATAAAGATTCAAATCAGTTTGTGGAGGAAAGCCTGGAAATGCAATGCTCAAACTCTCTCTGCTGCTCCTTTTTAGATCGAGCATTCAAGACCTCTTGTATATACTTTAGTATATATATACTTTAGTATATACTTTAGTATATATCTTTATGTGTATGTACTTTGTGGGCGCTGGAGATCAGCCCTAGGACTTGTCTGCTTCCGCTTAGGGACTTTTTTTCTGTTCAACTGCCTCTATTTAACTGTCTTGATAGAAAACGACCAGCAGAGGTCAGTAACATACCAGAATTGCTTTCTGCTGAGGGACTTTCTTTTTTTTATTTTTCTGGCGACTGCATCTATTTAACTTTCTTGATAGAAAACGACCAGCAGAGGTCAGTAAAATACCAGAATCACTTTAGCATTCTCTAGATTCTAGTCCATAGAAATTGTCTTCCACAAGCACCCGTAGACCATTATATTTTTTTCAAATCTTGTATTTTCAGTGATATGACCACCAAAGGCTCTGCTTTTATATTAAAAACAGAGCTTTGGACTATACCATTACCCGCTGAAAGGCAATATTTCTTTCCATGTGTTCCCATACCTGGTTTGTGAGTTTGGTGCTTACTTTCCCTCCATATTAAAGAACAGTAGATGTTTCAGCACCCAGGCTAATGTGCTGCATAGCTAAATACATATAAGGTCCCAAAGGCAAGACCGATTGCATTGCAAATGCTTGTTTTTAAATGCATCCAGTTTTCCATTAACCCCTTCGCTGCTAGGCCTCCCCCCCTCCCCCCATGCTAAGCCTTTTTTCAGCTATTTGGGGTGGTTCACGCTTAGGCCACTGTAACTTTTTGACCACATAAGGTATCCATGCCAAATTTGCGTCCTTTTCTTTCAACATCACTGGGATTCTAAAGGATCCCAGGGTTTGTGAATTCCCCTGGAGATGACCCAGAAATTAGCCAAAATACAGCTAAACTTTTTTATTTTTTGAAAAATAGGAAAAAAAGTGCTGCAAATGAAAGTGTCTGTTTTTTTCCCTGCAAATGGTATCAACAAAGGGTTTGTGGGGCTGAAATCACCATTTTCCCAGCTTTCAGGGACTGACTGACTTTTGTCAGAAAACCAACATTTTTTTACACAGTTTTGGCATTTTACTGGGACATAGCCTATTTTTGCTATGTTTTGTGCTTTCAACCTTCTTCCAGTTAATGGTAGAAATGGGTATGAAAGCAATAATGGATCCTGTAAAGCTATACATTTTAGAAAAGTAGACAAAATTCTGAATTCAGCAAGGGGTCATTTGTGTAGATCCTTCAGAGTTTCTTTATAGAAACTAACAGTTGAAAATAGGAAAAATTGCAAATGAGTTGAAAAAAACAGCCATTTGTGCCAACGTTTTCAACTGTAACTTCTTCTAATTATGACAGATGTTTGAAAGTACTATACCGTTACATCCGCTGGACCTTTTTGGTTTTGGAGATATATAGGACATGTAGGCTCACCAAGAACCCGACGAACCCAGAGCCAATATCTGAGTAGCGTCTTGCAATGGTTTTTTATTATGTACCGGGTATTTAGCAATTAATTTGGGAAAATATATACAGTGAAAAATTGGGATGAAAGACACCTATGTATTTCTGAAATTGGAACAAAATATAGAGTTTAGAAACAGTAGCTATTTGCACATTTCCGAAATTGTGAGTACCCATACTAGCATGAGAATTATAGGACATTTTTCAAAGTGACTTCTTTTTTACACAATGTCTTTCATTTGGAAGGCAGAACTTCATCAAAAGTCAATAGGTAATAACAGTTGCTCTACAATTCTGTGTTACCCTAAGTCTCTTGATAAAAATGGTACCTCACTTGTGTGGGTAGGCCTAGTGCCTGCGACAGGAAATGGCTCAAAACGCAATGTGGACACACTTAATTTTTACTGTGAAAACTGACCCTTTTTTGCAGAGGGCCTAGCTGTAGGTTTTGAACCCTAGCTCTGCCGGCACCCAGGTAAACCTAGCAAACCTATACATTTTTGAAAACTAGACACCCAGGGGAATCCAAGATGGAGGGGACTTGTCTGGCTCTCACCAGGTTCTGTTACCCAGAATCACTTGCAAACCTCAAACTTTGTCAAAAAACCACATTTTCCTCACATGTCTGTGGTGGAAAGTTCTGGAATCTGCGTGGATCCACAAAATTCTACCCACCCCGCATTCCCCAAAGTCTTCCAAGAAAAATGGGACCTCACTTGTGTGGGTAGACCTTGTGCCCGCGACAGGAAACGGCCCAAAACGCAACGTGGACAACACCACATGTTCACAGTGAAAACGGACCCTTTTTTGCAAAGTGCCTAGCTGTAGATTTTGAAACCTAGCTCTGCCGGCACCTAGGGAAACCTAGCAAACCTATACATTTTTGAAAACTAGACACCCAGGGGAATACAGGATGGGGTGACTTGTCTGGCTCTCATCAGGTTCTGTTACCCAGAATCCCTTGCAAACCTCAAACTTTGTCAAACAAAACAAATTTTCCTCACATTTCTGTGGTGGAAAGTTCTGGAATCTGCGTTGGAACCACAAAATTCCACCCACCCCGCATTCCCCAAAGTCTTCTGAGAAAAATGGTACCTCGCTTGTGTGGGTAGGCCTAGTGCCCTTGACAAGAAACGGCCCAAAACGCAAGGTGGACACACTACATTTTCACAGTGAAAACTGACCCTTTTTTTGCAAAGTGCCTAGTTGTGGATTTTGAACCCTAGCCCTGCCGGCACGTAGGGAAACCTAGCAAACCTATACATTTTTGAAAACTAGACACCCAGGGGAATCCAGGATGGGGTGACTTGTCTGGCTCTCACCAGGTTCTGTTACTCAGAATTCCTTGCAAGCCTCAAACTTTGTAAAAATAAAAACACATTTTCCTCACATTTCTGTGGTGGAAAGTTCTGGAATCTGCATGGATACATAAATTTCCTACCACTCAGCGTTCCCCCAGGTCTCCTGATAAAAATGGTACCTCACTTGCGTGGGTGGGTCAAGTACCCGCGACAGGCAAGGGCCCAAAACGTATTGAGGAGACATCAAAATTACCTATCACAAAACAACCTGGTTTTGCAAGGGGGTTCACCTGTGTTTTTGGCCCCGGGCTCGGCGGCCATCTTGGGAAACCTACCAAACCAACAAATTTCTAAAAACTAGACACCCGGGGGAGTCCAGCGAGGTATGGCTTGCGTGGGACCCCCAACGTTTTCCTACCCAGAATCCCCTGCAAACCTCAAATTTAGCTGAAAAAATCACTTTTTTCTGAAATTTCTGTGTGGGAAAGTTCTGGAATCTGCATGGATCCACAGATTTCCTACCACCCAGCATTTCCCCAGGTCTCCTGATTAAAATGGTATCTCACTCGTGTGGGTGGGTCAAGTACCCACGACAGGCAAGGGCCCAAAACGTATTGCGGAGACATCAAAATGACCTATCCCAAAACAACCTGGTTTTGCAAGGGGGGACACCTGGGTTTTTGGCCCCGGGCTCGGCGCCATCTTGGGAAACCTACCAAACCCACACATTTCTGAAAACTAGACACCCGGGGGAGTCCAGCGAGGTATGGCTTGTGTGGATCCCCCAACGTTTTCCTACCCGGAATCCCCTGCAAACCTCAAATTTAGCTGAAAAATCAAATTTTTCTAAAATGTACCTATATAAAAAAAATCCCTGGCGCTTAGTGGGCTTTCTGCCGCCCCGGGGGGCAGATCAGGGGCTATTGCCCCCATCTGCCTCCTGGGGGGCAGAAAGTCATTTGTTTTCTTTAGGGGGGTAGGGTGGGGGCATTTGCATGCCCATTTTGGGTAACCCCCACCCCGGGCCTTTAAAAAAATAATCCCTGGCATCTAGGGTGCTTTTTGCCCCCCCGAGGGGGCAGAAAGACTGGAATTTTGTGGGGGGGAGGGGTGGGGGTATTGGCATACCCATCTTGGGCAACCCCCACCCCTAAATTCATCGGGAAAAAAAAACCCTGGTGTCGAGTGGGCTTTCTGCCCCCCAAGGGGGCAGAAAGACTGTAATTTTGCTGGGGAGGTGGGGGAATTGGCATGCCCATATTTGGCAGCCCCTACCCCTAATTTGCATTTGGAAAAAAATCCCTGGTTTCTAGTGGGCTTTCTGCCACCACAAGGGGCAGCTTGGGGGCTACCGCCCCCATATGCCCCCCAGGGGAGCCATAAAGACTGTACTTTTGCGGCGGGGTTGGGCATTGCCATGCCCATATTTGGCAGCCCCCACCCCTAATTATAATTAGAAAAAAATCCCTGGTATCTAGTGGGCTTTCTGCCCCCCAGGGGGGCAGAAAGACTGAATTCACCCAAAATATTATTGGAGGAGCACAGGACCTTGCCCAAGGGCCCGCTCCCCCCTCCCTGGTGCCTAGTGGGTGGATCCCTGCTTGGGGATCACCCTCGTGGTGCGATCCCAAAGCAGGGTTCCACTAGGAAGGGGTACCATGGAAAGGGGAGATTCTCCCCTTTCCAATGATACCTATCCCGTCTTTCTATGTGCTCAGGGGGCTGAGATAGCCCCCTGAGTACGGTAAAAGTGAAACTGAAATGACATTTCAGTTTCGGTTTCAGAATGCAGCACACATAGAAATAGGAAGAAACAAAGAGAAATAGAGATATTTCTCCATGTTTCGCCTCCCCTGGGAAGCTGTAGGATTTTGCTGCATACCCTGGTTTAAAAGTTCTTGTAAAGCTGGGAATTGCATGTGAAAGCATAAGCAACGCCAATGGAATGCCTTCCCAGGGCAGAGTAACACAACACAGTGATTTGCACTGCATTGTGTTACTCCAGCTTTTTGAAGCCACTTAGAGCCACGCAAAGTGGCGTTGCATGGCTTCAAAAATCTGTCTTACAGTTTGTGTCGCTCTTGCACCACTTTGCGTGGTGCAAGAGCGACACAGACGGCCTCATAAATAGGCCCCATGGTATATATTTGTACACATGCATACATAGCCACATGAATAAGTTTGACCCTTGACAAGCTAAAATATTGTAAAGAAGGACCACAGGACTCAAACTATACTAAAACTCATTAGCTAATTCATGAATTACCCAATCACTGTTTCACCATAAATTTGCTCAGTATCTCATATGACAACATTTGATCACACACCAGTATCGGTATGCTTGCAAAGTGAACTGGTGTGCACCTTATCCATGAAGTTAATGCATCTATAAAACAAAAAATATAAAGATTTTAGAGCATGTCTAGCACATACCTGTTAAAAAAACAATGTCTTGTACAAAAGAAATTGTCCACTTAAAATACTAATCACCTTAATGCCACAAAAATAACAATCATCTGACAGAGAGATGCATCAGCCCCATGTCATAGTACAACACAACTCACGTCTCAGTTCTGTAACCATAATACCAGTTATCCTCATAATTAACAAATGCACACTCTGATTTATTTCAGCTACACCTTGAAGTCATTTGTAAGTATAGTAATATTATATTCAACAGAATCTTATTAAATCTGAATGCCATACACTTAGCATATTTCCACATAAAAGTGTCTAAATATGTACACAAATATAGTGTAGAAATCCAATATATCCCTCTTTCAGTATCCACACAGTGTCAAATATACAGCTGCTGCACCTTCGCCTTACATCAAGTATAGTGGTTTGTAATATCCTCAATCAAAACCTATAAACTTAAACCACATAAATAAGCCACCCATGTTTGAATGGAGCAAAAACCTTCTTGTACAATTAGTAATCTTTTATTGATAAACTATGTGCTATAATTAAAAGATTCCCTCTAGGTAAGCATGAGTCTGGTAGCCAGTTCACAAAGGATAGCAGGTTGTTATTTGTTTGTCAAAGCTATTGGTTTCCAAGTAGGCATTCAGCACAGTAAAACATATGGAACAATCCCTTCCCGAGGTTACATAGCTATTTTGACATACAGTGTGCATATAATGGAATTTACCATTCTACATCATCACATATATCGCCCACACTGTGAACAGTCAGAACAAACTACACCTAAAACCCCTATTACCCCCAAAACATAACCCCCAAATTAACTAACAGTACATCAGAGCATTGAAATCACATTTGTTTATTGACTGGCTCTCCACCTCCCCCAGGAAGGTGAGTGAGGGGCAGGAGAACACCAAAAACTAAAGCATCCCCCCAATATAATCCCAGGAGGTACAGTCAATTTCAAAATTGAAAAAGATGCAGGGCCCTCGTTTGAGTGGGGCAGGCACACAGAGGTAGGCCTATGGAAAGATAGTTCACCAATGGACCCCAGACATATTCAAAGTTTCTGTAAGAGTCTGATAAAACATGAGCCATTCATTCCATCATGACCGCACGCCACAGCCTAGCATGTCATTGAGTCAGTGAGGGCGCCTCCTTGTGCTTCCATGCTGCAGCCGCTGCCATTTTTGCAGCCCGTAGGCAGAGCCACATCACTGATCTGTCCCAGCTCATTTGATACTTAAGGGATTCATTTCTTAACCCCAACAGGATGAATCCGGGGTCACCGAGATCCAGATACCCCAAAATCTCTTTAATCTGGGCTAGAATCTCAGCCCAAAAAGGTCGGATGGTGGGACAATCCCACCAGATATGTTTAAAGTCACCCAACATTCCACAACCCCTCCAACATAGATCTAACGTTTGGGGAGAGATTTTCCTGAGTTTGGTGGAATATAGATACCAATCGAATAAAAGTTTGTAATGAGCTTCCCTCAAACCCATTGAGTGGTTAAATCGTGGGATATCATGCCATAGCTTAGACCATCTGGACTCCTAGATGGGCTCTCCAAGGACCTGCTCCCATCGGTCCATATGGTTTGGTCTAGGAGTAAATAGAGTGTCCAGGAAAAGTGCATACAGAAAGGAGATACACCCCTTTGTACCACAACCCCTCAGTGTCCAAACAGAGAAAGCTCTCTAGTGGCCGCTTCTCTCATGTCTAGCTGAAGTACCCTGTGTTTTAATTGATTGTAACGGAAGTGTTCTTTTTCAGTGAGACTAAAATCCCGCTGGCAGTGCTCAAAAGTCCTAATATCCCAATTATGAAATAAATCAGAAACCAGAAGACAGCCTTCCAACGTGCATGCCTCAAAGGGTCCCAAATGTAACGCTGTTGTGAATGCTGGATTAAAATATATGGGAATAAAAGAGAGGGGAAAGTAGTCCATTCAGCCTACCTGTTCAACTTGACCCACACCCTCAGGGTGGGCCGAGTACGGGTGCTCAGATAGGCCATTCTGAGGCCAGTCATTCTTAGGTTTCCATAACGAATCCCAAATATATTTCCCGCCCACCTCCCTATCCATATGCAGCCAGTGTTTGTCTGACTCTCTTGCAGACCCCTCAGGAATCACCCTCAGCTGGGCTGCCTTGTAGTACAGATTAAAATCTGGTAGTGCCAAACCCATGGATAATTTAAGGTAGTGTAACAGTTTATACGAGAGACGCACCCTGCGATTCTGCCAAATGAAGCGGATCACCAGGGAATGCAAAGCGGGGAGGAACCCACGATCCAGCTCAATCAGGAGGCCTTGAAATAGAAAAAGCAGCTTGGGTAACACATTCATCTTAATAGCGTGGATTCGCCTAAGCCAAGAAAGATATATGGCCCATCTTTAAAAGGCCAACCTCAGCTGTTGCAATTGAGGGGAATAGTTGACACTGTATAGGTCAGAAAGGTTGGGAGTGATCTTCATGCGAAAATATGTAATGTCTTTCCTAGCCCATTGAAAGGGCGTGGATATCCACAGATATTCCATATCTGATGGTGAGAGAGTCAGGTTGAGCAAAAAGGGTTTTGTCAGGTTGATGCGGAACCCCTCCATCTGTTCAAATTGGTCCAATTCCCCCATCAGGACCCCCAGGGAAGTTCGAGGTGAGGTCAAGGATAACAAAATATCATCCGCAAACAGTGAAATCATAAGCTCTGTGGAGTTGAAGGGAACTCCCTGAATCTGTGGTGTTGTGTGTATCTTGGCTGCCAGAGGTTCAATACTTAAGGCAAATAACGAGGGTGATAGCTGGCATCCATGTCTTGCCCCCCCGGCCCAATTGAAAGAGATCAGAACTTACCCCATTTACTAATACTCTGGCTTTAGCTGTTGCATAGTTGACTTTGATCATGGTAATACATTGAGTTCAAATGCCAGGCTGAAAGGATAAGTCCAGCAGTATCTAATGTGGTCTAGCCAAAGCTTATCAGTGATGGGGCGGAATTGCAGGTGGTGTGTCAATGTGGCTGGGGCAATGTCGTGAATGAGGGAGTAGGACGCCCCCTGAAAGGAGATCTCCTCAGCTTCACATGCAGCTTGAAGGATGGCATCCTTCACCTTGAAGGAATGGAGGTTATCCAGCACATCTCTTGGATGTTTCTTTCCACCATCCTGCAACGGTCCAAATCTGTGCACTCTATCAGTTTTCACTTTGTGGTTTGTCTTGCCCAGTAGCTCCTAGATCAGCCTCACCTCAAAATCTTCAAGGTCTGGCCCCTCCATACCCTCCACCAGATTGCGAATTTGAATATTGTTTTCCAAGTCCGGGCACCTCAGGATGGAGGCCTGAAGCTGTGCTCCGATGAGACTTGTGGCGGCTTCCACTCGACCTGTGAATTGCTCCATCTCTTGCATCTTGGATTCTATATCTAGGGTCCTGGTGGCCACAGAGTTGACATCCTGCTGAAGGGCTGCTAGGCGATTAACATCTGATCTAAGTGACTCAAGGGAAACAGCCATATCTGCTTTTAATTACTCTTGAAGTTCTTGTTTAAAGTCATATAGGGATGCCAGGAGGTCCTTTTTAGGTCTTGCGCCTAGCGTTGCAGTGCTTAGCACTGCTCGCGCAGCGCGAGACCTTTAGAAAGGGCTTCAGAAAGCTACCCACACGCTCGTGCGTGTGGTTTTGCTTTGTGAAGCCCACATTGGCTGGAGCGTGCGTTTTTTTTCCCAAGACGGCACGCGATTGGGCAAAGGCGGGCGCATGTCCCGCCTTTGCTCCTCCCATTCCCGCCGGTGGCCAGAATGCGCAGCAGCACGCGTTCGCCTCGCTGCCGCGCTCCCTCCCCCCGCTCCTCTGTGGTGCGCGCGCACCACTGGTTAAGTATGATAACTGTGCCTGGCACTACACCCGGCCCTGTTTTCGAACACTGGCTGTTTTCCTTACACTGTCTGCATTAGGGGTGGTTTCCTTACACTAGTTGATAGTGGTGTTGTTTCAATACACCGCAGCGTTTGGCCACTGTTAAATACGATTGCTCGTGGCGCAGTATTGTATCCTCTTTAAATAATGACGCTACCTTGCCTAATTTTGTTTAATACAATAGCTGTACGTAACCACACATTTGATGTGGTTGTAAACTAGTGGTTGCTCGTGACACTATATTGGGGGTACCGTGTTGAGCCCGGGGCTGCTACTCGTGCCGAATTGTGTGCTATTTTAACACAGTGGTCTTGCATTATATTGGGGGCTGATTTAATGCATTGCTGCTCTTGGCACCGCGATGGCTACTATTTTAAGACAGCGATTACTCTTGACACTACACAGACCACTCTTTTGAGTCAGTAGCTGTGATTTGTGCCTCACTGGGTGCTGTATAATTCAGTGGCTGCCATTGGTGCCACTCCTAGTGAAGATGCCGTGACCTGTTTATGATGAAGATGATCTGACCTGTGGGGGAAAAGGAAAGGTCGGCCTCCCGCAGTGCCCGGGCCCCTGCTCTGATATTGCTCCAGCAGAAAGACCGGGCCTTGTGACACAAACTCGGCGCCCAGATTTTAGCTGCTTGTGACTTCCTTTCGCACAGTATGACTCAGCAGCACTCCTCGGTGAAGCAGCACTCCACTGCTGTGACCTTTTCAAATAATACATTTATATTTTTGTTTACGTTACTTTAAATGGTTACGTTTCTAAATTTGCTTATTACTATTCTTTCTCATGCACTGGAATGTACACAGATTCCAAATGCATTAGGAAGATGTGTATGGGGTGTAGGTCAGCCGAGATGTTTCTTAAAATTCCACGTTCGACCGCTTGAGTTGCGATTGTTTTGCTCAGTATTATAACTTCTTACTTGAGTCTAGCCCACACCTTTGTATAACGATCAGCAGCAGCCCAGTGTGGCCAGCGCTTTCAGGTATATTTGTAGGCGAAACTCGATTTTATGGAGAACTGCTGTAACAACTGTTTTCACACTTTTAGGTTATTTTTCAATGTTTTTACGACTTGAGTGCGGAAGGAGGAGGCCACCTGCTAAGACTTAGATATATGGATCCCAACATCGGATCTACCCGCTACCGCTGTTTCTTAACGTTCCTTCTTTACCATAATTGTTCCAGGCTTATAGATGTTACAATCTGCAAGTTAGTAAGTTTCACATGTAAAGTCATTTTTCAACATAGTGTATAAACAATACCTATATACCTGACCAGCACGCATTTAGTGGCACGGGTAACACCTTGGGCACCAGCCCCTAAAGCAGCTAAGCAGAGATGGCAAAATCACAGCAGGTTAATCCTCCAGACCTAGGGTGAATGTGGGCCTTTTGGGGTTTTAGGGCCCTGGGGGAGGAGGCCTGCTGCCCTATCAGACTCAGCCCTAGCAAGCTTTAGCGCAAAGCATGCCCTGCTGGAGGTGGAAGGGAGGGCAGTTGAGACCCGGTATAGGTGTACACCATGGCAGTGGGGGAGAGCCGTGGGTTGGCCACCACCAGTGGGTGTAATGAGAAAGCCGCGCCCACATTCTCCACCTGGCCCATCTCATCCAAAGTGCTTTACCAACCATAAACCAGGTCAAATCCTTATCCATAAGCACAGGAATGTATACATCTTCAAAACAAAAAAAAAACAATTTCTGCAATTTTTGCTCATTGCTGGTGTAACGTGCTTGTTGTCCAACTGGATGGTGTGAACAAGATCATCCGATCCAATTATTTCTGTCCCCTATTCTCAAACTCCTCAGAAGCAGAGGGTGGTTTTACTCATCACCTCCAGGCGTGCATCAAACTAAGCTTGTGAGTGACCTGACCACCAGCTCAGCCCTCAGCCTCACCCCCATGACTCCTGGCCAATCTAGACACTGCTCCCTTGCGGTTTATGTTAGGAAACAGCATGGGAGCAGCGCGAGGATTGGCTTGGTCAGGCGCTGACAACGCTCCAAAGGAGACTTGGGGCTGTGGCAGCAATCCCCTGGGCTCCCTACATTGTGCATGTAGAAAAGGGTTCAAGGGTGCATGTCGGGCTGGGCAGAGCAAGGCTACATCCATGTGCACTTCACCCCTAGCCTGCCAATCACTCATGCTCCCAGTCCCTCCCCTCCCACGTACGCCCGCCTCACTCCTGTTAAAGAAAAACTTTGTCTGGGTCATGCCGCGCACTGCGGCTAAAAAAACCAAAATGAAAGCAGTCAGCAAACATGATTTAATATGGGGCAAAGAAACAGGGGGCAATGCCCCCACACCCAAATAAAGACACCGCTGCTCCTCTCTTTGCACCTTGCGCTGCTACTGCATCTGACGATTCATTTTTTCATTGAAAGAAGTCAAAGGCCCATCTAAAGCAGGAATAAAACCCTTCCATACTAAAAGGTGGATGTCTATGGTAAATGGCACACATATGTGGCATAAGGAAATCCGAGAATCTTACTTACTACTAATCATCATTTCCAACAACCTAGATTAAAAGAATCCTGTGTGGCTTGGGCTGGTCATTTTAGATTTTAGTTCATTTTGTTCAAATAGTTCTAGTTATCAAATAAAAATGTTCACAATGATTTCTAAAGCCAAGAATATCATATTTATAACTAACAACATCTCATTTGACCACTGTCAGAAGGGGGTTTATCCATTTCGGAGGGGTTGACCCAATCAATTTAATAACACAATCTGGTGAGGTCACAATGTAAGATGAGAAACTCTGCTGCACAGCATCAGGCAAATACCCAAAGAAAACTGATGACCTAATTGTCTCATGTGTTCAAGACTGCACCTGCGCAGAGGCGGGTGAAGCACCCAATGATTGTGAGGCGATTACAACCTCGGCCTTGCCTTGGGCCGAAGCCTTTAAGCGCATTATATACATTCATAACCTGACAGTTTGTCGCTGCAATCATTTTATCAAGGCAGGTGTTTCCTCGCGGTTTTTCTGTGGAATGTGTTTTTTGTGTCCGTCTTCGCGTGTGTCCCACCACTAAGTCTTCAGGCCGGCTAGCTGACTGGCTAGGTTGGAACCTTGTATTGCCATCTCTGGCCTGCACACGCTTGCATGTGAGCCCTGCGTGTGTGAGGGCCCTGCGGTCCACGCAGGGCATTGATACTGTCCGATTCAGAGCCCTGTAAGTCGCGTTTCAACCTGGATAGGACCATTAGCGGTGGGCGCCATTTAAAATATCAATAAATCCGGCGCGATGCCTCCTCTGTCGGCGCTGGTGTTGTCGGCTCTTACCTGTCCCGGAGGAGCGGTCGGTCGCGACAGGTTGGTGCCGGCTGACGGGCTCCAGGCGTCCTGGCTCCAGGGACACGCTGGGCGTCACGGACAGGCACTGCCCAGCCCCGAAGGCATTACATCAGGAGGCCAAGACTGTTGTCTGGTGCCATTACAGAGGGCTGGCTGTTGGCCTCTCAGGGCAGCTTTGGAGCAGTCTGGACTGCAAACAAACACAGGTGGCAGAAGCCATCACTCACCCACCTTCCTGCGGAGAGGGTGCCAGCTTCCGCCTAATGGGCTACTCTCTGCTCACCCCGCTTGAGAGGAGTCTGGGTCTGAAGACTTCATTCAAGTGCTCTCAGGTGGAAAAGCATTGTATATTAAGCGAAACTTGGATTTTCAAAACTGCAGCCTTTTACAGTAGTAACTGTCAACAGACATGAACCACGCATGTTCGCAAAACTGTATTTATTTCACGAGGATTAGCTATGAGTAACTACTTTTTACTAGGCTAGTGCCCTTCAATTTCTCTTGCTCTACAACAGTTTCAAGATCTTAGAGTTTCTCGTTCCTCAAATGAAGTAATTTCTGATATTTAAATGTTCCCCTCATCTTTTTGCTTGATTTTTTTTGCTCGCGAGAAAATGTCACTCATAGTTGTTGAAATGTCACTTATAATTACACTGAAATTATGAAAATGTCACACATGGCAATTTGAAACCTTGGCAGCTATGGGAAGTCGGAAGCTTCAGCAACTCCAGAGGCAGGAAAACAGTGTAAAAGAGGGAAAACTCTGCAGGTAGCTGCGAGTCTGAGTCCTGCGCCTACCTCTACTGCCACCCAGTCAGTCACAAGACAAGAGACATAAATCATACACTTTCCATCTAATGCACACTTGTGCAATAAGGACATAGGTAACCATGCACTCTACTGAGCACTCTCGCAGGACCAGGAACATACAGTAAACACATATACCCCATACACACCCTCTACTGCCCACTCTTGCAGGTCAAGGGACAAGCACTACACTCATCCTCAACTGCATACTCTTGCAGGAACAGGGACAAATACTACACGTTCACCCTCTACTGCAAATTCTTGCAGGACCAGGGGCTAATACTACATGTTCACCCTCTACTGCATACTCTTGCAGGACCAGGGATAAATACTACACATTCACCCTCTGCTGCATACTCTTGCATGACAAGGGGCGAGTACTACACTACACCCTACCCTCTACTGCTCACACTCGTAGGACTAAGGAAACATTTTATATGGTTGTATGAAAAAGGCATGCATGGCTAAACCACAAGTGCCTCTACAATGCTGCCCTAATAACTAATGCTTCTGAAAAACACATTCCTTTACGACACATGCCTTTGCCCGCAGGATGCGCAGGACCCTGCAACTCCGCTGCTGGCCCAGGGCGACCCCCAGTCAAAAGGACACCCTGTTGCACCCCTGAAATTGTGATGTGCACCCATGTTGCGCACACACATGCCCCAAGGGCATGTGTGTGTGCAACATGAAACTTTAAAAAATGCACATTAGTGCATTTTTCAAAGTTGCAGCAAATTACCGACCAGTTCAATTGCTTAGTAATTTGCGGCCCCAAATAGCGAAATCGCTATTTCACAGTGCTTCTTGCATTGCGATTCCTTAAATGCAATCGCAATTTGGGAAATCGCAAAAAATTGCGATTACCGAAATTGCGCATGCCAAATAGTTTCATGCATCGCAAAAGCCCATTTTGCGATCGCAAACGGCCGATTTTTGCGAATCGCACCGTTTGCGATCGCAAAAAGCTTTGATTCATGTGCCCCTCAAGCTTTGATAATAAAAATAGAAACAGAACCATAAGAGACTCTAGCTTTGAAGAGCCCTATACATTTTTCACACAGTGTTTGCATCTGACCCCATCCATACGAAAACCATATACAGGTCATACAGAACTAATCCAAACAAAACCACTAGCATGAGCAATACAACGGCAACAATATTTTCTCCCCAGTGACACACATGTAACCCACATACCTTCTACAGCACTCATTTGCAGGACCAGGCACATGTCCTACACCTACCTCTACTGCCACCCAGTCAGTCACAAGACTAGAGAAATAAATCATACACTTTCCATCTAATGCACACTTGTGCAATAAGGACATAGGTAAACATGCACTCTACAGAGCACTCTCGCAGGACCAGGAACATACAGTAAACAGATATACCTCACACACACCCTCTACTGCCCACTCTTGCAGGACAAGGGACAAGCACTACACTCACCCTCAACTGCATACTCTTGCAGGAACAGTCGCAAATACTACACATTCACCCTCTACTACATATTCTTGCAGGACCAGGGGCGAATACTACATGTTCACCCTCTACTGCATACTCATGCAGGACTATGGATAAATACTACACATTCACCCTGTGCTGCATATTCTTGCAGGACAAGGGGCGAGTACTACACTACACCCTACACTCTACTGCTCACACTTGTAGGGCTAAGGAAACATTTTATACGGTTGTATGACAGAGGCACGCATGGCTAAACCACAAGTGCCTCTACAATGGTGCCCCAATAACGAATGCTTCTGAACAACACATTCCTTTACGACACATGCCTTTGCCGGCAGGATGCCCCAGGCCCCCGCAACTCCGCTACTGGCCCAGGGCGACCCCCGGTCCCCTGCCTAGGCACCTCCAGACCCTTCCTAACCGTTTCTCCGACAGCTTAGTCTAGGCGAGGTAGGCTTAGGCCTGCTCACCATCTCAGCCAGTCTTCGGTACTTCTGGATTCCGCCAGCATCCGTTTATATGGCAGTCCCTTTTCGTGCGTCTCACTCACACAGTGGGTGAAGCGTCTCTGTCATCCCTCTGATCACGCCTGCAAACAACAGATCCCTGTTATATTTCAGTTGTTGCAGCAGAGCCCTTGTGGCTCACGTCCACTCGGCCATCTTGGTTGGCCACGCCTCTTTGGTTTATTGAAGAGGTTGCAGATTAGGTTACAGGTTTTTTAATGGAAAACCGCACCAGGAGCAGCATCCTCTCTGCTCAGCCCACTCTCTATAACTGTCCACGCCTTCAGTCACATACCAACATTCTATGACATCATGCACTGGCTGAGCAGAGCAGGGAAACAGAGAAGCTGTGCATAGAATGCATTACAACCATTGCAGGTTATTGCAACCATTACAGGTTATAACACATCTCCTTCCCTTAAAAGTAGTATAATAAAATACAAACAGAGTATAATGAGATACAAACAGAACCGTAAGAGACTCTAGCTTTGATAATAAAAATAGAAACAGAACCATAAGAGACTCTAGCTTTGAAAAGCAATATACATTTTTCACACAGTGTTTGCATCTGATCCCATCCATACGAAAACCATATACAGGGCACACAGAACCCATCCAAACAAAACCACTAGCATGTGCAATACCACAGCAACAATATTTTCTCCCCAGTGACACACATGTAACCCACATACTTTCTATAGCACTCATTTGCAGGACCAGGCACATGTCCTACACCTACCTCTACTGCCACCCAGCCAGTCACAAGACTAGAGACATAAATCATACACTTTCCATCTAATGCACACTTGTGCAGTATAGACACAAGTAACCATGCACTCTACTGAGCACTCTCGCAGGACCAGGAACATACAGTAAACACATATGCCGCACACACACCCTCTACTGCCCTCACCGTCTACTGCATACTCTTGCAGGATCAGGGACAAATACTACACGTTCACCCTTTACTGCATATTCTTGCAGGACCAGGGGCGAATACTACATGTTCACCCTCTACTGCATATTCTTGCAGGACCAGGGATAAATACTACACATTCACCCTCTGCTGCATACTCTTGCATGACAAGGGGCGAGTACTACACTACACCGTACCCTCTACTGCTCACTCTCGCAGAACTAAGGAAACATTTTGTACGGTTGTATGACAGAAGTACGCATGGCTAAACCACGATCGCCTCTACAATGCTGCCCCAATAACGAATGCTTCTGAACAACACATTCCTTCATGATGCATGCCTTTACTAGGCAATTTATTAGTAAAGGCATGACTGGTAAAGGGATGTGTGGTAAAGGTCACAGCCCACCCCCGCCCTGTGCCCTAACAAGTACCCCAACACCCCCTGAGCCCTACAAATTACCACAACCCCCTGAGCCCTAAACACTACCTGACCCCTCTGAGCCCTAAACACTACCCTGAACCCCACCCCATTAGCCCTAAACACTACCCCAACCCCTGAGCCCTAAATACTACCCCATCCCTGAGCCCTAAACACTACCCTGACCCCCCCCTGAGCTCTAAGCACTACCCGACCCCCTCTGAGGTCTAAACACTACCCGACCCCCCACTGAGCCCTGTAAACTGCCCGACCACCCCTGCCCCCTAAAAACTACCCTGACCCCATGAGCCCTTAACACTACTGCTACCCCCAATCAAACCCTAAACTCTACCTGACCCTCCTGAGCCCTAAAAACTACCAGACGCCCCTGAGCCTAAAAACTATCCCAACCCTTAAAAAAACTATCCCACCCCAAAACAGGGGCCCAGCCCCACTTACCAGACCATGCCCTCTCCTGATCCTTCCTCTTCCTGTGCCCGTCTGTCCCAGTATCCAGACCGCGCACTGCCTGAACCACGTATATGCATGGTTAAGGCAAGCGTGTTTTGTCTTGCAGGAAAACAGCACGCACGACTCAGCCCGCGTTATAAAGGCCTTTTCCCTTTTTATACACTCACACTCCAGTGCATACTCTTGCAGGACCAGGGACGCAAAACATGGACACAGCCATAGCCACCACTCCTCATATGACTACTGCATACTCTTACAGGAGCAGAGACACAAACAAGGAGCACTAACGCCTAACAAGACTCTTGCATACTACAAACACAAACACTTTTTCCTGACCACTCCACACAAAATAGGAATAGAATGAATAACATGTACAACACAACTGACATCATATGTAAAAAAACTGCAAAAAAATTCAGCATAGCATTGAAAAATATTTTCCAACAGCAAACCCAAAGTCCTCTTCTCTGGTGAGCGACGTCTCACCAGAACCTTCACATATTACACTGACTGTAGATCCGAAATTACACAGCACCTGCCTGAAACTCATTAGGAAGTCCTTTCACTTTTCTGAAAGTCTGTTTAACTGGTCACTGAAGCTGCAAAGATCAAATTATACTTAGCATCTTACCTCATAAAAATATACACAGTTCAGATAATAGAAATCACCATGAATCAGTGAGCTAGGCAAATGTCACTTTTGTGGTCCATGTCAATGCGAGACTCCTCTGTCCAGCAAAAATGGTTCCCTTTACTTTTCCTCACATTTAAAAGTGCAAGGCTCCTAATGTGTGTCACACTGCCAAGCACTTTTTGGACAAAACACTGCCAATTGCTTCCTGGTCTTGCCGTGAGCCGCTGCAGTAAACAAAGCAGTATGTGTTCCAGTCACTCAGCTGTGATGTCACTAGTCGGCCACATGTGTGTACCTCACACGTGCTTGGGAGAACGTTCTGCACTCGTGTCAAGGACAGGAATGTCCTTATCCCTAGGAATTCTCTGCAGCAGTGCAATGCAGCCATGTGGGTCCCTTTAAATGCTGCACTCAGTCGTCATACTCGGAATTCGTGGCAGCAGCAAACGCAAACCTTGTGGGCCTTTTTGAATTGCGGTACAATTACTCGCACTCCTAACAGCATGCACAATGGGGTAAGGCTAACAATAATAGGGGCATATTCTCAAGGACTTATCGCCGAGTTAGCGGCACTTTATCGCAGCCAAAGTGGTGATAAATTCATCGCACCATTCACAAGCTGGTGCTAACAGCCGATAACTCCAGTTTTCATGCGATAGCAGCCGCTAAAAACATCGCCACGGATGACACCGGCAACTAACGCTAATGAGATGCAGAGTAGGCGTTCCCGTGCAAAAACCCGCGGAAACACCACTTCGCAACATTCACAACGACCAGCCAGATCGGCGATAAGATCACAAAATATGCGATAAGGCGCGTTAGCAGCAGGGATTTAACACCTGCTCTTACCTGGTGTTAAGTCGGACGACAACCTGCACCACAAAAGGTAGCCCAGCTCACAGCCACACCAGAAGAACAGATGCCATGGAGCTACTGATCATGCAGCTCGGAGCCCCAAGAGGGCCACAACACCCACCGCCACCACACCCAGGCCCGCCACCCCCCCCTTGAACTCCCCCCCCAGGGCCCTACCCCCGGACAAAGATAGTTCACATCTACCTCACAAATTCATGAACACAACAATTCGCCTGATGTCGCACAAGTACAACAACCAACATCCATGTGTGATCCGAAAAAGGAAAAACAGACATACATCTCAGAATTCCAAAAATAATCAATTTATTCAAATTTAACTCAACATCAATAATTGGAAGAGTCATGGCGGGTCTTCTCTGGACAAACCGTAAGTCACAGCCTGCAAGACAAAATTGAAGATAAGAAGGTGTGTCATGTGCTCAACAAAGGACAGAGAGAGCGCGAAAGAGAGAGAGAAAGAAAGGGAGAGAGAGAGAGAGTGAAAGAGAGGGAGAGAGAGAAAGAGAGAGAAAGGGGGAGAGAGGGAGAAGGAGACAGAGAGCAACAGAGGGAGAGAGAGACAGTGAAAGAAAGAGGGAGAGTGAGAGAGAGAAAGAGAGAGAAAGAGAGAGAAAGAGAGAGAAAGGGGGAGAGAGGGAGAAGGAGAGAGAGAGAGAAACAGAGGAAGAGAGAGAGACAGCGAAAGGAAGAGAGGGAGAAGGAGAGAGAGAGTAACAGAGGAAGTGAGAGAGACAGTGAAAGGAAGAGAGGGAGAGGGAGAGAGAGTGCCGACACTGCGCACCCAGGCTGCTGCACCCCAGCCCCTCCTGCCGCCCAGCGGGGATTGCCCACCCTTGCGCACCCAGGCCACACTGCTCACCTGCTGCCACCGGTGTGTCTCCAACCACGTGCCGGTTCACACTGCAGGCCACCAGGTCCCTCATCTGAAACAGAGTCCACAGCTAATGATGGCAGAGTACATATCATTGCACACGGCAACATCGCTTGGCCGCCCCTGCGCACACAGGCCGCTGCACCCCAGCCCCTCCCGCCGCCCAGTGGGCATTGCCCGCCCCAGCGCACCCTGGCCACACTGCTCACCTGCTGCCACCGGTGTGTCTCCACGATGGCCCACCACGTCCCGGTGCAAGCTCCAAGCCTGGGGCCCGAGACCTTGGCAGCCTCCACATCACGCATCCCCGCAGCGCGGGCCACCAGGTCGCACACTTGATTCTGGGTCTTGATTTTGCAATGGCAGAGATCATATCAGTGCACACGTCATCATCGCAGGCTGCACACCCGCTCAGCTCTCTAGGTGCCACTAACTCTGTGAAACGCGAGGCAACGCCACGTGGCGGTAGGCCCGCGCTGCCCACTGGCTCAGGCCTACATTGCGGTCCACCAGGCGCACACTTGACTCTAGGTCTTGATATTGCAATGGCAGAGACCATATCAGTGCACACGTCATCATCGCAGGCTGCACACCCTCTCAGCACTTTAGGTGCACCTACCTCAGTGCACAGTAAGTCACCGTCCCGCGGCGGTAGGCCCGTGCCGGCCGCAGTGCAACCAGTGCCACCGACTCCGTGCGACGCAAGTCATGGACCCTAAATGATTGAGTCTTTTCATCGGCCAGGCGGACGCAGCCATGTCACCTCAGGCAGTGGGGAAGAACTGGGACACGTAGCGTCGTCGTCCCCCCTTAATACGTAAGCCGAGTGGGCTGGGTCGGCATACGCCAGGCCAGCGTAGGGGTGTGAACCATTATCCCTGGCCTCTGGGTGTGGTTCATATCTGGGCTGCACAGGAAACCAACTGATGCGTGTGTCTCTGTTGCAGTGTCTGCGCCACACGGCCCGCAATCAACAATGTTGCATGCAGCCGGAGGGCATCCGCGCACGAAAGAACTGTCCAAGGAGTGCAAGGCCGCTCGGGGTCTTCGTCATACATGGCAACTGTTGTGTGTGTTCATCGCTTTTGGTGCACCATAAGCCCAAGGCCTAGCCTCAATTGCAGCGCGATAGCCACATCACATTCCCAAGATACAAGCAGTAGTCTGACTAACATTAGGGATGAAAGCCTCTTTGTCTCAATACAGAAGGCGGAAGGACATCTGCACCCCGACCTTGGAAATGCATGCGGCAGGCACCCCCTAAGAGATACCATGGCAGATGATGACGACTCCCACACAACACACAGCACCAATGAAAGATCAACGTTTCCACACCCCACACACAGAAGTCCTTGCTCGAGGTACTCCTGCATGGAACAGCCTTGGCACTTACGTACAGGACAACCCATACGTACAAACTTTGCACACTCATATGACTCATTGCTCCGAGCTGTGGCATATCATCCACATAACAGCCGCAGGTCAGAAGAGTGCCGGTTCTACGAGTGCGAACAACGCAATGTCAGAACATCCCGGGCACATGCACAACCCCTGTCACGTGGAACTGTACCGTGACCGAATGCTGCATTTGTTGGGGAACTGCCACTGGCAGTGTTGCGCATCAATTACCGTCTGAGCTTCCGTCTTGTTTACGTCACCTGTGTCCAGCCCTGGTTCCACTGCCGATCATGCATATTCGAGTGGCCCATGGATGTCTGCCTATCCAACACAACGGTAGATGAACTGGATTATGACATGTGTGTGCGCCCCCTGTTGGACCACGACCAGGAGTGTAACCGTGATACCCGTTAATGGGATGCCTTGGTATTAGGCGTATGTGCTGTCAGTTGGGCATGTGAGATTGCACAATTCCTCGTGTGCAGTGACCACATCTAAGCGCTCCCCTATTGGGCTGTGTTGCGGATTGGTGAAATGGCGTGGACGGAGCACATCTGTCCGGACCAGCTAATGGACTGGCTCTCCCCCGTGTTTGTTGAAGTCGACAACGACGTACTCTTGGAAATGATTGCCCATGAAGCTGCGCTCACTTTCATGGATGAGTAACTACGTTCCTGCAGCCACAAGAGATTATAACCCATGGCACAGGTCCGAACACCCTTTTGCATCCTGGAAAAATGGACACATATCCCACCATGACAGTGGACCTGGCTGCATTTGCCTGGACTCTGAATGCATGTGCGTGCAAGACTGCGGGTTGACACACACCTGTGCAAGGTGAGTGGACAGCGGCGCCTGGCAACGTTTCTCAAACTGACACACCGCTGGAGGGAGAGTACACACATGGCAATGTAGTACTACATGTGTCCTTGTTGGACTCCTTCACCTGCTCACTGTCAGCAGAGCAGACAGTCAGCGCAGTCCGGTGGTACAGGACTATGCAGATCCCATGGGCTGTGAGTGGTGTCCCCTGACACGGTGCAATGAGCATTCGCCAAACACCACATGACTCGTCCAGCAAGGCAAGGTGGGCTGAGACCGTTGGCATCCGTCATGGTTGGTGTTCATTTGTGCCTCCCCATGTCTTGCACCTCTACATGTTCCTTTGCTGCCTGTTAGTGTATGATGCATTGGTCTGCATGTTGTGGCCCTTGTCTTGCCCGTACTGACACGCTCATGCTAATAAAGTGTACGCAGCTTCACTAGTGTTCAACTGTGATGAGTGTTGATTAGCATGCCAAATCGTGTTCCTCAATGAGCATTGTCCGTACACAGGGAGGGACTGACTGACGCATTTCACTTAGGGGTGAGTCCCTATTGCCAGCTCCACCTCTGTGAGCCAGACATTGTGGTTGGGAGAGTTGCTGGTAGACCTGTGCGCTTACGTGTCTTCAGCAATGTGAGTATGGTGTCCAACA
Source organism: Calotriton arnoldi (assembly GCA_963921515.1). Lineage (NCBI taxonomy): Eukaryota > Metazoa > Chordata > Amphibia > Caudata > Salamandridae > Calotriton > Calotriton arnoldi. The sequence goes on along the minus strand of CAWUFW010008059.1, from coordinate 783,319 downwards.
TCTTGCCATGTGGATCAATGTGTTCCATCACACCAGGCTGTGTCCACACAGTTGAGTGTGTGTAGGTATGCGAAGAGATGTTCTGTTGTCACATGTGATGTGGGACACTACTTTAGGCCTCCTACCGACTTTGACATATTTACACACAGCCCTATTTAATACATGGATGTGGGGCTACGTTGTGGGGTTGCGAGATTGTTGTTCATGATCAATGAGGCCACAGCTAGTTCACACCTTCACAGTCATCTAATTGGCCATGTGTGTCACGGTCAAACATGCGCATTGATGTCATTTCCTAGGGTGTACCTTTTTGTGCAATCAATGTCCCTACAGTCATCCATACTGTTATACCTGATTGAACATAGACATGACACATCTGTGTGATTAGGAATGTTTTATTCACATCCTGTGGAGTGTCGGAGCTGGAGCAGTACATGGCCATGCACACCCCACATTACATGGTTGCCCTATGGAGGGCCAAACAGAGTCCTTTAGGGGATGACAAGTCAATCGGTAGAGGAAGGGTTGAGTCCGCAGCCTGTTTGCTGTGTCATTGGTAACCAGAGCAGATATGGCAGTCCATGTCGGGGTCCGGGTGAATGTCGCCGAGTGTTTCGGGGGACAGTGGAAGGTGTTGTACCAGGGCATGATGCAGAGGGCTGTACCAAGCAGAAACAGGCCATTTGGTGGGTGATGAATGCTACAACCTCCTTTTTGACATTACCGTCCACATCTTCGTCCTCTGATATGTCTTCTGTGTCAGGTGTGCCAGGTGTGTGTGGTGGCGTTATGGCTGCATCACTGTGTGCCACTGACACATCAGGGGGCGGAGGTGGTATGGCTGCATCACTGTGTGCCACTGACACATCAGGGGGCGGAGATGTGTGTGTCGAAGTTCCTGCAGCAGTCATCTGGGACAGGCTCTGTGGCAGAAATGGCAAGATGAGGATCTGCAGGGCATGGTAGATCCCAGCTACATCTCGCTGGTGTTCAGCCGTGGCAGACATCCTTCCTGCCTGCATCCGCTCCATGTTCTCCATTGTCCTCGGCATCTGTGCCAACTCTGTGCTGTCGTCGCTGGAGCCTCTCTGCCTAGACAGCACTTGTATCCGAGTAATGGCTCCAGCGAGGTCAGCCAAGGATTGTTGTAGGGCATAGAGCGGACTGTGGGTGTCCGTTAGGGACTGTAAGTGGTCCCTGATGGGACTAAGACACCCACCTATGGCATCTAGTTTGGCTGCCATGAGGTCAAAACCCACCCGCACCTGTTCAGCCAGCCCCCTCTGGCAGTCTGACACACGGCGTTGGAATGCCATGTGTTCTTCGGTGAGGTGCTGGGAGCCAGCCATGGTGGTGGGTGCTTCCTGCAGTGTGGTCTGTGCAGGGGGTGGTATCACCTCGATGCAGCTGGGCTGCCCTGCTCCTGGAGGCGGGGTGCGGAGGCTGTCCACGAGCCGTTGGAGGGTGTCGGAGCAGATGGCCAGGGGTACCTCCTTCTCATCACTGAAGAGATGTCTGGTCTGCTCTGCAGGAGGTGTTGGTTGTCCCTCTGCAATGTGAAGGGGAGATGCAGGTTAACAGTGCGTTCCATGTATGTGCATGCATTGTACATGTTTACATACTGACTGCATGACAATGTACATTGTGACTGTTTTGGAGGAGCTGGGTATTTGATGGGGGACAGTGGACATTCCGACTACATGACAGATGTGAGGTTGTACTCGTACATTATCATCTGACAGTTTCCTGCTATGCCTGATGTGATTGTCCATTTTCTACGCACATGCGGCACCAGTTGTGTCCTCTGTTCTGTGGTGTTAGTGTGGCACTTTGTACCACATTGTCGTCAATGTTGATGTGCTGTGATTGCTATGTGTGTGTGCTGCATTGTGGGAGAGTCGCCCCTGCAGCTCTGATTTAGCGGCCCCTTGCCCCTTTGAGGCGGTGTGCCTTTGACTTGTGTGCTTTTACGGTGCTGAGATGTTGGCGACTTGGGTCATTTGTGCTCTTGGACGGATTTTGTACTCTTGTGCATTGTTTGTCTGCAGATGTGTTGTTGACGTCCGGGGTTGTATGTGCACGTGGACGTGTCAGAGTGTGACCTGCTCCTTTGAGGATGTTATCCACACTGGGCCACCTCAGTGTCGTGGCGTGCACCATGTCATGTATTTTGACTGCAGCCATGCTATTGGTCATGCAGTGTCACTTGCATTGTCAATGTGGCTCACAGAGCCGCTGCTTTGCTGGGTTCATCACATGTGCATGGGTAGGTTGTGAGATTGGTGATGGGGGGGGCCTTTTGTGCACATGGTGGACGGGGGCCTACTTGGTGTTTCTATGTGTGCTGCAGTGTGCCACGGTCATCAGGGACATGTTCCACAGTCATTGTGGGTGTGCAGTGTGCTATTCTCGATTGTGCATGTGTGCCATTGTACCCGTCTCCCCCCGTCCCCCCAGTCCCTGGTGGTTACTCACCCTGTTGCTGTTGGGTCAGGTCATAACGAGCAGTGTCCCGACCCCCAACTCCTTGCACCGTCTCCGCACTGATGACTGTGGCCACCATTTCCTCCAGCTCATCCAGCTCCTCCTGTGGCGCAGGACTCCCACCTCCAGTCGCCGTTGCTGCCTTCCGGTTGGCAGCGAGTTTCTGCTTGGTTTGGCTTGTCACATCATGCCAGCGCCTCTTGACCTCCTCCATTGACCTCCTCGACACTCCGACTGCATTCACTTTGTTCACGATGGTCTGTCATATTTCCGTTTGTGTTGCTGATGACACAGTGGGGGTGACGAACAGTTGTTGGTAGTGTTCTGTCACCTCTGTGGCGATGATCCGGTTTTCCTGCGGACTGAACCCCGTCTTCCTTTTCCTCTTCTCCTTGCCGTTCCCCGGCCCCGGGGTTCCTGGCTGGTCGTCTGTGGGGTTTGCGTTGTCCTCTGCACTCGGTCCGGGTGCGTCCATGGTGCTACGCAGTTACATTTTTTTTTCTCTGCTTTTATAGTGCATTCTCACGCATGACGCGTGGGGATCGGAGGCCTGTTGCTGGTTTTCGCTGATTTTTGTATCGCCATTGGGGTCATCGCCACTTTTTTCGCGTTCAGGTTTCGCATTTTTTAGGCGTCGCAATGATTTTAACGCGGGCATTTGTCGCGTTATCGTGAGGCTATCGCATGGTGCCGCCGGGTTGTGAAAACTGCGTTAACACAGTGTTATTTTCCCGCAATAGACTGCGATGTGAGAAGTTGCGTTAAGTGATTTTGGCGATAGTTAACACACGTTCTTGAGAATATCCCCCATAGTCTCAGTCCTAGCACTTGACAGTTAAATGCCCGCATTTCACTCACTGCAGGTTCACTCACATCTGGTATGTCATGCAAAAGTGATGAATGCTAAATCCAGGTCCACACATATTGGCACTTTTTGCATGATTGTCACCTGTGTATATTCGGAGTTCAGTAGGCCACACTCTTACATCTTACTGTCTTTGGTTTCATTGTCTGTAGGCTGTCTGATGAAAAAGACACTGGTGGGGTTCAGGGTGTCTCTTTTTCTCTTCTAGAGTCTATTTTTCTCTTCCTGCTTCTTCAGTGCACCTTCACTTCTTTGTTTCCATAATTTCCCTTCATGTGTAGGTTCCCTTTCAGTTCGTCGCCAGTGTTATAATTAAAAGATTCCCTCTTGGTAAGCAGGAGTCTGGTAGCCAGTTCATGTAGGATAGCAGGTTGTAGGTTTATTGAAGAGGTTACAAGTTAGGTTCAGGTTACTTAATGGAAAACCCCACCAGGAGCAGCATTGTCTCTGCTCAGTCCACTCTCTCTAACTGTCCATGCCTTCAGTCACTCACCAACATTCTATGACATCATACACTGGCTGAGTAGTGCAGGGAAACAGCTGAGCAGTGCAGAGAAGCAGAGGAGCTGTGCATAGAATGCATTACAACCATTGCACAATATTATAACCATTACAGGTTATAACACTATGTAAACTATTGCCGATGTGTGGACATTGTGTAGACATGCCATAGTGTGATAGCACAATGGCCTGTATCTCTCTAATCATTCACTGTAGGTGTCATTTCAAGACAACAGTCAAACATTGCCTCATTGCTGTCCATTCAATCAGGAGGAACATCTGATGATTTCAGTGTGAGCAGCTGACCACCTGCTGTATCCGAAACAGAAGATTAACCACCAGGCCCATCGGATTGCTCATGCCTAAATCCTGTCCCTCCCCCAAATGACAGTAGTACAACAACATCCATCGAGGTCTTGTCTCACCCTCTCATCACAAGCATTGTTCAAAATACAACTAGCAGTGCCAGAACTCCCAGGACCTTCACTGTGGCTACCCTTGATCTGCCTCAAACAATATCTGGATCATCTAAATGTTTGTATCAGCAGAACAGGGGATATGTGAAGCCACAGCACCTGGGTCTCTTGGCCCTACCCAAAGTGCTGTGACAAGACCCGTTGTTAAAAGAGAGGTGCAAGTTGCAAGAACTGAAATCAATAGCATCCATCAAAATCGAATAAGAAAAGCAATATGAAAAGTAAAACAGCTAGACAAGATTTTCCACCTACTTGAGGTGTAGAATGATCTCCTGGAGCAGGAATTTTAGGTTAGGAAGCTTCAGATGGTTTGTTACAAGATGGGTTTTGTTCACTCACGGTGGAAGGGTGTGACCTGGCAGCTGCTTTCCAGGGCCAGCCAACTTCTCCAGCCCCTTCATTGGCACAACCCATGCCAATCTCATTACTAAAAAAACAGCTCTGGTTCTGGTCTTTGATATCTGCACTCTGGTTCCAAACAATGATTGGTCTATTCTCATAAATACTTTCACCATTACATCTACCTCATCCTCTTAGGAATTCAGTACCACCAAAATCCCTCACGTGATTGTGAAGTCACATAAATTCACACTTTGTAAAAAAGCACCACATTCTAAAACAATGTATTGTTATCTACCTTGATCTTTGTCTCATATATATCAATCCATACAAATTTAAACTTGTTCTTAATTGCCCTATATCTGCTCGATCAGTGTTACCTGCAAAGCATTGACTGAAGCATTAATACATTTGTCAGAAAAATATAACTGCAAGGGTCACCCTTTAATGTAATAGTTTCATGTGCTCAAACACAATGCCATATCTTTGTATAAAAATGAAAAAGATATTGTAAATTATTACTACTGTTCTCCTATTTGTCATGTATATGTCAGTCATAAACACCATTACATGCAGAATTTCACTGTACAATTTGCTTCCCCAGTAATGGTAGATAAGCATCAAAAAATCAAATGAGCTTTTATTAAATAATGGCAGCATATTTCACAACAACTACCTTCCTATAGTGTATTGTCAAGCAACATTGAAATCTGCACCATCTTTGGTAAACATTTTCACACAATATGTCACAACTATGTCACTTTTATTGCTAAAGTTAGCATGAACATGACAAATTTAGATAAATAATAAAACATATCCATTACATACGCCAGTTTATTGACAAACAATATATTTTATGCATCCTGTACATCAATGTAAATAACAATTACTTGCTTTTTGGCATATGGCTTACTAATCAGATTTGCTATATATTACCATGTTTACCTCCTTAACTGCTGGGCCTTCCACCCCCTCCAGTGCTGAGTCCTTTTTTGGCTATTTGGGGTCATTTGTGCTAAGGGCTATATAAATTTTTATCCACATAAGGTATCCAGCCAAATTTGCGTCCTTTTTTCCATTCCAACATTCTGGTGATTCTAAAGGTACCCAGGGTTGGTGGATTTCCCTGTAGTAAATAGGCAGAGAAAATAAGTAGAATATAGCAAAAATGAGAATTTTAGGGGAAAAATAGGAAAAAAAGTGCTCTGGATAAGAGTGTCTGGTTTTCCCTAAAAATAGCATCAATAAACAGTTTGCTGTGCTAAAGTCACCGTCTTCCCAGCTTTCAAGAATATGTATAGATGAATGAAAAAAACTAATTTTTCCCCACAGTTTGGCATTTTTCAAAGACGTAGCCCATTTTTCCTATTTTTCATGCTCAACCTACTTATAGTTTGTGATGGAAACCAGTATGAAACCCGTGGGTGATCCAAGAAAGCTATAGATATCTAGAATTCAGAGACTATGAGAACCTATAATTCAAGTAGTATTCATTAAGGGCAAGGAATGACTATGTTTGCTAGTGGGAAAGAGGCATCTTCAATTGCTCTTATCAATTTATTTTAGAGGGAATTCCATTTTCATCTGACCAATGCCCTAGGTAGTCAATGACATTAACACAAATCTTGCATTTTCTCTCATTATAGTCAAGCCATTATTCTGGAGAATCTCCAAGACAGATTTCAGTGCTGGACCACGCACTTGCCACACTTTCTACAAATAATATATCGTCCTGAAAGTTTGTTACTTTGGATATATTTTTTTAAAGCTTGTGCATGGCTTTTTAGAAAATGGCTGATGCACATGCCAACTGGAACGGCATATGTTTGAATCTATATGCCCCTTTAAGCATGATGAATGAACTCAAAAGTCTGGAATCTGGGTGGAGAGACATCTGATGGTATGCTGACAACATGGAAAGCACTCTCACTGCCATTATTGTTGTCCAGGCGCAGCCAGTACAGGTAAGAATGGTGGGGAGGGGTAGGGACAGGGCGGGGCGGTGCAGGGTGGGGCGGGGTGGGGGCAGGGCTGGGTGGTTGTGGGGGTAAGTCCACATACGATGGGATAGGGAAAATAAAATAAATAAAACCACTTGCCTTGCTCTCACCACATCGCCCAGTCGGCAATGCGGCAAGCGCAAGGTAAGTGTTTTTTAAAATGCATTTATTTATTTTCCTTAACCCGTTGTATGTCGACTCCCCCCCAGCCCCACTGCTCTTACCTGTACCGGCCGAGCCTGTTGTTGTTAGTATCTTCCCGATATTGGCAAGGAGAGGTCTATCCACTCAGATTGCAGAGTTCAAATCATGCATAGCCACACATAAACTAATTTCCCCAATGGCCTTTTTCAACAACTCCACAGAGGCCAGCTACTCAGGTGTCTCAATCTCTTCAATTATTTCTTACCCACACAGCCTTTGAAGTTCTCTACATAAGGCTCTCTCATAAATAAGGGAATATTCTGACCTTTGTACATCTTGAGCACAGCATCTTTCTTGAAAATAGTTTTACTCCTAACACTTGTTCAGATGATGGTGTCAATGTGGATCAACAAATGTCTCTGCTGGGGCCAACCTAATAAACAAGACCCATCCTTAGCATTGTACACTGTGGACAAAATTTTGGTTCTTTTGAATTTGAGTGTTGCCTCAATACATCCGAGTAAATCAATGGGCTTGTTACAATATGCCACCCATTGCGCAAGGTTGGTTAGTTGTTCTTCACCAATTAGAGTATATTGAGTCCACGAAACAGCCATCACATGCACAACCATTGCTCTTAATAGATAAAAGTGGTTATCTCAATTGATTTTCCTATCTCACACTTTTGCAAAATAAACTCCTCCAAATCTTTATCCTCTTATTCTTCTTATTATTCTTAAATTTCCTTGCAAAGTGCCCTGTCATTCTACACTTCCTGCAGGACAATTTTTGTCATTAGCCAGGTGACACATCAGACGACATTTGTAGCATACGGAGTCTCGTTTATCATTTAAAGCAGTACTGTTTAGATACAGAGGTGTCATCTTTACATCCAAATTGTTTCTGAAAGTGTTTTTTTTTTATAAAGATTTATAAAGCGTACAGCTACCCAACAGGGTTTCCCGACGCTAAGCAGGACCAGACGCAAGTCACAAGTTACAGAAGGGAGCACAGGGGAGTTAAACTTGATTATAAAGGAAGGTCTTTAATTTTGTGTGAAAGGCTAAGAGCGAGTGACACAACCTAAGTTCCAAAGGGAGAAAGAGCAACCGCCTATATGGGTAAGACGGACTCTGGGAACAGAGAACAGAGAGAGGCTCGCTGATCTCAGCTGTTGAGTGGGCACATAAAATTTGACCAGACTTTGAATGGAGGGGGGCACCAAGCCATCTTTGGCCCTAAACATGTAACATAAGGCCTTAAACTCAAAACGTTTGTTCACCCTAAACCAATTGAGTTGATGGAGCAAAGGTGAGGTTGAGGCATGACGAGGCAGCCGAAAAAGAAGGCGCGCCACTGCGTTTTGTATAAGCTGTAAGCAATGGACAGAGGATTTATCAGCGCCCAGGTACAAAACGTTGCCATAATCGAGTCTGGATATTACCAGCGCCTGCATTACCGTTCTCTAAGCAGCTGGAGGAATTAACCAGAGGATTTTTTTAGCCACTTGAGGATCACAAACCAGGTTGCGGTGACCACAGACACCTGGGGGTCATTATGATAGCGGTGAGTCTGCTACCGGCAGGCTGCCGGTGGTGGATTCACCGCCATCGTGCAGCCATTCTCCGCCTGCCAGATAAGGATGGCGGGCGGATTGCTGGTGGACAGGAAGTCTGCCCGCCATGGGTCGGACACAGGCAATTGTTACGATTGCCTGTCGGACCCAGCCCCCATCCACAAAATGGTGGCAGTGCCTAGCAGGCACCTCCCGCCAGATTAGGATGATGCATCCCCGCCAGCCTGTGTATGGCGGTTCAACCGCCATTCACAGGCTGGCGGGGATGTACTTTGGGGGCCCGTAGAGTGCCTCCCTTAAGCAGGGGCACTCAAGTTTTGCACTTGGGGGCACCAACATTTTCCTGCACTGCACCATGTGGCAGGCACCGCGTGGTGTCTGCCACGAAGTGCAGGGAAATGCAAAACTTGCATTTGTACCATTGCGGCGGGTGCTGCAGCCAGCAGCACCCGTCACAATGGTAAACATGCACAATGCGACCGCCACAGTGGCGGTCACATTGTAATTGCACTTGCGGGACCGCCTCCATATAGGCAGACGGTCCCAATCCCCATGATGATGGCGGGCGGACTTAAGTCCGTCTGCCATTGTAATGAGCCCCCTGGGCTTTAAGGGAAAGATTGTCATCGATAGTGAAGCCCAGATTCTTGACTGGAACAGGTAGAGGTCCCAAAGAGTCAGGCCAATGGGTAATTCCCCAGAGTTCTGGATTGTTTCCCAGAATGAGAACCTCAGTTTTCGAGCCTTTCAGCTTAAAGGCGTTGCTGGACATCCACCGAGATATCTTACTCAGTCCAAGCTGGAGCATGGAGGGGTCCTGATACTGCGCGGCCGAAAGAGAAAAGATGATCTGAGTATCATCTGTGTAAGAAAAAATGGTCAGTCCTGACTTCTCCGCAATATCCGCCAAAGGACGAACATAAAGAATGAAGAGTAAAGGGCTCAAAATTGAACCCTGTGGCACTCCAGAAGTTAAAGCTACTGGATTCGATTTTACGGTGTGTAAAAAAACTTGGAACGAGCGATCCCTTAAAAAAGAGAGCAGCCACTCCAAGGCCACACCCGCAATAACTGAGGCTTCAAGACAATCAGCCAGAATAGAACGTGAGACCGTGTCAAATGCCGCACTCAAGTCCAGTAAAATAAGAGCTGCTGTAACACTGCAATCAAGCTGCTGCCTGAGAAATTCAGTAACCCCAAGCAGAGCAGAGTTGGTGCTGTAGCCAGATCAAAAGCCGGACTGTAAAGGATGAAATAAATTGTGAGTAGCCACGTGAAAGGAAAGTTAGGAATTGATATGCCTTTCCAAGACTTTAGAGAAGATGGAGAGAAGGGATTTAGGATGATTGTTTGACCAGCAGAGAGTATCAAGACCAGTCTTTTTTAGTAGAGAGAGCACCAAATCGTACTTCCAGTTCTGCGGAACCTGCCCAGAGCTTAAAGAGGTGTTAAGAAGATTAAGAATCACACTAAGGATCGACTCATCCAGAAGTCTGAGCTTAGTTGGAGGAAGAGGATCGAGTTGGGAGCCAGACTTAATGGTTGCCAGTAAAAATTGAAAGGTGACCAAGTCGAGTGGCTGCCAGGCCATAATTTGAGTCTCATCAAACAAGGAGGCCTGGGAGAGTGAGTCGGCCTGGTCAGTATGACAAATGGTGGGAAAGGTAGAGTTATCTTGAAGGGATAAGTCAGAATCTAACTGACGGTGAATAGCCTCTACTTTATTAAGAAAAATGACGCTAGCTTGTTACACTGTAGGAGCGAAAGTGAAGGAGAAGGCAAAAAAGTACTAGCAGCAGAGAGTTGTTTCACAACTTTAAACAAAGTTTCCTGACGTGTTGGGAATTCGGAATTTGGTTGCTTGAACTCCCGCTACTTTCTCTGGTTCACTCGGTGACATTTCCATTAGACCCTCACTAGTAGTCTCTATTCTCAGTAGGAGGCCTATCGCAGTTTTAAATTACAACACTTCTGCATTAAGCAGTTTCTCTTGGATGTTTTTACTGTAAACCTTTTGCTCCACTTGGTCTCATAACATCTTATCTAGAAAGCTTTTATAGTTGCACATGCTAGGCATCATAAAGCAGAGATGTAATTCTCCTTGGATTCTCAATGATGTTTTCCTCTTTTGAGAAAGTTAAATCTCTCCATCACTTCATTTTTTCCAAAATTTAAGTCCAGTTTTCTTATAGCAGCATCATACTCATCAACAGTGATGGCTGCCTCGTAACAAGGGTGGCGGGATAAAAAAACAAAAACGTACCTTCTTCGTCGCCGCCGCATGTCTCTCCTAAGTCTTTTTCATGAGCAGCGTCGTGATTGGTATGAGCGGTCTGTTTGGCTGCTCAGGCAGTACCTGGGAAGCTGGGCATGTTCTCCACTGAACTGTGCAACACAGCCCAGTGGAGAACATGCCAAGTGCGCATGACTGTTTGGCCGGCCCCAGAGTCATGCAAACCACTCCTTCTCCCTCTGACGGCGGGGAGACCAGACCCACCCCGTCCGACCTGGCTGGAGTCGCAAAGAAAAATAAAATGATATTAACTGTTTATTATTATCATTTTATTTTTATTTTCTACTGCTCAACGAGCAGTGGGGCGACGCTCCTCCGCTTTAGAGGAGGAGCCGCCACTGCTCATCACAGTCTGTATCTTAATCTTCCTCTTTGAGTAGTGGTGGGAGATTTTTAAAAGTGCTCCTCCCTTCCATGCTCAAACAATGTAAAAATATCTCCTCCCTACAGCCTCAACACATGGCTCAAAACGTTCATGCCATTATTTCCAAATTAGTAGAAGATACGATACCATCTCTGATGGAATTACAATATGGACTGTTCAGAATGAAAATGAATATAAATTCTTGAAGGTATAGCTGATGCGTTTTTAGTGCAACTTTGTTAGCTGTGTGGGTTTTTCCTGAAATTGGGCATGCAACATGGTGGTATTTATTTTGCTGAAATGCGCGATCAGAGTTTATTTTACTGTGGCAATGTCTCTGGTTGACACACCTCATGTATTTTCTAACGGCAATGTTTCTTGTAGACAATCACAGGAGACACACTAGTCTTTAATCACAGTTTTTAGTGCAAGTGGCCAAAAGCACATTGGGCCACAGGTATCAAAAATAGCATTTTGCGATTACCAAATAGCAATTTTTACCAAATAGCTATTTGGCAATCGCAAAATGCTATGTATGTAAGGAATCGCCAAAGATTTCACAATTCCTTAATATTACCAAATAGTGATTCACTAAATAGCGAATCGCTATTAGGTAATACTTCTGCATTCGTTCCTATGGGCCTGGATTAGCTCATTTATAATCGCAAATTAGCTAATGCAAGTTTTTTGGTTTTCCACATCTGCCAATGTTTTCCTCAAGATGGGCTCAGTTGGTAGTTTGCTCATCGCCAATGATATAAATTCAGGCTAAGCGTTACGGTATGTAAACAGAGGGCTTTTTAAGATAAGACTTAACTCAGAATCAGTGGTAGCTATTCCAAAAATCAGATGTTCCCTCACATTCTTTACTGACAGGAAAGTAGGATGCAACAATTTGCTCGTGACACAGAAGGCCCATTTGAAGTATTTTAAGCTCCTGAATACACCCCAACTGGTCTTCCTGCAAATGAAGGGAAGAATAAATATTTAATATTGCTTCCCAGTGTTACTCTATGGACCTACTAGGTCCTCCTACAGTGAAAATAACTTGTCACTGTAAGGACATGTTGGCATCACATTTCTACAAGTCCTACTTCTAAATACCATGCACCTTGCTTGTGGGCTACAAGGTCTACAGAGAGGTGACTTTTTAATATTTCAAAGGAATGTTTTCTCCTGTCAAAAAGGCCTTACTTTGACAGGTTAGAATGCATGTTTTAAACAGCATCTGCCAGGCTACAATGGTTGGCCTGGAATCATCATGTTTGCCTGTTCACACTAGTGGATGGCACAGTATTGCTGTAGTCCACATGTGACATTTTCCTTTCCATGCTATGGATGGATTTTGGGCACCATATACGATGGCTTCATAGGACATTTAAATATGCCAATTAGGAATCAGACACTGTTGACATGTTTTAGGGGTCAGAGCACCTGCACTGGGTCCAGATTAGCAGTGTATGAGTGGATGGGATAAAAAAAACAGTGGCATCAGTGCAGAGAAAATGGGGGTGATCACGCAAAAGGAGCCACTTTATCACAATTTATATCACTTGTTTTTGTAAAATCCTAACACTATATTTGAAGATATGTTTAGGAATGGCTTTTAATTTAATTTAATTAAAATGTAACCTTGAAATTTATGCTGGTACAATATTATATTTTCATATTTTTAATTTACCCTTTTTCAGGCCGTGTGTTGTTGTTTTGATCACCACCTGCCACAATGTCAACTTCTGCTCCCAGCAGGTGCACTAAAACATAAACAGACAGATGGTATAGAGTGGCAAGTTAAATATCTTCTCTTTGACTTTGGATCTAATTACTTTAGTTTTTATTGACAGTATAGCTGAATGTCTTTTGTCACACATCCCTATTGTCACTCTGCTACATATGTAATGCCATTGCTTTAGATATTTTATATTGTGTTATTAAATTGCCCTAAGACTTGCCAATGTAAGGATAGCACTATATGAAGGTTGCATTACTAAATAATGACCCCCCAGAATATTGTGTTCCATGAATATCTAATACAGAATATCAAGGAGCAAAATATCGAAAGATAAGTGCATATAGGAAAGTTTATATTTACTATTCCTAAATCCACATCTACGTACCTTGGAGATATATGTATGGTGGATGTACATATATGTAGAGTTAGGTATAGAAAATCTAGACTTACTTACCTGCTGATATTTTGTCAGGGTTGCGGGTGCATCCAATTCTTGGCGCTGGTGTCGAGTGATGCATGGTAGGTGTAGATCATTCAGAAAATCTATTATCTCTGCATATGAGAAAATATGAGTAGCTATGTATAATGTTGTTTAAGACTGGGAGAAAGCCTTATGTCTATCAGACTGCATGCATTACGCAGTATCTGGGGTGAGCTGAGAGTGCATTATTAGGGAATGCAAATTTTCTTGTCGTAAGTAAGTAGTTTATTGTTTGGTTAATTAAAACCATGACAAAATAGAGAATATACAATAATACAATTTCGGTACCAAAATGCACAAAATATAACAATACAGTTTCTTAATTAAAAGGAGTCTATGAATGATGCTGCGTAAGTCCACGAGTGCCTAATGTGACGCTAATCTAAGCTCGTGGTGTTTTAAAACTAACCAAGTCTAAAAACACAGACTTCATTCTAAAAATCGTACAAAATACGCCTTCCGTCTATGGTCGGTGTGCAATATGCAAAGTTAAAGGGGTTTTTTCGGTGTGCAAATATGCAAGGTATGCTCTAGCCTGATTTATCATGAGCATAAAGTGCACTGTGCTCACTGGAACTATCATGCATATTTACTTCATACATAGCAGCCTGGTACCCCTTCTTTAGGAGAATATTAAGTATGCAAAATGTGCAGGGAAGATTTACACACCATTATTAAACCTGGGTGTTCCTAGATTGCTAGCAATAACTAGGCATGTATAGTGCATTTTGCCCTGAAGTCACAGACTTCATTCTGAATATCTTACGGAATACACATTTGAACTAAGATCGGTGTGCAGTGTGCAAGGTTAAAGAAGTATGTTCAGTGTGCAAATATGCAAAGTGAGCTCTGGCCTGGGTTCCCGAGTGCATAAAGTGCCTTGTGCTCACAGGAACTAACGCGCATGTTTGCTTCTTACATGGCAGTCTGGTGCTTCCCTTCTTTAGGAGAATATTAGGTGTGCAAAGTAAGCAGGGTAAATTTACACTCCATCGTTGAACGTGGGTGTTCCTAGTTTAATTGCTTGGGCATGTAAATTGCATTATGCCCTCGCAATCATTATTGTTTGATTAATTAAGACAATAAAAAACAAAGATTTTTTTTTAAACTATCTTGCGTATTTGCCGAGATTTCTAGGAGGGTTATGAGTCTGTGGGGTGACCTATACGACTGTTAATGTTCAACTACGTTAAGATTATAAAACATTGCAATTAAAATGCTTAACGTTCAGTGTGTCTTCAGAATCATGAAGGACTGGGTTGTTAAAGGAATTTATACTATCCCCTCTACCCCAGCTACATTTGTAGCTGTTTGTTAACTTGTTGAAGAAACTTTGTTGTCCTGCAAGAAAGCTGAAGTGTCTGGCTATTTAACAAAGCCATCACGGCGGGTCGGCAAGATCTTATCTGGAGTGACTGGAGAGCTGGAACTAGAAATTGTCATCTCAATTGACTGACGGTGGGACAAATACACAAAAAATGTTGAACTGTCTCTTCCGCGCTCCCACAAAGTCGACAAAGATTGGTCTGCCAGGTTTGTCTCCACGATGGGACCTGATTTCCACGATGGGACCTGATCAGTCAGGTCAGCAGTAGACCCAACCTGTCAGCTTCTGTATGGACTGTTGCCATTTATTCAGTGAAATTGATCCGACTGAGCTATTGAAGAAGTTCAGCATGTTTACAGTGCTCTTCCCTGAGAGAATTAACCTGTGTTGTGTCAGGAAAGCCTCTCTAAGATCAGCAGAGAGTCCTCTATGCTTTTATTCCTGAGTCCAAGAATAATCTAGCGCCCATTATTGCATTTATACAGTGCCTGTGGGTTGCAACTTTAGCTGCTTTCCATTTTACTATAGTGCTAGATAAGGCCGAGTCTTGATTAGTTTCAAAGTTTGTGCTAATATTTTCACAGGGAGCTGCGAAAGGCCTGGTTTTCAAGAAGAGTAGGTTGTAAGTGGCAGGTCGGTACTGGTGGGTGCCTTATTCCCCAGCTATAGTCTAGCCCTAATGGATTATGGTCATTCAGGGCTCTGCCCAGATTATACGAGTGATAAAGGAGCTGAGGGTTGGGGAGCAGGTACAATCCGGTAGAGCCTAACATGAAGGTACACTAGCAGTGTGGGCTCGAGAGGGCGCACTGGTGTGTTGATTAATAGCTCTTCACTAAGCAAAACGCTCTACTTATGTGGCCCCACTGCCCAGAAGCTACTCAAATACAAAGTCAAAACTACAAAGGAAAAGGAGCATTTAAATTCAATCAGATCCGAGTCGACTTGATGGACACTTTGACCAGCAGGCATGAAGAATAAGATGACAATGGAAACAGGACGCCACCCTATGATACAAATTGCTTTTTACTAAGATTAATTTAATAAGAAGAGGATCTGATTACCTGACAAAAACCTGATTCAGAAGATTGAACAACCCTTATGAAGTCCCTATGGGACGAAACGCGTTGGCTGGGCTGAATGGACTGCTTCTGACAAAAAGCATTGTTTGTATAAAGTTGAATTCAAAGAGATACACAAGACTCCTGAGTTTCTACTTTGAACTGGATCATGAATAAATATTTGAGAAGCAATATAATCTTTGGAATTGTTGAAAGGACAATTATTGATTGAATTTAAACACTCCTTTTCCTTTGTAGTTTTGACCTAACATGAAGGTCATGTGGAGTAAAAAGAATAAACCCTTATCTTCGGGTTGCATTGACTCCATAATCATCGGGCTATGTGTTTGTCATTATGCATAGTGGGCACTTGTGGATGGGGAAAAGGACCTGTCTATATTCACAGCTAGGACACAATTGCAATTGCTGCCGAGCAGCTTGGGAATGTCTGCCCATTCATCTAGTATGCTTGACCAATGACTAAGAAAGTTGGTATTGTCCAAGTTAGGGGCATAAATGCTGCTGATCACTAATGGATTACCACCTGGCTGCCCTTTAATAAGACATACTTGCCTTCTTTATCTAGGTTAGTAGAGTGAGGTAGGAACAGGACACCAGCTATAGGAATCCATATTAGGGCACCATGAGAAAAATGCTTCAAAAGTCAGTGAATTCGACTTGCACTCTCCAAAGCTTTTGCTGACACTTTTGCATTTAGTTCTTTTATGTGTGATTCTTTCAATAAAGAGAAATGGGTTCCTGTGGTGATGTATGTCTAGAGCGCTGTGCCGTCAAGGAATCCTATGACACTCTAGGATTCCATGTACAGCTGTTGTCTCTGGGCCCCTGTTATGTGAGACTTGTCTTCTCTCAGAATAAAGGATTTCAGATCTCTTTTGAATGTGTCAGCCCCTTCTTCAGGAATTCGGCGACGAGCGGGCAACCGGAACCCAAACTACACTAGACCAGTCATTGTGGAAAAACAGGGGCCAGAGGAGCGACTTTGAATTTTATTCACGAACGAAGACTTTGCCACCAATTCGAGGTATGAAACACAGCAGATAGCGCTACACCATAAGGAAGGTGACTTTGAGGAGAGACATTTGACTTTTGTTTATTTAAGCGGCTTTGAAACTTCGTACAACATGCCGCCAGCAACGATAATTATGGCACAAGACGCGTGAGGCATGATCCTATAGTTAATCGTGCTTGAGGGAAAGCGCTACAGAGATGCACGAGACAGCTTCTCGTGCACGAAGAGACGTGTTACAAAAGACGGGCTTGCAATCTGCCTCAACAGCAGAGACACACAAAGTTGTTTCATTAAAAGAGAGTAAATACCGTATTTTTTCAGTCAAAACCCTCAGCGGCCCGTACGCTTGTATCACATCAAGTGACAAAGTAGCTCTTGGGTAATTGGCCCCAACCCAAGAGTCAAGGAAAGGAAAGAAGGACTCCACGGGCCTGATTCACAGAACTAACTTACGTGAAATACGTAAAGTTAGTAATTTTCGGTATTCACAGAATACACTTACCACTACTAACTTTATGTCCGCTCCCGGGCCGGAGATTCCGGCCCTTTGGCGGAATTTCCGCCTCTGAGCCGGAATCTCCGCCTCCGGACCGGAATACCCTCATTTAGGCCATTTCAATGCTCAAACGGAAAGTGGCAAACTGCTGATAAACTTTGTCTCCACCAACGCATAATTGATTTGGCGCATTCAGGTCATCTGGGCTCAACGGCTACCAAAAGGAGAGTAAGAGAAGATTTCTGGTGGCCAAAAATGGATAATGAGGTTGAAAGTTTTGTTCAAAGATGTGTGAAGTGCAAGGTGAGTGATAAAGTGTTGAGAAATGAAGGTATAGCCGAATCAGCTGTGGTTTGTCCTGGTAGGGCATGGCAGCATGTGGGTGGGGATTTTCTAGGACCTTACCATGTTCTTCCCAATTGCATGAGATATCTCATTGTCATGATAGATCATTTATCCAGATGGGTGGAGGTCAAAGGTGTTAAAGAACCTACAACCAAAAACGTGATTAGTTTTTTCCAAGATGTCTTTGTCAGAGAAAGAATTCCTGGGGAGATCTTGACTGACAATGGTGTTCAATTCACTTCTCTGGAAATGGTGTCCTTTATGGATAAATGTAGTATTAAACACATCAGGACACCATTATACCACCCTCAGAGCAATCGTAAAGTTGAATGTTTTAATAGAGTATTAGTCGAATGTATACCATCCACATTAAGATGCAGATTAAGATGTTGAGAAGGCAATCAAAGAATTGATTTGGTGTTACAGAACAACACCCCACAGTGTCATGACAAAGACCACTTTTGAGTTGATGCGAGGCAGGAAGGCTACCACAGAGATGTGTCCTTTTTGGATGACTAAGTTATTCCCAAAGGACTCAAAGGTGAATGAGTTATGAAGTATAGCGGAAAGCAGATCAAATTCCTCCAGTTCCAAAAGGGTGGAAGTTGGTAGGAGAGGTATGAACAGATTAAAAATTGGTGATTGGGTATTTGTGAAAAATCCCAGTCTAGTTGGGAAAGATTCTTCCAAGTTTAAAGAACCAACACAAGTATGTGAACTAAGAAGGAACTATTGTCTGATGGAAGATGATGGAGCACTTCTCGCATAGCATTAGATCCCAGTGCTTGTAATGATGACAGGTGCAACTGTGAATGGTTGCACAACAAAACAAATGGGAGAGACATGCACAGAGTTGTGAGGAGGAGTGTTCGCCCTAAGTTTGCTCCTAGTAAATGGCAAGACTTTGTTTGTGGCTAAGTTTATCACACACTGTCTTAAGTTTCATTCCTTTCAATGTTGGGGGGATGGGAATGGATGTATGTATCATTTATGTATTCGTTATTTCCTCTGTTCTCCTTTTATCATATTTATCTCATATTGTCAAGTTCTTGTATAAAGAAACTTTTGTTCAGCCATTGCTATTGTATCTTCTACTGCATTTATTGTTGGTAATTGTTCTTCTTTGAAAAAATGGGAGAAGTGTGGTGATGTATGCCTAGAGCGCTGTGCCGTCATGGAATCCTATGACACTCTAGAATTCCATGTACAGCGGTTGTCTCGAGGCCCCTGTTATGTGAGACTTGTCTTCTCTCTGAATAAAGGACTTCCGATCTCCTTTTGAATCTCTCAGCCCCTTCTTCAGTTCCCCTAAGTTTGAGATATGAAAATATGGAGTATTGTTTTCTGGCAGTGAGCATACACTTATGTTCCATGTCATTTGTTACTAAGCCTATATTATCTCACTTGTGTGATTTATGAATTTCTTTTGGTGTGTGTGTGGGGGGGGGCATTTGCCCTTCTATGTAGTGCATAATTTTGTGCCTATTCAGCCAGCTGTACAATTCTAGGAAAGAATCGAACCAAAGTGAGAACCATAAATTTGTTAATACTGAGGACATAAGGCAAACGGCCTTCCTCTCAAACCTGTTGGTGCAACAGTATATGATAATACGGGAGCTGGCAACTAATTAATGTAGCATTGCTGGACGCCCCAGCGATATGTTCTGCTGTTAGTAGACTTCTGTTGCTTCATATATCATGAGCTTCAAACAATATATACCGAATTTCTATATGATGTCTAGAATATTAACACCAAGCCAAACTACTCCACCTGAAGCAACATGGGTAGATACGTAATTAGTCAAATCATACAAAATATTAGTAGCGCCTATATAACTGGAAAGCAACAGGGAGGCACTGGTTTTAAGTTGCACGCTGTGCCTAGTTTTGTTTGGTAGTTTGGGATTTAGCATAACAGAGATGTACACTGGCAGTCAGCTTCACATGAGGTCCGCTGTCATCCGAGAGTGCACGTTTAGTGGTGTCATTGAGTCAGCCATGGAGAGCGGCGACAAAGTTCCTCCTTGCTGGAAGATTCATGCCTCTCAAGTTAAGAGGCCTCCTCAGTCTCATGGAAAGAGGCCGCTACTTCTAGTGCCTGGTGTTCATCTCTACGAATCTGTTCAACAGATCATAGTGTGTCTTTGGGTATTGTCTTAAAGAAAAGTCTGAGGCTACCTCGTCCCCGCGCCCCCATCTCCTCTGTCCAGGCAGCAGCACTCTCTGACAAATTTTTAGCCATCTGTTGCTTAATTCAGTCCCAGGTCTCTGAGGGGTCTTAGAAGACCTTTCAGGATCAGTAGCTATTTTAAGCTTAGCTGGGAAAAAGAGAGAATTATTCACCCCAAATTCACTTAATCTGCATTCTATATTTGGAAGGAGGCATGTTGGCGCTGTATCACGATCCTATAGTTGGGAAAACAACATAATATGTTTGCTGTCAAATGTCAGGGAGTCATGTTGGCAGGTCTCACGCAAGATTTCATCATGATATTTGTAATGTAGCAGCTTAGCCACTAACATTCAATGGGCTGAACAGGGGGAAGAGGTGGGGGGGCATTGAGTGCTCCTTTTTGATGGAAAAGAAGGGAGTCAGTATGTGGGAGCCCACAAAACGTTTACTATAGTTTTCCAGATATGCTATCAGATCCTGCCTTTCCACGCCCTCAGCCAGGCCCACCACTCGTATAATGCTCCCACGGGCCCGGCCGTCTGCATCCTCGGCTCACTTTTTGAGGTAACATACTCGACTCGATTTGACAGACTCAGAAAATTATTTTGCGTCGCTGAGGTTTTTGGCTGTAAGTCTCCTATTGCTCGTTCCGTAGTAGACACCCTGTCTGATAAGTTTCTGTGGTTATCCTTCAGTAAATTAGATTCTATAACCACTGCATCTATTGGCAGCTCTGGTGGCTTAGTGGGCTAATGTGTGCACGGTAGGGTCTTGTGTTCAACCTCATGGTCACAGGTTCAAATCCCAGTGGGTCCACTCAGCCTTTCACCCATCTGAGATGGAAAAAAATGAGTGCCATTGGGTAACAATAAACATCTGTTATTCAGCGCCAAGATACCCTTGGGTTAACGTGAGCTTTACAAATGTTATTTTGTAATAACATATGTTATTTTGTTCTCTTTTCTATGGCCTCTAATATAGCACATAACATATCTGTATTTAAAGTCACTGCAGTTTTTGCTATATGTAGGAGGGCCGCTGGTTCCCCAGTAGGGTGACCTGCAGTGATGGAGGCCTGCATTGTTGCAGAAGAATGAAATTTACCCATGCCGGCCAATCTTGCCTATGCTCCAAAGGCTCACAGGCACACTTTTAAGTGCTGTGCGCCCGCAAGGGCAAACAGTGTCCACAGCATGAGCTGCCCAAGTCCGTGCACAGCTTATCTCAAACATCCACACTCTCAATCGCACAATCCAAGGAGGCAGGTCTCACCCCCACAGGGTGAACCCCTCTGAGTCACCCACAAGGAATATGTGTACATATCAGTCAAAGTATTAACCTATCCAGGACGTTCTACTCCATCCTAGAGTCGGGCATCACACCCCAGTAGGTAACTCCATGGCAAGCCCCATACACGAGGCCGCCTCAGATCTCTGTTCGGCACAATCAAAGCCAGACACAGTAGTAATCAGTTATCTGTCGCGGGCAGCACCACAATTTACAGTTCCCTCAGATAGGAGCACTAGCAATCTCAGGACAGCCGAGTTGTCAATCCTATGCAACAATCATTGACTCCTCAATATGACTTTGTTTGGAGATTTTCACTCAGGCAGCAGGGCCAATTAATTTTTAATTGCCCTGGGAGGGGGCAGCAGCTGCCTGACAGGCCTGAAGACATCTGTGTCTAAGCTGAGGGAATCCCCACCGTTCCATGCAGGTCCTCGGTGTGTGTCTATCCTAGCTGCCACACTGCACCACCTCCAGCCCAGCTTCTGCTGTCCAACCTGGCTATCTGCATAGGGCCTTAACGAGGCCCCGCCATGAGCCTATAGGTCAGCACCATCCCCTAGCCTACTCCCATGCAGGTTCAGCAGGGCTGGCTACTCAGCCAGCCAGGGATCTTCACAACCAAAGAACAGGCATTGTGGCCCGCTCCAGTATTTGTGCAACTCCCCTCTTGGCCTCCATATTTGCCCTTCACCGCACAGCCTTCCTAATGCCCCAGCACTCCAGCGATTGAAACGGGGACTTCTACGGAGTCAGTTCAGGTAGGAAAAGGTTGATTTGCAAATACTTGGCTGACGTTCATTCTCACATGAAGCTTTATGGATGGATGGCACCCAGAGATAAGGATAATTGAGGGATATTCAGGGTGCAATGACAGAGCTGGCAGATTATGCGGCCACCATGTTAGCCCCTTGGCTGCGCCCCCCAATGATGTTTAATTCAGTGATGGTAAATAGAGGACCTTCTCATCAAGTCCCACAGCCATTTTGAGGGTGATAGAGCGAGAAAAATAATGAAGTGGTGATGATGAATGTGACGAGTGTGAGGTAGTGCCGCCTTACATCCCTGCTGGGTAAAACCTCGAGGGCACTCCTCTGAGCGAAGGAAGAGGCACTAGCACACTGTTTGCCACCTAGCATTTATAGGCCCACTGCTACTCTGAGCGTGACCTCGTTGGGGGAATTTGGTATTTTGTAAAGTGCAAACTACTCACCCTTAAGGGTCTCAAGGCGCTGGGAGCCATCTGGGAGATTAAGTGAGCTAGTGCCCAGAGTCACAGGGTGCTGAGCTGAGCTGCCGCCAGCGATTGAACCGTGAGCCCCGTGCTTTGGAGTCAGCCGCTCTGGCCGCTGCGCCACACCTCTTCTTGGGTGAACTGTTGCATGTCACCAGTGCTTAAGCAGATACTTGCTTCTGTTTTCTACAAAATATATTTTTCGCAATGTTTTTTCACAAGTTGTTGATAGTAGTAGTGATGGAAGCCCTGGCTCTCAAGCCCCACCCGACCAAGCAGGCCGCTTCCGAGAGCCAGGCTACCTTGTTGCCTGTTGCCTGTTCCAGCCGACATCATGGTGTCCCAGGCAGTCCTGAGCTGATGCAATGCCTGGACTAGGGGAAGGAGGCCACAGTCAATTCCTTGCCTCACCACCTTTTGCTGCCTTCAACTGCTGCTTTGCTGCTGAAGCGAAAGGCCGACGGTAAGGCCAGTGGGGACAACCAGAGCAGCATGGACTCCTGACTCCAGACCGGCTCCAAGCTGCACAAGGCGGGTGCAGTGCCTGCTGTTTCGGATCAAACAGGAGTGTTGGACGTTTTACTGCATGAATGAATTAATAATGAGCTGGCTCGAACTTGCTGGGTGTCGGTGTTGGATGTATATTTTGCCCGGAATGGATTTGGAAGTTTACTAAGAAGGAGGCATGTGTTCACATGAGCCATCTTTCCTTGTGCAACGCTGAGTCCTGAAGATGGTCTTGTGGACCGTTTTGGCCACATAAAGACAGAAATGTTGCAAACGCACCCTTATTTGCTTGAAAAAGATCTTTAATGGATTGACGATTCATCTGTACAAATATCTGAATATTTTATCTAATGGACTGTTAGATTTATCGGCATTGTCCTAAGTGGAAATAGGGTGATTACACTCCCATCATCCCTGTGAGAAAATTAATTGAAAATTGTAGGGATTGTTCGGGTGTTGTCAGTGTTGCTATTTGTATATATGTTGTATAAAATGCTTGCGTCAAAACAATTTGTATGTTTTGTAGAAGGAACTAATCTTAATGAGATTAATGAAGTAAAAACATTTGAATACATCCGTGATGATAATCTTTTTTGTATTGTAAGTAAACAAATTGGATCACATCTGTGACCATGAGAAATTGTTAAACTTAGTTGGTACATAAATAATTCCTCAAGGTATATTCTGTAAAAATACATGTATTTCACCCAATTCCTTGGGGATAATTGGGTTGCCCTATTTTGTTAATTCTATGCTGTTTCCCTGCAGCCACTACCGTCGCTACGGCGGCTGACAAAATTCTCCGTCGCCGCTGCCCGCCCAAGGTAGAAGAAGAGACACAGGGTCAGTGGGGTAGGCGGGTCAGCAGGAGCCAACTTGGCACCCCCCATGTGAGATTTTGTGATTATGTGTTGTTAAGAATAAGTATTACAATGTTTGAGAGAATGAAGAGTCAACTATTTTCAAACTTGAGCACGGCTTGTTAGTTGACAACATTATGTGAAATAAACAGACTTGTCTCAGGATGACATATATGGATAGTGTGTTAATTATCCACCATTGATCATTTAAAAGAGACTATCCAACTACATAAATGCAGCAACCAAATCAGAAGCTCAAGCAAACTGAGTTAACTAGCCGAGCCCACACCTGTATTCCCTACCTGTATGTTTTTACTATCCTCTGAATATCATGAAGTAGGTGTAGAGTAGGGTTAATATCCATATGTAAGTCCTGCCACATGTCGATGATGTGGAACATGCAAAGGCTACTATAGTCATGCACACAACCTCTGGAGAGTACACCAGCACCCATTCCCTCGTATGGTAAGCCTGGGCAAAATTGTAAATACACCAGCATAATTGACGCAATTTCAGTAATTTTGCAAAACGAAATTTGCATGTAATTACCAAGAATACATGATTTTGCAAACTGTTTGGGTAATCTTTGAGTGGCAAACTAAAAATCTGAACACGAGCAGCATCAGTTCCAATGCATGCTGAATTTACTTTAGCGTAGGAGGTCAACACACATTTCAGGTAGATTTTTTGCCTGGGTGGACTGTTGGGGTAATATTTGAGCGTGAAATTAGAAATCCAAACACAAGCATCAGTGTTTTGAATATGAGCAACCGGTAAATGAAATCAAAAAAACATTTTTGAGTTGAATATTTACCTGAATGGATAGGTTGATTTTGAGCATGAAACTATTTTTTTAAAACAGGAAGATTTTGCCATAGAGACTGGGAGGCTACTGTACAGTAGTAACTTTCTCTTCCTATTCTAGGACTCCTTCCTGTGCTTTGTCGAGCCCTTGGTCATTTTGAATTTGGATTTTGGAGGAAAACATCTTTTAAAAGTATTTTGGAGGGGCATTTGGTGTTGCCTAGGGCTGTTTATGGTTGGAGAATGTTTAAAGTGTATTTGATTTTCTTTTCCTATCCATAAGTCTTTGAATGGAAACCTCCTTTTCATGAAAGAACAAGTAGATGTCTCCCATCCATATCCTTGGTTTCATTCCCATGATGGGCTGCCAGTGAAGATTAAAAAGATTGCTCTGTATTGTTAACGCTTCCATTGATAAAGGAGAGACACAGATAAATGGACACCACAGTTGGAATAAGTGGCTTGCACCAATGAATACCAAATTATGAAGATTCATGTGATGGCTAGAAGGGTCTGGTAAACTAAACTTGATATGTAATGTTTGGGGGATCATTCTGGATCAATGCTTGACTTGCACGTCTCACTGAGCTAGATACTTCTAGTTTTATTGTCCTTTCATTAACTTAAGTTCTTCTAAGACCCGTCAGTTTACCTAGTCTAAACTAATCTTCAACATTATTTAAATTTTCTTGTTCAACACTGCAGGTTGCTCTCTTTTGGATGAAATCTTTAATACTGCTGACAACAGCCATAAGAAGGACCATTGTCTATTTATTTCAATGGGAAAGCAGAGGACTCAAAGAGGTCTACCCCTGTGGACTGGAGAGAGATGTGTTGACTAGGAAAATGCAGATTAGTGGCTCAAGTGGCAAACTCGAATTAACTGGTTGTCTGGTGGACATGATACATGATGGATACAGCCAAACGTTTTTATTGTCTGAGTGATCAGCACGTTAGTTCTTATTTAATGGCACACAACAGCCCCAGCCTATGTTCCATCCTTTGGCTCCTCATGCACCATATTCACCTTGACTCTCCAATGTTGTAATTTTATTTTTGCATTTCACTGGTGATCTCTTTTGCAAGAAAGCTGCATGGTGCTCCTTCTTTGTGGTCCATCTCTGAACCCAAGATGGACAATGGCAGAAGAATGCATATGCATCGTCCATTTGTATACAGTAACATTTTTCTTTTCCTAGTGATAACTATTTTTTATACTTTTGTGGGTCCTCCCTATTTTACATTTTTCAAACATGGTTAGATCAGTCGGGACTCTGGGGGATGAAGGGCTGTTTAAGTTTGGTGAATGAACAGTAATCTTTCTTCCACAACAGATGTGATGTGTTCATGGACATCATAAATGTAGTGTCTGTCTATCTCTCTACTTTCCCTAATTCCCTCTACCCATCTACTCATGAAACCCCTCACCCTCTTCACCCAGGCTGAGTGGTCTTTTGAGGAGTGTGATAATTTCCACCATCAACAGATCTCACATTTTGTGGGACGAATGAATGTTTTTAAAGCACTGGCAACCGTGACAAGAGAAGGTTACCAAAATTTACACATTTGCTGATATGACCTGTAGGAAATTGGGTTAATGGTGAGGAGAGTCATAACCCTACTCAAGCAAGAACCGCAATCCTTGTCAGGGTAAAAACCACAAACGTCACTAAATCAATGCTTTTCCAGGTGGCAGCCATTACCCGGCCTGCTGGCTGCTGATAGCATGGGGCGAAGGTGGTAATGTGCATAAAAATTAAGTGTGGTCACCTCTGCCTCACTAAAGATGTGGCTGGGCCTAACCCTCTTCCGCCTCTGCCAAACACAGCCTTTGCCATAGGTGCTGGTTGCAACGGGTTCAAAAACAGACTAACAGGAAAAAAGTGTAAAAGAAACACACAAGGGGAGCGGGACAGTAGAAAAAAGTGAAAATAATGTTTACATAGGTGGGAAGTGCAACAGAATGGAGTGAATTGAGTTCAATTGGGCCTAGGAATCAGGGAATACGAGGGGGGCTAGCAAGGACCATCCTGGAGTAAACAAAATAGCCACACGTTTGTACAACAAGATGTGCCATTTGTGCTGTTTTTGAGCACAAACTTCATCACTGGCTTAGTATTTTTGATGTGGAGTGCACAAAATACATTTCATTAAACTATGTGTAAATTTCATTTAATTTGACGTAATACGTGAGAGCAAATTATGCAAACATGATTTTTAACAATAAAATTAAACCTGTTAACCCTAAATATTTAAACACACGCAGTCACCAGAAAGCATTGGACCTCCAAGACTGTAGGAGGGGAGTGGAGCTAAAATTGAGCTCACTCTGAATTTAAGATTTTTGGACCTGAGGAAATTACAGATTGCAAACTTGGAACCTTGATTTGGACAATAACATTTACATATATGAAGATTTTGAATATATTTGGAGTTTGGAAGACTTATGTTCAAAAGTGATGAGCCCTGATGAAGTTAGTAGGCAAAACATGTGTTGGCTAAACTGGGATAACTGTATTGCTAGAACATGATTGGATAAATTGGAACGACTGTATGGCTAAGAACAAGATTACAAAAAAATAAAAGATTTGGACAAAGTACTGGACTTTGAAAAATGTTTGGAACACTTATCAATGGAATATAATTGTGTGCTCAGGGGGAATCAACTGTATTTTAAGAGTTTTGCCCACAATAGATGTCTTGAGACTTTATTGAAGGCAGATTTGAGATCGATAAAACTAGTGTACAAAGTTGTTTTTGTTAGCAAAGTTTTGGAGATTAGAACTGAAAAGGCGATACTATTTTGTCTGTACCAATGCATTGCCGAAAGCCATTGTGTATGAAGGGAATTATATCATGGTCTTCAATTCATTCTTCTAAACCTTGCATTATGTAACTTATAAAACATTTTGCTTCTATGTCCAATAAAGGGATTATCTATAATTCACTGGATCCATACTGAGTCGGCTGTAGAACTGATCCATGTCAGGAATCTTGATTGGTTTGGAGCAGTGTGGGTTCATTGGAAAATTGGGTGAACAGATTAGTCCGAAAGCCAAGATTAATTTTAAAGAGAGTGGCTGCCAAGCTATTTGGACACAGACACTATCTTTTCTAGCCTTCTCAAATATGGCGGTTATCTGCTCAGTGTTTATCACTTTACTTGTTTCTAGGGGCTGCAAGTTTCTCGATGTTACTTCATTGTTAATCGAGATAGTGGTTGAAAAGCCTTGGTAGTCCCCATTTAATACAAAATTTGCTGTTGTAACGTCACAAAGTGACTGTGTAACAAGAAGCCAGTGAACTTCTGTAAAGTCCTACATTTTCATTAATGTATGATTGTGAACCAATTGAATGATAAGTGCCCAAAATGTTTTGTATTGCCTTTCTTATAGGCCACTAATAGCAGGTTCCAAAAATTCTCAAGTGCTTTCCAGACTGATTGTTTGTACTCTTTCTGCATCGTCTTAACTTTTTGAGGCAAAGCCTGGTTTAAAGGATTTTTAAGAATATGTTTAGTTTCTCTGCATGGTTGTTTTTTCCTTTTGAAGCTATTTAATGGGCCACCATTTCCTCATATTAACATTTACTGGCTATGTTACATTTTTTTTGTGTTTTTGCTTCGGAAAACTTTGAGAGGCCATTCACATAAAGTTCTCAAATTTCTGTTTGATTAACTTTGTTGGGTGATAGCCAGGTTTGCGAGAATTTACTCTGATTCACTGAAAAATTCTAATGCTTTGCCTCTCCCCTTTAGTCTCTTTAGATTCTTTGCATTTGTGTTTTTCTGAGGTGAAGCACAGATTATGCGGGAGAAGGTTGAAATGTTTTATTGAAAGAACCTGGGGAGATGGTCACTTTCAGTTCGTTTTTCAATTTCAAAACATTGAACTGTAGAAAAGAACTGTCCCCTGGCCTGATATCTGTAGATACCCCCCCCAATCTCGTTGAGAGAAGTCACCGACGCCCTGGGCATGATTAAACCAGCCAAAGCCGCAGGGCTGGACAAGATCCCTGGTGATCTTTTTCGCTCTGAGCCGACTGTATGGGCCCCTTACCTGTCTTCCCTGTTTAATGCTATTCTCCAAGGCATGGCGATCCCACCACCTGGGCAGGGGCCGAAATAATACCAATCTATAAAAGGGCTCCCGCTTTCACCTGTCAACTATCGTCCGATTAGTTTGATAGATGTAAGCCAAAAAATATTTGCACGTGTCTTACTGGGCGTCTCCAGAATTGGATGGAGGAACATAACATTCTTACCCCCCTCCAAGCCGGGTTTCGAGCAAGGACATCAACAACTGACCAGATCCAAAGGCTACAGATGATACATTGGAAAACTGTTTGTATAGAGGGTGGCAGCCTCTATCTTATATTTGTAGACCTCAAATCTGCCTTCGACCTGGTACCAAGGGACAAACTCTGGGTAACTTTACTAGACATGGGAGTCCCAGAGTATTTTTGCCACCAGTTAAAAGGCTTACATGAGGGCAATTTTGCTCGAATTAGATTTGGTAATAATGGCGAACTTTCATCCCCCCTGCCTGTCGAGAGAGGGGTCCGGCAAGGCTGTGTCCTGGCCCCAACTCTCTTTTGCCTTTTTATTAATGGCTTAATAGAATCACTGAATGCTGGGGAAAACATCGATGCTCCCAGGCTGGCGAAACGCAAAATACCTGCCCTCATGTTTGCAGATGATACGCTTCTGTTTGCTAAATCCCCTATGGGAATTCAGAGGACCCTTAACAACTTTAGCGCCTTATGCAAACAACGGGGACTAGAAATTAACCTACAAAAACCAAAGTACATAGCTTTTAATGTAGGTAATACCACTCACCCAAACCCTTGTCTGGATGGAAGTCCCCTAGAGAGGGTAACCATCTTTGAGTACCTGGGAATCACATTGACAGAGAGAATGGATTGGGGTGCCCAGATCAGTAAAACAGGCTTAAAACTATCCCAGACTCCGGGGGTATTTTAAAATTATATAGGACTTGCTCTGAAAAACTGGTGAGTCCAGTGGTGGAAATTTACAAGGCACAGGCCAGGACGGCTGCACTTTATGGAGCAGAATTATGGGGGCACTGTTCATCTGGCCAGTTAGCCCGCACTGAGAATTTATTCGCAAGACAACTTATGGACTGCCTTCTAGTACACCACTAACACCTCTGCATCTGGATCTAGGGATTAGACCCATTGAGGAAGAAGCTGCTCTTAGGCCTATATTATACTGGTGTCGCCTGTGGTGCACCCCTGAATTAGCCCCCTATAGAGAAGAACTGACTGATGTCATGGGGCTGCGAGGTGCAGGGAAGTTTCCATGGCTGTTGTATGTCAAGAAAACATGTGAGGACCTGGGCAGGGGCAGTCTGTGGCACAATGCAGAAGAAATCTCCGAAATGACTTCCAGAAAAGCCCTGGTAGAGAGTTGTAGAGACTACAAACCCACCCAGCTTGAGAGGAGACCCTCAGTGGGGCGACTGACTGCTGAGTTTATGGAAGTAAAAAACACATATATCTTAGAACCAGTGTTGGACGACATTCAGCGGCTTTTGGCTAAGAAGCTTTATTTGCAATTTAGGTATGGAGTCCTTCCACTGCGTTCATTTACAAAAAAATGGGAGGGCAACACAAACGCAGAGTGCCCTGCGTGTAACAACACAGATGAGACCGAACTCCATGTGGTATTTTTTTGCCAGGGGTACAAGAAGGCAAGGTCGCGATGGCTACTTCAACTCTGTAGGAATTTGGGGTCTAGACATTGTCGCGACGTGTATAGGATACTAAAATCTGACACGCGCATGCCCATTGTCTTTTCTATTTCACGCTTTTTATTCACCATGTGGTGCACACGCAGAGCCATCTTAAATAAGTCTGCAAATAGGAATGATAATTGCCTATGACATATGTCCTAATTGATGATTTTCCCACATACTGTATTTATTGGGTTGTTGTAGAGATGATTAAATTATTTTTAATGACCAATACTCGCTGGCACTGAATGTATATAGATCATTGCCCCCCAATGCTTTTGGTTTTACCTAACCATCATGTTGATAACTGGGTGCAATTATGCTGGCTGAGTAAATGCATTGCTATTCTGTTTCTTTATCATCATCTTTATGTGTATCGCTATCTTAAATTGTAACACAAAATGGAACAAAAATATTGCTTGGAAATAGCCTTCAAATGTATATTGCGCAAGCACTTTATGTCCTGTTTTTTAAGATGGCTGAACCCTGGAAATGCTGCTCCTGAGCGTGGAATGTAGATCTTTTTATTCCCTTTTTAACTATTTGTATCTTATTGTATTTTAAATTGTTATTTTAAATTGTGCTTTTATGGCCCAACGTGCCGAAATAAAGTTTTTATGAATGAAAGTAGATAAAAACTGCAGACTGACCAAAGTCTAATCCCGAGTAGCATTTATGAGGATACAATTGTGTGTTGGTTGCGCTGGGCTACCTTTAGCTACTCTATTACTGAGAGCCTTCAGTCCCAAAGAGTAAAGGCTTTCTCCTAAGCGTTCACCTGGTCTGTCCAGTGTTTGTAAAGGAATTACAGTTCGTTGAACTTTCCATAAATTGTCCTGAATTTATGTTTATTTGTCTTCATTAGTTGCATTCATTAGATTTAAATTAAAGTCACCTGTTACAAGCCAGCAATGTTCAAGAAATCTGTGTTTCAATTGTTGTGTGAATCTCCTGGATGTTTTCTCTTTTGATTGTTGGTGGTGGATTTAGATATATATTTAGGAACAGTATGGCAATTACTTTATAGTCTAGGTGCCAATTTTCTATCTGAATGGCTTACTTGGTTTGGTTATTAATTTCAATGTGTATTGTTCTTAGATTTTGATCTAGTTTTATATATGTTGCCAAACCTCCCTTAAGGGGACATTTCCTAGAGTTCCTAGAGAATATTTATTGAATCCCTCAAAGCTCGAAAGTTGAATATCCATCTCAAACCACGTTTCTTGGAAACAAAAATATTTAAGGCCAAACTATATTTAAGATATCTTTATCATGTATTAATCTTAGTGCACCACCTAGGTTACAGGAAAAATATGTTAGAGGTCAGATGTTTTTTGAATTGCCTCTATTCAAGCCGTCTTCTGAAAGTTAAGCCCAGACCCAAGCCAGCACGAGTCTTCCTGCATGGGAATTTGATGTAATTCCATAATCTGCCTATGGCTTGTTCCTTGTGAGTAGGCTGGCCTTATCTTCAGTGTGTCTAACGTGTGATTGAACTGGGTGCTTATCCCAGGAACGCTTTTGAGTACTGATCTTGTAGGTCTTCACCCTTTAAAATTGATTGCTGCAGGTCCCCTTCTTTGTGCTTTTCTGGATGAAGACTCATGTTCTGTGGAAGAAATGGTTCTGGGTACACACGAGGCATTGTTTTATTATGCTAATCCCCCATTCTTTAAATATGTATTTTTTTTATTGTTTTCAATAAAAAATATAAGGCAATAGCTGCCAATATATGTTGCAAATAATGAATAATGCACTGCAACAGTACACACTAAAAAGATTTTAAAAAATGACAGCAAGCAAATACATATAATAAATATGTTAAAAATGACAAGCAAACAAGTACATATAATAAATATGTTAAAATATGACAAGCAAGTCCCTATTTTCGACTCTTTGTATATCCCTTGGTTCAAATATATTCGGGAAGGGTTCTGGACTCATGGCAGGTCGGATCTTTTTAGTGAACCGGATTCAATCAACAGGAAGGACTTACTTTGGGCTAAAGAGTCTTTTTGCAGACTCCATGTGGTGAACAGGGAGGAGTGTGAGTTAATGAAGCCCAGCGTACGAAAATGCATCATCCTGAAAACTGTACCCACCACGGAACCGTATCTCCTTGGGATTTCTAATACATACGATCGTTTTCTACTGACAATGTTGCATTTTTTCCTATTTTACCTCCTCCTGGCCCATTCGAGAGAGAGCAGCAAAGGTGAGACTCTGCCGCTATGCTGTTGTGACAGCCAGCCCCCTCAGGACATGATTCATTTTTTTATGTTTTGTAGCTATTATGAGGTGCATTTACTTTTCTAGCTATGCTCTCAGGGTCCACGTTATGGTATGTTCTTCGTTTTTTAAAGGTCGCAGTTAGGCTTAGATCCAGCTGTGATTAGCAATATGTGTAGAGTAGGCCTGATGGATGAATTTTTATATCTACTCATTTTAAAATTGTGTTTTATCTTTTTGTATGAAATATGGTGTTTGTTGATACCAATTGGATGGGAGCTTATAGCTTTGTTGTATTTATGACTTTTATGGTTTTTATCACAAAAGCTGAATAAAGTTTTTATTGATTGATTGATTGACAAGCAAGTACAGTCTAAGAGCAAAACACATTCAAACATATCATTTACTCCACTACAGCTTCTAACTAGCAAACAACAACAACTAACTCCCCCACCTACAGTTATCCCCTGCACCACAGTGGTCAACATCTTCAAAGTTCACCACAGCAATTCCACATCCCGCTCGTGACGATCGATGCAAGGTCAGTTATTTCCACCCTCCAGATCCTCCTGAGAAATCATGGAGCTACTTGATACATCTGTGTCATCATTTGGGGCCAACAAACAATCCACAAGGTGTTCCCATGCTCTAGCTCTTTCAATTGTTTCCGTCATCTTTTCAGCTCTCGAAATAACACAGCAAACTCAAGACTGGCCTATTTAACCAATTCTTCTCACCATTTAATCATTCGAGGGCCTCACATAGACTTCTAATGCATTGTCAATTCTCATTTTGCCAGAATCAATGGCAAGTCAAAATTTTGGGGTGAGTGTATCCCCCAAGTATGCAGGCCATGGGTGTACAAGAGATCGATCGTACAGTTATTTCATTAACACAGTTCATTACCCCTTCCAGAACTCCGGCACAGATGGGCAGGACCATACCATATCAAACATTTCTGCCCCTAACTCCCCACATCTTGGACATTTCATAGCAGCAGTTGTTTAAAACCTATTGCTCTTGCCAGGTGTAAGGTAAGCTCGGTGCAGTATGTAAACATTTATTTTAACCTGGCATTGCGAGAGACAGCTGGTATATGTGCTAAGATCCTCTCCCAGTCCATATCAGTAATCTGCAGCTTTAGGTCCGTCTTCCTTTTCTCTTTTAGATCAGTGAGGGAAGTAGGAACACCAGCAGGAATAGCCCAATATAGACACATGACCTGATTTAGTGAATGAAGCCAGTACCCAACCCCATTCGAGCCATTACTTGATACAAGAATTCCCAACTCAGACTATCAAAGGCCTTCTCAATGTCAATCGCCATGACAGCTGCCAAGTGCGTATCCAAAAAGTCATCGTTCAGAAGTGAGATGAGTTTCCAGATATTAAGTGCTGTATTATGCCCAGGAATAAAACCAGATTGATCTATATGAATCAAAGAGGGCGTATGGGGCAGGAGTCGGGTCACAAGAGTTCGACTAAGAATTTTACAGTCCACATTGAGCATGGACAAAGGCTGGTAGACACAGACATCTGTGGGAAGGCATCCAGGTTTCAGGAGAGGAATGACTAGAGTTTCACAGTTAGACACCGGTAGATGGCCTGACTTCAGAGCTGCAGAGTAAAGTTCTACTAGTTTTTGTGCCAAGCTGTCTCTATATGCAGCAAAGACCTCCACAGGCAAGTTGTCTGCTACAGGAATCTTACAGCACGCCATGTTTTCAATGGCAGCTCTAACTTCTTGTGTAGTAATATCTTCCCCCAAATCATTTGCATCTTCCCGCAAAAGTACCCGCAGGAACCCAGGGACAGAAAATCCTCAGTCTTCTGTGCTTGTGGCCTGGGAGTTGGGGCAAAGTGCTTAACCCAGTTATTTTCAACCTGGATCAGTGTCAGTCTACAAGGAGCCGAAGGCCATACCTCAAATTCAAGAATGTACCACCAACTCAGAAAGCCAGATCTGTAGCTCTTGACAGCATTATTTGAACATTGAAATGGATGGTACATTTACAAAGACATGCATGCCTTGGTATAACAAGATGAATTGAAAACAGAATGTGTTGTGACTTTAGATGATAGTGTCTTTATCAAACAATGAGAGTGTTTATGTATTAACCTGGCAAACCAGATGTCTATTACTGTATTCATACACAGCATATATAATCATATAAAGGCAATTTCATATGCTTAAAATATTTGATCTTGAGTACTTGTACAAAATATATGGCTGGGGTCTCCTTTTTCTCAGGTAACCCTGTTCCCAGCCCTTGTTTCATAGGAGGTAATGCAGGTTATAAGGGGCTTGTGTGCTGGTCGTAGAGTAGTGGTGGATGCCATCCAGGGTTTAGTCCAGATGATAGCCCAGAGGGACCACATACTGGAAGACATCCTCTCTGCAAATACTACCCTGAGAAGGGGTCTCTAAGTGCCACTGCCCTCCTGCGAAACCAGGACAACACATCCCCGCCCATGCCAATATACTCTATAAGCTCTGAATTCCCCCTTCTCTTGAACAGCTTTATTCCCTAAGAACTCTCACTAAATTTACCCTTCCTGGTCCACCCCACCAGAAGTCAGGGTTGTATTTATGTTTAATTATTTTTTTTTCCGACCATGTTTGGTAAAAAAACTGTTTACATTTTTATCAGAAAACAAATGTAGTATGTCCTCAAAATAACAACTATAATATTTTAAAAATGTAGACATAGGCCACATGCTTTAGAGTTCAGATTATGCATTCGATAAAAAACATTGAGATACATGTGTCAGGATCAGGGTAATGAGAGACACAGGAACAAAAAGAATTAAGAGACAATCAATAATGGTAGGGAAAGATCAGTACGAAGTGCGAATGGAGAATTTTGGATGGCTAGAGTAGGGCACCTGGGGCACAAGGGTACCAGTGGAGCCTTCAGTTGCAGAATAACTAAAGACCAATCACAATGAAGCCCCAAGGAAGGGAGGAGCTTTCAGGTTTAATTTGTGAATAACAGTAGTCTCTAGCCTCACAACTGCCTGGTTTTATGGCTCCCTGCTCAATAGTCCAGCCCACTGTTTGCTCTTTGTCTGCACCTTTGTTGTTTCACCCATTCCCTTCCTCATTTCCTCCCCCTGCAGTCTTGTCTATCTTGTTGATCTTCCAGCTCCTATGTTTGCTGCACCCAGGCTATCTGAGAAGCCGAAAGGTTATTTGTACTCCTTGGACCCTTTACCTGCAATTCCATATTAAGAACCTGGTAAGTCCTGGAATGGAATTGGATGTGGAGGGTATGGTATAATGTCTTATATTAACTATATATCCAATGTCCTGTACTGAGAGGAAGTGTGCAAATACTATTAATTTCTGAAGAGTCGTAGATAGCCCTGAAGCTGGTACTGATCCATCAAAGACACCTTTGGTGTTTCTCTTTCTTTCTCTGGTTTCCATGGTACACATTCTAAGCTTTCTCCTCAGTTTGATGGCCCCTTTGCACTAAGAACACTGTTGGGAAATGCACCAGTAAGTTTAAAACCACCTGATATTTGGAATATTCATCCAGTGGTCTACGTTTCTGGCATTATGAGAAGCAGAGGTTCTGGAAGAGGTAGGTTTAGAAAGCATCGTCCCTTTCTCCTACTCCATGTGTGCTTATTCAAATCCTTCCCTTCTCCATGCTCCTTTACATCTACTTATTACTTCTCTATCAGGGGTCCTGAGATGCAGTGAGTGGCCCAAACGTGGCATAGATAGCTTAGGTTAATACGTTTTTATTATTAAAAGTGTTTGATAATTTATGTGC
Organism: Calotriton arnoldi; assembly: GCA_963921515.1. Lineage (NCBI taxonomy): Eukaryota > Metazoa > Chordata > Amphibia > Caudata > Salamandridae > Calotriton > Calotriton arnoldi. The sequence continues at coordinate 747,174 of CAWUFW010008059.1, read as the reverse complement.
AAGTTTGTGTGTGTTTTTGTTGAGTTGTAGTGATTGAAGAGATACTGGATGTGGGGCTAATGCTTTCCTATAGTGCACGTATGGACCAACAACATAACGCAGAGATGTGAATATATAGAGAACACACACACAGAGAACATTTAAAGTGACACATGGATACACTACACAAACTGGTAGTGCACAGCATTCAGATGCTTACGAATACACAGGGAAGCACACACATACATGCTGTCTATGTTTTCCATGCATGGATGCTGACGGTGGGCCAGATTTTGTTTTGTGTGCATGAGTTACTGAATGTATCAATTGTGTGTCTATTTTCTGGGCACATATGCCTGACTGTCTTCTTATCAGCTTGTGCATGAAGTATAGAAAATTAAACTATTGGCTTGGCCAATGCTTGTTATGTTAGTAGAGTAGTTAGTGGAGAGGTGTGATGCAGTGGCCAGAGCAGCTGTCTCTAGAGGGCGGGGCTCATGGTTTGATCCCCGACGCCGGCAGAAGCTGAGCCTCATGTGATTCTGAGCAATAGCTTAATTATTCTCCACGACGTTCCCCAGCGCCTTGAAACTTTAAAGGGTGATATGTTTGCACTTTACAAAATATGGATTATCTGGATTATGGCTTATCTGGTTGTCTTGAATTAACTGTCAGGAATCTAGCTATTTTGGAACAGTACATCAAAGACACTAGCTGATTTCAGAACAAGGCAAGGTAATGGCGTGCTTGCTCCATGAAGGGCCAAAGGATTTGTAGAGAAGGGGTTAAATATGAACACAAGAGTCTCTGAAGGTTTGGAGGAAAGCAGAACAGAAGCAGGTTGGAACAGGCAGTGAACAGGGAACCTGAATTCTGCAAGGTAAATTATAAAGATAACACAAGTACAAACAACAGGAAGGTAAAAGCAGGGAAAAGATAGACAAACTACCTGCCTGCTCCTTGGAAGAGCTCTTTCTGTGAGGTGAAAAGATCTTACAAGACGGCAAGGAGCATATTAATATCACTGAGTTCAGGGACACTCCCAGCAGCTCTTATGGTCAAGGAGTGCCTTATGGTTCTCTGTGCCAAAGACACAAGCCTTGGAATCTAACTAGCACCTTTGGAAGCAATGAAAATCAGGATAATAACATAAACACTCAAGCAGACAAAGAAGAACAGTGGAAGGCACAGTGGAAGGTACACCAAAACAGGAACTGGGCTCAGGGAAATTCTGGACTGGAATAAGTGTCATGAATGGGACTTGAATACACAAAACTGAATATACTGGAAACCTGTACACTAACTAAGACAGGGCAGGAATATGCAGTCAGAACGGGAACAAAGAAATACAAGATAAGGAATCTGCATATACAAACAGGTCTGCAGTCAGAACAAGGGTCAAGGCAGAACTAAGAGGTAGGTTAAACAAGAGACAAGCAACAGAGATAAATAACCAATCAGAACAGGAACATAGAATTAACAACAATGGAAACTAAAATTAAAGGCAAGCCTAGAATATGTCTGCAGGGTCCAAAAATAGAGTAAGAAGACACTGCAGCAATGTTAGTTGTGAGGCGCTGCACTCACAGAAATAGCAGGAGGATCAGAGGAGAGGCACATGTGCAGGGGGAGACCCAGGTTCAAGGAATCAACGAGGTGCAAAGAATCAGGGAACCACCAGTGAAGGTAAGGCAGAACTGCAACTTGGAAAGTGAAAGACCAGGGAAACCAGCAGACACAAGACAGGACACAGGAAAGCCAGGAACGTAATACAGGTCAGAGCAAAGAGTGAGGAAATTCCAGAAGGCAGATATAAAGAGATCAGAAAGATAGTGTGATCCATGAATCAAGAGAGAGAGAAGAGCACACCACCACATGGGCATGGTTTGGAGACAGAAAGGGCTACAGGGACCATGATATATCAGGAAGGTGGTCTGGAAGCCTGTACTGAAATTCAAACTGTATCTGGCAATTTAAGGCGTAAGAGCTTATATAATCTTATTCAGGAAGAAAAGCAGGACCCCAGAGGCCCTTCGTGAGTACAACCTAGTAGTCAGATGGTAAAATCCTAACAATAACATTCAAGCACTCCTATTGCTTTAATTGTTATTTGATAAATAAAGGTATTGGTAAAACAATGACAATCAAACTGACCTATCTCTGGATTTGGGCCTGGTGAACTTTTAATAATGTACTTAACCTTAGAGGAAGAGGGTCAGTTGGAAAAGGGTCAGGTTGGTACCTGATGATCTCTCCCCTAACAAGGAACACATACCCTCATCAAATATACATCTGAATGTTTGCATTAGTGCAGAAAATATTTTGTTTGCCTAACCCATTGAACATTTGTTTATTATTGGTTGATAGTGATCAATACCACCATACATCCTGTTGTGACATTACTTCAAGACCTATAAATATGGTTGTTGTGCGTGTTGTTTATAGATGTAACATAGTAGAGCATTTCATAGAAAAGACACACTGTAAAATATAAAGAGGAAATCTCTGCGATTTACTTTACACAGCGCCTTGCACCCGGTGGTTCAGTGAAGAGGGTTGTAGCTGCAGAGGGAACCGTGTTTTGATGAACTGGGGCAAGTCCCCCAAAGATAATATCCCCTTCCTGGTTGTAAACCTGAATGTTGGGTGATGAAAGGTTGCAGCCTTGCAATGGGAAGTTGTCAGCAATAGCAGAGGAGAAAAGCCACAGGGGAAGCCACAACCCAAGAGGTAAACTCATCTTCTCCCACTGTAGGGCAGTCAAATGAGTACCTGCTGAAAGAACAGAAGGCATGGATGGATTAATTGGGTCAAAGTATTGGATTGATGGATCAATAAATCTGTCCTCCAAAGGAGAAAATAGTCTCATAATGCGGAACAGAAAGATAATGCATGATCAAGGAATAAAATTGGTACTTGTATGTTCATTATATGAATTGCTTTCTGTAATATTTTACAGGTGTTATATGGCTGTAAGGACACTCTACACAAGGAGGATTAACCTTCCTTTTCAGAGACACGGAGAACATTCTTCCTAACACTACCAACAGTACACATTCACATTTAGCTTGTATTTCTTCTCAACAGAATTAATCATAAAAAATATTTGCTTATCCCACTCTCCTTTTAGTACATAGAGTTGTTTTTCCCCTCTTTCTGGACATAAAAATCTATTTGTTTGGGGTAGCTTTTCATGTGTTTCTCTAGTCCTAAGGCTGTGTTATTTCTATTTCACATTTGATAGTACAATGGGGTAGTAGACCAGACTGGTCGGGAATAAGCATAAGCAATTCTTATGAGCATCACTATATCCTTTTAGTTTATTTTTACTTTTACTGCTTCTGCTTTACCTAGTTGGAATCGCTCAAGCGAAGAATCCCAGCTGGGGAGTGCCTACTGAGTTCTTGTTGTTTTACATCTCATTGCCAGTAAATCAAAAATGAAGTTGTTAAAGACCTTTGGATTTACAGACAATGAAGTTAACAAATTAATGGTAACTCTTCGTTCTTGAAGAAAGTATTGCTTTTGACTAATGCAAGTAATAGTGAATGGTTGACATTATTGAATCTCTAGAAAAAAGCTAAAAGAACAAAATCTTAGGCACAGTTTATGTTGGAATATTTAAGGGCAGGTATGATGCCATCAGGCTCGAGCATAAAGAGAATGTTCTGGCCTTGTTTGTAAAAATAATGAAAGTCTTGGATTAATGGTCCCAAGGGCCGTAGTATGCAAAGTGCCCTGGGGGTGCAACGGTCGCTTGCGCCTGCTTTGCGCGCCCCTGGGACACTTGTGCAGCCTCCTCTTTTAATAATGAAAATGCTTCAACACATACATGGCCCCATGCAAATGGGGGAATCCCTTTGCCTCTGTGCCCATGCCACATTATAGATGCAGGCACAGAGGCAAAGAAGCTGTCTGGGGGCGCATCACCAGGAACAACTTCCAGAAAGGAATGAAGGACGTCGCATCCTGGATGAGCAGAAACTGCCTGAAGCTCAACTCAGAGAAAACAGAAGTCTGCATCCTCGGTTCCACTCCCTCTGCATGGGATGACACCTGGTGGCCCCCGCCCTCGGCAACCCTCCCACGGACCACGCTCGAAACCTCAGCATCATACTCAACTCCTCCCTCACCATAAACCGACAGATCAATGCTGTATCCTCCACATGCTTCAACACCCACCGCATACTCCGCAAGACCTTCAAATGGATCCCTCCCGAATCCAGGCAGACCGTTACCCACGGCCTCATCACCAGCAGGCTGGACTATGGAAATGCCCTCTACACCAGAATCAACAAAACTCTACTCCACAAACTACAGAACGCTGCAGCCATACTCGTCCTCAGCATCCTACGACAAGACCACCCAGCACCTACGAGACCTCCACTGGCTCCCCATTGAAAAAAGAGTGACCTTCAAGCTGCTCGCTCATGCCTACAAAGCCCTCCACAACACCAGACCCCAATACCTCAGTGAAAGAGTCTCCTTCTACGCCCCCAAGAGAAACCTCTGCTCCACTGACCTAACGCTGGCCAAAATCCCCTGCATCCACAGAGCCAGAATGGGAGGCAGATCCTTCTTCTACATTGCGGCCAAGTCCTGGAACAAACTCCCCATCAGCATCAGACTAAGCCCCACACTACAAGCATTCAGGAAGAGCCTCAAGACCTGGCTCTTCGGATGACCGTAGCTACCCAAAAAAAACCCTCCCCCAGCGCCTTGAGATCCTCACGGGTGAGTAGTACACTCTACAAATCCCTGATTGATTGGTTGATTGATTGTGTGGGGACAGGACACTGCCTATTCAGGTGTAAGTGTTAGCTCCTCCCTCTCATCATTCTTGGAGGACAGCTGTTATCCTTCTGTTCTACATAAAAGGGGACAGACATTCACCATTGTGCAACTGACCCATATCATTGATAGACACCTGCATGAAGACACTTGGTAGAGTATTATTGGCGCGACTGGAAGCATGGGCGACTGAAAATAAAATCCTGTCAAATGTGCAATATGGTTTCAGACCAGGTGTAGGGACATTAGATCAGTGCCTAAACTTCTACATGATAGCTGGGAAGTACATAATGGCAAAAAAGGGTGCCCTTCATTTGGCGTTCAATAACCTATCGAGTGCCTTAGATTTGGTAAATCGATCACAACTCTGGGCGCTGATGGAGTTAATGGGCGTGGAGATAGACCTGCTAATTCTAATTAAAGGTCTCTATCATGAAGTAACGGTGAAGGTCCGTTTTGGGTTGCAGGCAAAACCACCCCCTTATAAAATCTACAAATTGGGAGCGACAGGGATGTATCCCTGCTCCTTTCCTATTTCTTTTATATACAAATGGAATTTTCAAACACCTTGCTGAGGTAGAAAAGGAAACACCCAGAATAGGCAGGCAACCTATACACATTTAATTGTACTCAGATGACGCCGTGCTAATTGCTCGCACGGCATATGGTTTACAAATCCTATTGGACTCCTTTTTTGTATACATAGGTAACCACGATCTCAAGGTCAATCATTCTAAGTCCTTTATTATGACACGTGGGCCATGTAATACAAAGTTAAAAACCTTCTTAATGTGAAATTTACCACTGGGGAAGGTGTATGATTTCAATTACCTAGGGATCCTCTTTAGCTCTTCTTTTAGCTGGAACCAACTCCTGACCGTTAGAGCACAGTGAATTAGAAGAAATATAGAGGGGATTTTTTGATTTTCCCACAGGCTAGTCCTTAATTCCATTGAAGACATGCTTAATATGTATAAAACCAAATGTGTATCGGCTGGGTCATATGGTGCTGGCTTATGGGGGTATGTCCAATTGTCATTTCTTCAGTGGGTTGAAAATCACTTCCTACAACGGTTACTCATGGTTCCTCTGGGAACAGTTACTCTTTGTCATGAGGAGTTAGGGCTCACTTATTTGGAAGATGGGTTGGGACTTGCACCACTGCTACTGTGGATCAAGACGTGGATAAATCCGGAAGCATCTTTGGTTAGATCCTGTATTTCTTACTATCTAGCCCTAAATGGAGTGGCTCGGATCCCTTGGATTAACTACTTAAAGGAGACCTTTAGAAAAATAGGCATGAAAGTCCTGTTTGTCAATCCTAAAAAGCAAAGAAGAAGTAAAATCTTGTTATTTTACATTATCAAACATATTAAAGCTTGCAGAAGGCCCAGTCAATGGCATCACTTATAAAATATGTCCCGATCAGTGCCACATCCAACCTAGAACCATATCTTGTTTAGTTTGCAACTCTGCTATCTTTCTCTCTTCAGATTTTCTATGATACACTTTAGAGTTGCCTTTCATCTATGATGTGCATGGTCTCAAGGCTTATCTACTTGTCCGTGTGACCAGGTAACAAAACAAAGCGCCTGGCATTTTACTTTGTTCTGCCCCTTATATGCAGAAACCAGATGAGCCTTTTCAATGCCTATTTTAAGCGAATCTAAATTGAGAACACATGGGGAAGGTTTGCTGTTTTTACAGAATCCTTCTACTGTTTACATATGCTATACTGTACTTTATTTATTTATTAGAAGGGCATTCGGAATAAGTACAAGAATTCACCTCTGTAAATAAGGTTTCTGCCCTTGTCTGTTTTAACAGATCTTATAGTTTGTATGTCATTGGCCGTTTTTAACTGATTAGGCACTTTCCTTCCAGATTTAGTAGATTTTCAACTGTGTTTCCTCTGGGATGAAATGTTTTCTCAAATATTCTTAAGTCCCTACAGAAAGCGAAACAGAAAATGTATATTTGCACTAATTTTACTTAGGAGTATTGTGTTTTAATGGTATAATTACATTTTGTACTCTTTTTGTATTATATTGTGTCTTTTATTGACTTTTATGGCTCATGCCAAATAAAGTTTTCTTGACTTGGTCCATCAGGGTGTGGATGGCAACTCAGTCACACCTAACCTTCCTTTGAGTGTGGCTGACTAGAGGGAATGCCCAAAGTCCAGGTCTCACCCACCCCAGACATGTACTGGAGACAGGCTGCAGGCACACAGAGCTAAGAGCAGATAAATTCCATCTTTCAATAAATTGGCATTTCTAAAATAGTAATGATAAAGTCAACTTTGCAGGCAAAGAGGATTAATCATTATCATTCCAATTATATAAAACATGACAGAGCCTCTACTTCTAATCAGGAATTACAGCTTATAAGTGTAATAAAGAATTCCCAATGTTAACCTGTGAGTAACAGTAGTGAAAAAGGAATTTGGGAGTTTTTCACAACCAGGACATGCAAAACTTAATCGTACCTGTCCTGGGGGCATGCTCTGGCCACGAGTAAAGATGGCCACTTGAGAACAGAGCACCGCACCGGCGGGCCCTCGTGGGAGGCCGTGGCCAACCAGACGTCATGGAGGTGCTCAACTGGGACCTGGGGACATTGCCCTGGTCGGGGCTGTAGACTGGGGGACCAACATCTTGATCTGTGATCATGCAGCAGCGCCTCAGCCACCATACCACCCTGACCTCCACTGCGTGAGTCGGGCCTCCAGCATCATGCGGAGCAGTGGCCCACAGTAAGAATTTCCGGCCATGCCTACTTCGGACCAAGCGCAGGAGGCAACTGCAGAGGCACACCCGCTGGTCGGGCCTCCTCATCATTGACCCCCATGTTTCCATGATCAGTGTGCCCTTGCTCTAATCAGGGCAGTCAGCTGAGTGGCCAATATCTTCCCTGTGCCTGTGAGGCAGAAGCCCAAACTCCGCCCTCCATCTTCCATCGCGACCTGCATGAACTGCAGTGGGCCTGCGGGGGAGTAGTTGACATCATCCCAGAGGGCCAGCTTACAACTCCTCCCCATGCATTACACCTGGGACACTGCCAGCTGGACCAGCCATCCCCACACCATTGTAGGCATATGAGGCAGCAACATCGTGCACCCCCTGGCCAAGCTTAGTCACTACTGCCCCCAGGTCTCAGTGTTCAGCTGGCCTGTCTGGGAAATTGCACTCCTTCTATTAACCGGCCACAGTGAGCCTGCGTAGAGGGCAGCCGACCGAATAAGGGGACAGAGGGACTGTCGACACCCTGTCAGGAATCCAGTGTGGCCCACAGATGCCCTGCAGAGATATAAGGAGCAGCCTGTTCAGTCACATCTGTAGACCACCCTCCCCCCCCACCCGGCAGATTGAAAGACGGTGGTACCGCATCCCATCAGCAGCCCTGTGATAACCGGCCCAGTGTAGGGTCAGCGCGTCTCTCCTTGACAATCGACCTGAGGGCAGCCCAGAGTAATTCGGAGCACTAAGGTGGATCTTATTATTACTCCTTGTCACTACTACCTACAACCACAGCCAGGAACTCTATCACCGGCACACACCCTCTCCGACCCCCCATGACTATGAGAGGAGGAAAGAACCCACAGCCACCGCTACAGCGCACTGGGGCCTCAGTGTTGAAAGGTCCACATCCACAGCGCGGGACCAATCCCCTGACTCAGCATCTCTTCCCCGGTCTCACCCTCTCTCCCCTCTGAAGGGAACAAGCTCCAGGATGCCTATACCAGTCCTCATACACCTTTGTTCAAGAACATGTCTGGTCTCATGGCCTCCTGCTGACCTGCCGCTTCGTAGATGGAGTTGTCGGCTTAGTGGCCTGGGATCATGCACACTGGGCAATCCCCTTGAACTGCACTGTATCCCTGACACTTCATGCAGCTCGGGAATTTAAAAGCCCTGCAGAGAGAGGACAGCAGGCCCCGAAAAACACCTGGGATTAGCACTGGTTTGTGTTGTCATCCCCCTCCCTACTGGCTGCACTGCATTTGTAAAGTTTCAGATTTACTACATGATTTATTGTTACATGTTTATGTAAACCAATAAACAAAATGCATCACAAATACAATAGATAAAAAGAAATAAATCACATTAAATTTGATTGCCACTCTGTAGTAAAAATTAGTATTCCCAAAGTTAGGAATTCTTCGCATATTAGCTCTCTATTAACTTTCCATCCATTTGACGAATCACCAATATCTGTCACTGCAGGACTTCCGTGAAATGTAGCAAAATTCTGGAAAACTACTGTGGTACATGGCCGTAAACTTGAAAATGATAAATACATTTCCCTACTTATTACCACTTTATTAAAGTACTAATAGGTAATTACCTACTACTTACCTATATCTAAGGCAAAACACTGAACACAAACAAAGTGTAGTACAAACATTATGACTGCCTTTTCGTTCACTAAAAACAACCATTACCCAATGATATATTTCTGGCTTGTCATCACCATGTACCATGCTGTACTGCACAGTTATCACAGTATACCATGAGCCAAAATATAGCTAAGGCCTAGTTGTATTATTGGATTCTGGTACCCTTGCATCACTCATAGGGTCACAAGGGCAATGTAATATTTGAGTCAGATTTACAAAGGAAGGCAAGGACACCATGAGTGGCCCTGCGTTGATTTATAAAATTGGAGAAACGCAAGGCAGCACAATTCACTGTTTTGTGTTACTCTGCACATCATAATCTACATTGCCATTAAATTTCACATACCTCTGTATGCCACGTCACTGTAGCAACTCCACTATACACTATTATACTATATGCCACTCCACTCTATGCCTCTCCATTGTACAAGACTCAACTCTCTGCACTCCACTCTACGCTTTTACACTGTACTCAAGCGCCACTGTATGTCTCTCTAGTCTTCGTCACTCCACAGTATGCCACTGCACTGGACGCTACTCCACTATATGCTGTTCCATTCTACACCATTCTACTGTATAACACTCCACTCTACTTTAGTCCACTGTATGCCACTATACTATACGCTATTTCACTGTATGCCACTCCATTGTATGCGTCTCCACTCTACGCCACTTCAGTGTATGGCACTCCAATCTATGCCACTTCATTTTATGCTATTCGATTGTACTCCACTCTAGTGTACGCCACTCCACTATATGCTATCACACTCTACCCCACGACACTGTACACCACTCCAGTCTACACCACTCAATTATACGTCACTCCACTGTACGCTACGCCACTATACACTATTACACTCTACGCGAGTCCACTGTACAGCACTCCACTCTATGCCACTCCACTTTACGCTATTACACTGTACACAGCTCCACTCTACGCATGTCCACTCTATGCTATTGCACTGTATGCAAATCCACTCTGTGCCTCTTTAGTGTACGTCACTCCACTCTATGCCACCCCATTCTAAACTAGTCCATTGGACGCCACTCCAGTCTATGCCACTCCACTATATGCTATTTTACCCTACCCTACCCCACTCCACTGTACACTACTTCAGTTTATACCAATCCAACATATGCCACTCCACTCTAAGCTATTCTACTCTATGCTATTCCACTCTACACTATTCTACTCTATACCGCTCCACTGTACTCCTCTCTATGCTATTCCACTGTATGCCACTCCATTTTAAGCTATTACAATGTATGTAACTCCAATCTTTGCCCCTCTACTGTGTGGTATTTCACTCTACCCCACTCCACTGCAAGCCACTCCACTGTATGCTATTACACTTTAGCCCACTCCAGAATACACCACTCCAGTCTAAACCACTTCACTGTATGCCACTCCACTCCACTGTATGCTACTGCACTCAACACTATTACACTTTAGGCCACTCCACTGTACGCTACTACACTATATGCTATTACACGCTTCACCACTCCACTGTATGCCACTCCAGTCTACACTACTCCACTCTATGCTATTCCACTTTATTCCACTCCGCTGTACACTACTCCACTCTATGCCTCTCCAGTGTATTATTCTCAACTCTGTATAATGCCACTCTACAAAACTCTACTACACTCTATTCCATTCTACTAGACTCTACTCTAATCTATCCCTGTACACTCTACTGTCCAAATTTGTACTCAACTCTATGCCCATACACTCTATTGTACAACACTCTACTAGTTTCCAATACTGTAAGATGCTGTATCCACTCTACTGTGTGAGACGCTGCTCCAATTTATAAGAGTTTCCTCAATTCTATGCAGTGCCACTTCAATGTATGCCACTGCACTCTACGATAATCCACTATACCCTACTCCACTCTACGCCACTCCACTGTATACCACTCCACTGTATAGTATTCAACTTTACACTATTCCACTGTGTGCTACTCCACTTTACGGTAATCCACTCTACGCCACCACCGTGTACACTACTCCACTCTACTCTACTCCATAGTATGACAATCTCTTCCACTCTATATAACTCAACCCTATAAAAGTCTACCACTCTATCCCTGTACACTCCACTGTCCAACTCTATACTCCACTCTATGCCTTACACTCTAATGAACAACATTCTATTCCACTATATGACTCTTTTCTATACGACACAGCACTCCACTCTACTGTACGAGACCCCACTCCAATTTATATCAGTTTACTACCTGCGCCATGCTGGTCGAATCCACTATATGCCACTCTAATGTACAGCACACAAATATACTCTATTGCACTTTACTATACACTATGTTACACCACTCCTCACCACTCCACTCTACTCTACTCCTCAGTACAAGACTTTACCTAATTCTACAATACTATACAACAATCCACTTTGCGCAGCTCCACTGTTTTACCCACTATTGTACTCTATGCAACTCCACTCTACATAACTCTACTACACTGTATGCCACTCTCTGACACTTTACTCCAGTCTATACCCCTTTACTCCACTGTACAACACTGTACTATACTGTATACCACTGTACAACACTCTACTCCACTCTACTCTACAATACTCTTGTCCACACTGTATGCAACTCTTTATATGCCACAGCACCCCATTTTACTCCACTCTACTCTGACACAATTCTCCACTCTACTCCACTGCTCCACTGTATGCCACTCTATTCTACGCCACTCAATGCCACTGTACTCTATAACAATGTATGCCAATCCACTGTACCACACTCAGAGCACTGTACTGTACTGTACACAGCTCTGCTCTACAAAATCAACTCAACAGTATGCCACTCTACTGTACTGTAGTCTATATCACTTTCCAATAGTGTACTACACCCCACTACACTCTACTGTACAACACAGTATTTCAATTTATGACACTTTACTCAACTGTATGCTATGCCACTCCACTCTACTGCACTCCAAGACCACTATAGTCTATGACAAACCATTCCACTCTATGACACTTTACTCCACTCTACACTACCCCACTCCAGTGTACTCCACTCCACTATAGTCCACTCTACTATACTTTATCCCACTGTATGGCACTGTACTATACTCCACTCTATGCCACTCTACTGTCTGACACTCTACTCCACTCCATGCCCATCAACTCTACGCCACTGTACTACATTGTATGACAGTCGACAAGAAGCCATTCAGCTTCTCTCTTCGATACACCACTCCACTATATGGCATGACACTCCACTCTGCAACACTTTCCTCCACTTCACTCTACAATGCTCTTGATGATAATCCACTCTACGACACTCTACTTCACCCTACCCCACTCTAAATCAATCTACCCCACTTTATGGCAGCCAACAACACTCTACTCTACTGTTTGACACTCCATTCCACTGTACAATTTTCTGTTCCAGTCTACGATACTTAACTCCATTATATGAGACACCATGCCACTACACTATATAACACTTTACTACACTCTCTTACACTCTACTGTACTCTACTCTATTCCAATCTACAATACTCCAGTCTATGACAATAGAATTTATAACACTCCTCTACAGTACTGTATGACACACCACATAACAACTCTCCACTTGCGACACTGTACTCTACAATTTGAAACACATTTTTATTAAACATTATTTTTAAAACCACAGAAATTCAATGAAAAAAACCAAAAGTTAAAGCTTAATTATTGACAGGAAAACGCATTTGCCCTATACAAACCAATTTTAAACTACATAAACGTTACCAATTCTAATTACAGTTCTAAATTTCAGTTACAATTTATCCACCACCTTCAAATATTATAGGTAGTGGACCTCGTTATACACTCTTTTCAGCTCGCAAATTAATGATTGGATTCCTGAATTATTGGATAGATATAAAAGACTGACTCCAGTTATCAAGAGAGTGGACTTGACATGGACTAACCTATGAGGTTTTAATAATATCATTGATTTAGTGTACATGATTAATGTATAATGGGCTTTCTTATCTTAATGTACCCTGGAAATCTGTGGTTTTGTTTGTAAACAATTTACGTGATTTATTTGGATTTCTTCGTGTACGCCTGTTTCTCCTTTTCCTAACAGATTTGATTAATCATTTTGTGTATGTGTCTGGATTTATTCTCTTGGACAACTAGCTATCTTTTGCTTAAATAACTTCATAAATAATCCCCTTTCTAGCACTTTACCTTTTAAGCTTTCTAAAGTGGGATTTTCAAAATTGTGACCAAAAAACTGACTTTACCATTAAAGAGGTGCTTAAAATACAATTTCTAAAACATCGAACTTGACTTTCCTACCCGCTACCAATCAAAGGTTAGCACTTATTAAATGCACTAAGGTAACCCATTTTGTCCTATGGGAGAGGTAAGCTTCACAGTAGTGAAAAACTAATTGAGGAGTTTTTCACTACTAGGATATGTAAAATTTAAAAGTACATGCCCATCAATTATAATGCACCCTTACTTAAGGGATGTTTAGGGCCTACCTTAGTGGTGACTTATTTGTATTAAAAATTGACTTTTAGGCTTGTCAAATGGATCATTTTGCCAAGTCGAATTGGCAGTTTAAAACTGATAACAGACTCCTATGGCAGGCTTGAGACATGTTTTACAGGGCTACATAAGTGGGTGGCACAATCAATGCTGCAGGCCCACTAGGAGCATTTAATGTATAGGCCCTGGGTACATGGTATACCACTTTACTAGGTACTTATAAGTAAAATGACCATGCCAATGCCTTGCTTTAGTGAGTGAGCACAAGCACTTTGGCACTGATTGACAGATCTAACATGTATATACCAATTTTTTCAGGTCTTCCAACCGTGCCCTTATTAGCTGTGCAGAGGAAGACTTCCAGTCCATGGCTATGTACCTTTAGCTAAGGTCTAATGCCAGATCAATAAACTAACACCTGTGTTTAATTTTCTTCTAGTTCTAGACCTGGATGAATTTTCCACCATTCCCTGAGCTGTGGGAACCTCGCTTCACCCTGGTCTTGCAAAACACCTTCCTATCTTGTCCGTGTGACAGTAAAACCTGAAGCAAGGGAGAGACTCATGTATTGTGTTTCAGTGTAGGAGTAGCTGGCATATTAGCGCCATATATAAATGAAATTGACCAGGTGCAAACTAGTACACCTCCATCAGATTTTCCATTGATCCTAATACCCCATTGTCAAGGAGATTGCCCCACTTTGTGATATTTGCCTCAGACCAGGAAAGCACATTGTACGAAGTCTTCAATTTGATGCAGTTAGGCAGCGACCACAAGGGGAGGTCGGGTGGCATATGGCAGTTTTGTGTTTACTTTGCACATATTTCCAGCACTATCTAGCTGTCTTATAAGCATATTCTCTTTTCACTTACAACACCTTTCTTAGCCATCAGCCATTCGACAAAGTCCAACCTTGCAGGTCTGTAACTACGTCCTCCAAGTCTGGCTGGTGTCTTCCTGACAACCATTTCATTTGCCACTTTAGCAGCATAGTACATGTCATAGTTTGGAGCACCCAGCCCGCCATCCTCTAAAGCAGCATACTGCTTAGTTATTGCTACTTTGCCCCTACCTGTGACCCATATCAAGGAGGTGAGTAATGTTTGTAATTCCTTGAAGAAGCTCTTGTTGATTATCACATAGATGGCCACAAAAAGTATAGCAACGTGGGAAGCACAAACTTTTTAGCAATCACTATTCTGCCCATCAGAGACAATGGAAATATGCACCAAAATGGGATTGGCGGTCTCGTCGCTGACATCGCACATTCCAGGTTCCCCTCAATCAAATTATTCTCTGCGTCATAAACACTTACCCCCAGATATCCTATTTGTGTGGAGTTTCCACTGTAGGTTTGTAATGGACAGCCTACTACGACGAAATAGGGAGGCTAGTGGTTTCATGACCAATGTAAAATAATATATGATAAAGGGCAGCCCTGTCTCATGTCCAGGGCCAGTCTGGCCATAGCGGGCATCAGGCTTTTTCCCGGGAGGCTGGAAGCGTGGGGGCCGGTTTCACCCTGGTGGGGGCTGTTTTCGTTATTGGGGACAGGTTTTGCAGTGGTGCTGCAATATCGTCCCCCAGTAACAAAAGCAGCAATGCTTCACACTTTCACACACCCCCGCCCCTCAAAGGGCTGGTCGGACAAAATTTCCAGGGCTGCTTTGGGTTCCCAGTCTGGCCCTGCTCATGTCCCTCTTGACCTGGAAAAGTTCCAACACCGTTTTACTAGTTCTGAACTTTGTCACTAGTGGCTGAAGCAGTATCCCCCATCCCATGAACTTCTGACGCACACCAGCTTAATTATGTAACAACATCAGATAGGACCAATTCAAAGTATCAAAACTTTTTCTATGTCAAGGGAGGCCACTAAGTTGGTCCCATGCCATACCTCTGAATATTCTACAAAGAATCAGAAAGGTATTGAAACCTTGAATAAAACTATTTTGGTCTGGATCAATAATCACCTGCACCATGAGGACAAATCGGTTTGCTAACATTTTGCCTAACACCTTATAATCCAGGTTTGTCAACAATAAAGAGCGATCAGAGCCAACCTTTAAAGGGTCTCTGTCACACTTTGAAAAGACCACTATCAATTTCTCCCTCATGGATGATGGCAAAATCCCTTGTGCCTTAGAGGCAGTATATACTTGCAAAGTGCGTGGGGCCAACTGTGTGCTAAACATGGAATAAAATTCCACAGCCAAACCATCCATGCCTGGGGTCTTTCCCCCACTATTTGTGTAATTGCTAGCTGTATTTCATCCAACATGAGCGGGAATTCCAATTCTGCACTTTTCAGAGAGTTGATTCTTGGCATTTGCGTCCCTCCCAAGTAATTACTAATAGACTGCCCGGATGTCCCCTAAGTAGCAGAATACAAGGATGAGTAATAGTCTGCAAATGTCTGGGTTATGCCATTTTGTCTATTAACAGTGACATCTTGGGTAATTTAAATAGCGCCTATTATGGTTCTGGGGTTTTTTGTCTTTAGGAGCCAGGACAACA
Organism: Calotriton arnoldi; assembly: GCA_963921515.1. Taxonomy (NCBI): domain Eukaryota; kingdom Metazoa; phylum Chordata; class Amphibia; order Caudata; family Salamandridae; genus Calotriton; species Calotriton arnoldi. The sequence continues at coordinate 730,975 of CAWUFW010008059.1, read as the reverse complement.
TCCTCCCTGCTTTATCTCCCATTATTCAATGTTGCAGCACATTCCTGCTTCTCGTTTGACAGTCTTTGTGTTCTTTGCTGTGAGAAGCATCTCTTTACACAATCACTCCTTTATTGAGTTCCTAATGTAGTCTCAGTCTGACCCCGTATGCAGTCTTTATGCAGTGATCACTGAATACTAGCTTAAAGGCCTTCCATTCCACTACTCTGTCAGATGCCGATCCTACTTTCTCAGTGAAGTAGTGATCTATGCTGCTACCTATTGCTCCCCATAAGGTCCAGTCCTTAAGTGCTTCTGTAAAGGGGGCCATGACGATATCCTCAGCCGGGCACCTCCCAAGTCTAATGCCAATTTGACTGGGCTGTATTTGGGCAATCTGCGCCCCAAATATTCTGTGTTGACCAATTTCTTGGGCGCTTCAACATTATAATAAACAAGGGCAATTCTAGTGTGTAAATCATGTAGCCCTAAGTAAAATTAATACTCCCTCGCCTGTGGATATAGCGATCTCCATGTGTCAATTACACATGATTATTAAGCGTCAAATGTTTGTAGATGTCTTGTAGCTTGGGCAGATTGAGCTCCTAGTAATGGTGGAGAAGACCTATCCATGTGTATGTCTGGAACACAATGAAAGACTTCAAACATACACAGGGCATTTGTGGGTTTATGAGGAGGGCCGGTGTGAGTTATGGAAGAAATAAGGCCTGAGTTACATTGGGGGTTATCTCATAATCAACAATAATGTTTCTCCATCATGTGCTCCCTCAACACTACGTATCTACCCTCTGAGTCAATATTAGAACACTAAATGGAAAAAGGCACTCCAGGTGTAATCCAAATTAGCACCCCTCTTGCAAAATCAGAGTATGATGTTCCCACCACAAACAGCCTCTATAGTTTGCAAATTTTCCGCAACTCTGTTGTGGTGAGATGTGTCTCTTGCAGGCATATAAAGTGTAAGTGACAGGTGTTTCAGGCAGAGGTATATCCTAAATCGCTTTGTGTGTCACCATGCCTCTCACGTTCCAAGTCAAAATGTTATATTTATATGGGTTTCTGCTACTGTCAAAAGCCATGTATATTGCACCGTAATGTCTTCCGGCAGACATTTATTCCGCAAACTTCCTCTCCTATCCCTACCAGGGCTTGAGGATTTGTACTGTTTCTGAACTGCATTAACTTAAACAATACAAAAAAAAACTCCCAGTCACTGGCCAGCATACAAAAGAGTACCCAGCCAGCAACATTGCATTAAATATGAATTTGATCTGTGACAATCACATGCTCCTAAAGTACTGTGTTGGTGCCCTCACAGTCTCACCCTTTATTTACTCCTCTCCCCTAATGAGCCATACATCCATCTACTATCAATGTCCCCCATCACCCTACTTACAGCCTTTGAGGGGCATAGCTCTCCTACCTAAGAAGGAGCAGGTAAATAAATGTCTTATTAAATTAGAATGTCTACACATGTTGGGGTCAAATCCGGTCCTTCATTGAGCTCTGTCTCTACTTCTGCAACATCAGCATCTGCTTAAGCCTCTTCCGCTTCTGTACTAGATCTCTCAGGACTCAAGCCTGAATCACCTTGTTGTTCCAGTTCCGATACTACCATTGCATGCTCCCTAGAAGCCTATTCTCTGGAGAGATTGCTTTGTGATCTTCTGTCAGACTGTCTTCTGCCCCGCTGTGTTGTCCATCCATCTTCTCCATTGGTCCATCGCTCCAATGATGTGACTTTGCCTCTCACCTCTAGCCACTTGCAACAAAATGATTCCTTATCATACATTACAACTTTTAGTTTTGCTGGGAACATTAGTGCATAGCGTATATTCAGCTGCTGAAGCGACGTCTTCACCTCAAAGAACGATGCCCTCCTACTCTGAATTTCCAAGGCATAGTCCAGGTATATGTTCACTTTATTGTTCTTCACCTGCCAGTGTCCTCTATATCTTGCTACCTGGAGCATGTGATCTCTGTCCCGATAATTTAACAGGCGCACCACCACTGGTCTCAGATGAGCGCCCGGAAGGAGCAATCTACTGGACCCTGTGTGCATGCTCAAAAGAGAAAAAGTTTGTGTGTTTTCCCCCTAACCCTGTAGTCACTATCTCATCCTCCAAAAAGAGTTCCATGCTCAGGTCTTTCACCTGTACCAGTAGGCACACTATCCTGATGTTATTACTGCATGATCAATCTTTAGCATCATTCACTTTCATTTTTAGGAAGTGAATTTCTTCTTGTAACACCATGATCTGTGAGTGAACATGTTTTGGTAAAAGCCGTTCTGACGCAACAGCAGGGATTCATTGTCATCAATCCTGTCTTTTAATTTCCCATGGTCTGCTATAAGAGGCCCAATACCCAATGTTAAAACATTAATTTTAGGTTCACGGATGGATTTAATGTTGATTATAGCCCTCAGGATTTCATTGAATTTTCCCATTTGTTCCTGCAAAGTTTTTGCCATTGAACAAGTGGGGATCTGCACATTGGGTTCATCTGCAGAAGAAGTTGATTTTCAGATTCTCACCATTTTTGCTCATTGGGATCGTCAAGTGTGGTATGCAGTTTCTAGAGTCAAAATAATCTCATTGGTTCACAGCCATGTGGCTCCGCACCTCGACCGTGTCCCTACACAGACAGGCAGACCTCAGTGCAACAAAGACAAAGCAAGATTTTGTCCTATATCCCCTGTCGAGGAACAGGACATTGACTGCCTCACTCAAGTGGTTTGCACTACTGTCTCACGGGAAATTTAACCAGACCTCACTGGGCTGCACTATTTTCTCCCTATCTGAACCATTCTGCACCTCCAGGTCCTCCTTCAGAACCATTTAGTCTATATATGTTAGTGAGTTAGCTTTCTCCATTCCAGACAGGTGTGACGATCTCCTGTGGTTGAGGGGCCACCACCTTGACCCTTCCTTGCCAGCCACTCAATAAGTGCATGCACTCTGATAGGCCTCAGTGCCTTTCTATCTTGTTGGCTGATTAGACCCAGCTGTCTATGGCCAGCTCTCCCATTAGGCCGGGACTCAGGTCACTTCACTAATATTCAGCTTCGTGGACCAGATCCGCCCAACACCACTCGACACATACTGGACAGAAGCGATCACCATTGGCGACCTTATTTATTCTTTTGCATTGTGTCGCAACATTTAGGTGTACCTCTGCATCCGCTCAGAGGTGAAACGCTTATCTAAAGCCGCTGTGTCTCCAGCTCCACTAGTCTTCAGCATTGCCAAAGGTACAGGACACTGCTATGATCTCATCCCAGGTCCGGCTGTTACCCCCGCAGCAATCGATTGTAATGTGTAACTCCACTCAGACCCGGGGAGGAAACAATTGACAGGATACTATTTCTAGGGTGTTTCGGTGGAGCTCTCTTGAATGCAACTCACACATTTCCCATCTTGGCCATGCCCAGCTGTTTAATCATTTTATGTAAACAAATAGGGTTATGTAATTTCTGCTTCACATGATTCTGCACTATTTAGTCTCTTTTTTCAAAGATCGTACTGATTCTGAACTGAATTGGAAAGTAGATTAGTGGATGATGTCATCAGTGATGTCATCAATGATGTTATTGAAGATGTCATCTGCCATGTCATTAAAGTGCCACTAAACATGTCATTATTTATGTAAAATGTAAAGTCTTTAGCAGTGCATGGCGGGGGTGCAAGTAATATTTAGCTCAGTAAACTATAGCTGGTAAATTTCAGTTTTAAAAAAATTTAAATTGGTGTTTTTAACTGTCATTTTTACCTAACTATAATGCCATGTTAACCTTTGTTTCTTTCAGTGGATTTTTAAGTTTTTTTTTAGCACAAATTAACGTTCTATAGCAATTGTATTTATTGATTTTGCTAACAGAAAAATATATATGCATCATAGATTTTTCATACATGTATCAAGTAACAGTTATCATATATATATATATATATATATATATATATATATATATATATATATATATATATATTATCTACTGGCGGTCGCCAGTAGATAGTTATAGTTAGGACCTATTTTCCATAGGAAATTCACAACATTCTATTTCAAATAACTTTGGCGCCGGTTGACGAATCTTCGCGAAATTTTCAAAACTCGTGGGGCGCTCCGGTCCGCTCCTATCCTGAAAGTTTCGGGGTGAGTCGGCAAGCGGGGGCCGAGAAAAAGGGGGTCCCAAAACATGTTTTCCCCATGCAATTTTCCATAGGAAACTTTAGACACGGCTACAGCCCGAACTGCTGAACGGAATTACACCAAATTTGGCAAAGAGGTAGTTCTTGGTTCAGAAAGAACCCTTTTGTTAAATGGTGTAAATCCGTTCAGTAGTTGCTGAGAAAATCAAAAGTAAAAACACATATATATCTATGGCCGCGGAGGATCCGCGCACCCTCCCGATCACGAACTGTATGCTAATTGGCTGTCAACACTTCAAACCAGGAAGTGTTGGCAGCCATCTTGTGCCTCTGTAGAACCGAGGCACAAGAAATAAGAGAAACAAGTGCGCAAAATGCAAAAAGGGGGCAGGGTAGAAACACCCTGACCCCCTAGGCCTGCTTAGGGGGTCCCACAAGGACCCCCAGGGCCCCCCAAATTATTATTTTTTTTAAAAAATCGGCAAAATCCACGCAGGGTGCGCGGATCCGGCCGAGAAAAAAAAACAACGAAGCGCGGGCTCCCGCGCTTCGTTAATATTCAGCCCCCGGGTGGGCCAAATCCCGGGGGCAATAGTTGTATTGGGATGGGTGCCCCCAGCCCCGGGGACCGCCACCCCCGGGGCTTATGTTACATAATTGCGGGGGGCTCACGGCCCCCCCGCAGCCCCGGGGCCCGCCACCCCCCGGGGCTTTAAATTTTAACGTGGGGGGCATCCCCTGGCGCGTTTGCAGATGGGGAACGAATTCCCCTTGAATACTGGGGGTCCCTGGGGGCCAACTAGCCCACCAGGAACCTCCAGTATGCGCCAGGGGGCTGCGTTGCAGAGAGGTGTCTGAGGCCATGCCCCTTTTTAGACCTCTCTGCAACGCAGCTCTGTGGTGCTTAATGGAGGTAGCTGGTGGGCTAGTTGCACACAGGGGACCCTCAGGATTCAAGGGGAGTTAATCCCCCGACTTAAAACGCACCACGGGGCGCGTTTGCACAGTGGTGAAGGGAGGGGGCGGGGCCTGAGGTGACATGTGTGCAAACATGCCCTGTGGCGTGTTTTAAGTTGGGGGATTAAGTCCCCTTGAATCCTGAGGGTCCCTGGGGTCCAACTAGCCCACCAGGTACCTCCAGTAAGTGCCACAGAGCTGCATTGCAGAGAGGTGTGAAAAGGGGCGTGGCCTCTGACCACCTCTCTGCAATGCAGGCCTGTAGCGCTTACTGGAAGTACCTGGTGGGCTAGTTGGGCCCCAGGGACCCTCAGGATTCAAGGTGACCTAATACCCCAACTTAAATCGTGCCACAGGGCGCGTTTGCACAGTGGTGAAGGGAGGGGGCGGGGCCTCAGGTGACATGTGTGCAAACACGCCCTGTGGCGCGTTTTAAGTTGGGGAATTAATTCCCCTTGAATCCTGAGGGACCCTGGGGGCCAACTAGCCCACCAGGTACCTCCAGTGCGCGCCACAGGGCTGCGTTGCAGAGAGGTGGTCCAGGCCATGCCCCTTTTTACACCTCTGTGCAACGCAGCTCTGTGGTGCTTACTGGAGGTACCTAGTGGGCTAGTTGGACCCCAGGGACCCTCAAGATCGAAGGGGACTTAATCTCCCAACTTAAAACGGCCACAGGGCTTGTTTGCACACATGTCACCTCAGGCCCCCTCCCTTCACTACTGTGCAAACGCGCCCGGGGCGCGTTTTAAGAGTAAGTTTTAATCCCCCTGCCCTATTATGTACTAGGGCCTTACAGAGGAGGTCATGCTAATCACAGGGGTACCCCAACGCATAGTGTTCCCTAGTGTATGTAGGTGTTTTCACTGTATTCTAAGTGTCTTTTAGCATAGCACTGGCTCTAGGCCTGGTTAGTCCGAGTCAGTTACCACCAGTACCCGTCTGAAAAAGTTGTGGGCACAGGATGATTTTGCAACAAGGCCTCTTTCTGCTCCTCTGTTGGTTCTTTCTGCACATGTCTTGCTTCTTCCTGCTCTTTTCTTCGTCTTTGTGGACTTCTGTTGCTTCTTTCTGCATTTCTTTTGCTTCTTTCTGTGCGTTTTTCTTCTTTCTTCACATATCCTACCTCTGTAGGCATAGTTAGAAACTAGCATTTAAAAAACATTTGAAATTCACTTAAAAAACCATAGGTTTCAGGCACGTTATAGTTAGAAATTAGCATTTAAAAACCTTGAAATTCACTGAAAAAACCATAGGTTTCAGACACCTTATAGTTAGAAATTAGCATTTAAAAACCTTTGAAATTCACTGAAAAAACCATAGGTTTCAGGCACGTTATAGTTAGAAATTAGCATTTAAAAACCTTAGAAATTCACTGAAAAAACCATAGGTTTTAGGGACAGTTATAGTTAGTTGGACATTTCACTCGTACAAAACCATAGAAATTCCCCCGTTATAGTTAGTTCAGCTAACTATAACTCGCGCCCCCGCAATGCACTGCTGATGACGTCACATATTACATCACTCATGACATGGTCAGTGACATCACTCATGACATCACTGATGACATCTCAAATTACATCACTGATGACATCACTGATGACATCATCCATGTGATAATTTGATGCATCTTCTCACACCATAATATAACTTTTGATACACCCACTCTAAATTACAGACTGCCATTGTCAAAACCATAGACACTCCAACACCAATAACTACATACACACTCACTGATTCTTAGGTCTACACACACATCCACTCACTCACCCGTACAGTCACTCATACTTACGGTCACTCAGTACAGGACTATCATATGCACTCATACACCTATATAGACACTCACACACCGTCACTCATCCATAGAGGTACTCAAACACCTAGTCAGTCATGCAAATAATTAATCACACTGCCATTTAGTCACCTATATAGTTATACACACACCAGCTCACTTACTCATACAAATACTAGCACATTCTTACGCTCTTATACAATCACTGATACAAGTACACACTCATCCATACAGCCACTCTCACAATCACACACTCTCACTTATACCCATTTATATACTCCAACACACATATATACTGCCTTTCACATATGTAGTTACTCACACATGTACCACTGAGATATACATTCACTCACTAACACACCCATACACACACTCACCCACCCATACAGTCCATCAGAGATGCACTCTTGAAACCATGCACCCAGTGAATCACCCACTCACACATCTATGCACAGAGTCACACACACCCCACCCACACAAACACTCAGGCACCCATACAGATACTCAGACAACCAATCAATAACCCATGTAGACACTCATGTAGCTATTCGCAAACCCATGCAGCCGCTTACACACCAACAGACAGACGGATACAGACATTCACACAGTTTAGTCACTAACCCATGCATTCAGTAAGATACGTTTAATCACTCACTTATAGAGTCAGTCACGCACCTACTAAATCATCCATTCAGACACTTATACACCCACTCATTCTTCAATACGCCTTTCCCTATATATATTAAACATATTTAAACTTTACAGAAACACACAGTCACTGGATGATGTCATCAGTGATGTCATTTGAGATGTCATCAGTGATGTCATGAGTGATGTCACTGACCATGTCATGAGTGATGTAATATGTGACGTCATCAGCAGTGCATTGCGGGGCGTGAGTTATAGTTAGCTGAACTAACTATAACGGGGAATTTCTATGGTTTTGTATGAGTGAAATGTCAAACTAACTATAACTGTCCCTAAAACCTATTGTTTTTCAGTGAATTTCTAAGGTTTTTAAATGCTAATTTCTAACTATAACGTGCCTGAAACCTATGGTTTTTCAGTGAATATATATATATATATATATTCACTGAAAAAACATAGGTTTCAGCCACGTTATAGTTAGAAATTAGCATTTAAAAACCTTTGAAATTCACTGAAAAACCATAGGTTTCAGACACGTTATAGTTAGAAATTAGCATTTAAAAAACCTTTGAAATTCACTGAAAAAACCATAGGTTTTAGGGACAGTTATAGTTAGTTGGACATTGCACTCGTACAAAACCCGTGAAATTCCCCCGTTATAGTTAGTTCAGCTAACTATAACTCGCGCCCGCAATGCACTGCTGATGACGTCACATATTACATCACTCATGACATGGTCAGTGACATCACAGATGACATCACTGATGACATCTCAAATGACATCACTGATGACATCACTGATGACATCATCCACGTGATAATCTGATGCACCTCCTCACACCCTAATATAACCTTTGATACACCCACTCTAAATTACAGACTGCCATTCGCACAACCATAGACACTCCAACACCAATAACTACATACCCACTCACTGATTCTTAGGTCTACACACACATCCACTCACTCACCCGTACAGTCACTCATACTTACGGTCACTCAGTACAGGACTATCATATGCACTCATACTCCTATATAAACACTCAAACACCGCCACTCATCCATAGAGGTACTCACACACCTAGTCAGTCATGCAAATAAGTAAACACACTGCCATTTACTCACCTATACAGTTATACACACACCAGCTCACTTACTCATACAAATACTAGCACATTCTTACGCTCTTATACAATCACTGATACAAGCACACACTCATCCATACAGTCACTCTCACAATCACACACTCTGGCTTATAGCTATTTATATACTCCAACACACATATATACTGCCTTTCACATATGTAGTTACTCACACATGTACCACTGGGACATACATTCACTCACTAACACACTCTTACACACACTTAACCACCCATACAGTCTATCACAGATGCACTCTTGAAACCATCCACCCAGTGAATCACCCACTCACACATCTATGCACAGAGTCGCACACACCCCACCCACACAAACACTCAGGCACCCATACAGATACTCAGACAACCAATCAATAACTCATATAGACACTCATGTAGCTATTGACAAACCCATGCAGCCACTTACACAGCAACAGACAGACGGATACAGACATTCACCCAGTTTAGTCACTAACCCATGCATTCAGTAAGATACGTTTAATCACTCACTTATAGAGTTAGTCACGCACCTACTAAATCATCCATACAGACACTTATACACCCACTCATTCTTCAATACGCCTTTCCCTATATATATTTAAAATATTTAAACTTTACAGAAACACACAGTCACTGGATGATGTCATCAGTGATGTCATTTGAGATGTCATCAGTGATGTCATCAGTGATGTCACTGACCATGTCATGAGTGATGTAATATGTGACGCCATCAGCAGTGCATTGCGGGTGCGCGAGTTATAGTTAGCTGAACTAACTATAACGGGGGAATTTCACGGGTTTTGTACGAGTGCAATGTCCAACTAACTATAACTGTCCCTAAAACCTATGGTTTTTTCAGTGAATTTCAAAGGTTTTTAAATGCTCATTTCTAACTATAACGTGTCTGAAACCTATGGTTTTTTCAGTGAATTTCAAAGGTTTTTAAATGCTAATTTCTAACTATAACGTGCCTAAAACCTATGGTTTTTTCAGTGAATTTCAAAGGTTTTTTAAATGCTAATTTCTAACTATAACGCCCCTAAAACCTATGTTTTTTTCAGTGAATTTCAAAGGTTTTTTAAATGCTAATTTCTAACTATAACGTGCCTGAAACCTATGGTTTTTTCAGTGAATTTCAAAGGTTTTTTAAATGCTCATTTCTAACTATAACGTGTCTGAAACCTATGGTTTTTTCAGTGAATTTCAAAGGTTTTTTAAATGCTAATTTCTAACTATAACGTGCCTAAAACCTATGGTTTTTTCAGTGAATTTCAAAGGTTTTTTAAATGCTAATTTCTAACTATAACGCCCCTAAAACCTATGTTTTTTTCAGTGAATTTCAAAGGTTTTGCAAATGACAATTTTTAAATGTACTAATTGTTATATTTATTTTTTTGATACTGATTTACTACATTTTTTAAAACTATTTATTTTTAGATATTTTATTTTTTAAATTACATTGTAATTACATTATACATTACATTACAAAATATACTTTCTCAGAATGAATTACTTTAGTTTAAATACTTTCCAAATAGGCAATAGACTTTTAAGTACAGTAGTTACAGTTGTTGCAATGGGCAACACAATTTCAAACACAATGCAACATTGAGCTCAATGTGAATTTCTAGTTAAATGCAATTAGTTACTTTATGGATTACTTTTCTAACCACAGGACTGGATCCTCGATTCAGTCCTGGGACATCTCCTGTAAACAGTTGAGTAAAAGCGTTTTGGTTACAGCAGTGATTTTTAAGGGATATTATTGTATTTTAAAAGTTGACACTTAGAAACTTTTTCACATAGAATCACCAATGTTATCCTATGGGAGGAAATTCACTTAGCAGGTAAGTAGTGTTATCGTTACTTTTTCTTACTCAGTGGTGGATCCTGGATCCAGCACTGGTGCATCTCCTGTAAACAGTTGAAAGAATGCGTTTAAGTCATACCGGCGATTTTTAAGGAATATTTTTAGTTTGTGAAAATCGACACTTTGAAACTTTTCTGCTGAAAACCAGACAATGGATTCCTATGGAAGGAAATACAAGTTACTGGTAAGTACGGTTAGAATTACTTTTCAGGATCTGTACTGGGCTGAAAGATGCAGCACTGAGGTCTCTCCTGTTAACAGGTGAGTAAATCGGAATTCGTAGTTCTGCTGATTTTAGAGGAATATTTGTATGTTTAAAAAATTGACACCTTAGAAACTTTTTCAGCAAAAAGCAGGCAATGATATCCTATGGAAGGAAATTCAAGTTACTTGTAAGTACGGTTAAAATTACTTTTCAGGGTCAGTGCTGGGCTAAAAGATGCAGCACTGGGTTCTCTCCTGATAACAGGTGAGTAAATCGGAATTCGTAGTTCGGCTGATTTTAGAGGAATATTATAAAGTTCCAAAACTCCACACTTAGAAGAATTTCCAAGTGAAACCAGTCAATGTTAGCCTATGGAAGGAAATTCAAGTTACTGGTAAGTACGGTTAAAATTACTTTTCAGGATCAGTACTGGGCTCAAAGATGCAGCACTGAGGTCTCTCCTGATAACAGGTGAGTAAATCGGAATTCGTAGTTCTGCTGATTTTAGAGGAATATTATAAAGTTCCAAAACGCCACACTTAGAAGAATTTCCAAGTGAAACCAGTCAATGTTAGCCTATGGAAGGAAATTCAAGTTACTGGTAAGTACGGTTAAAATTACTTTTCAGGATCAGTACTGGGCTCAAAGATGCAGCACTGAGGTCTCTCCTGATAACAGGTGAGTAAATCGGAATTCGTAGTTCGGCTGATTTTAGAGGAATATTTGCACAATGGTGAAGGAAGGGGGTGGGGCCTGAGGTGACATGTCTGCAAACACGCCCTGTGGCGCGTTTTAAGTTGGAGAATTAATTCCTCCTCAATCCCGAGGGTCCCTAGGGGCCAACTAGCCCACAAGATACCTCCAGTATGCGCCAGGAGGCTGCGTTGCAGAGAGGTGTTCAGAGGCCACGCCCTTTTACACCTCTCTGCAACGCAGCTCTGTGGCGCTTTCTGGACGTACCTGGTGGGCTAGTTGGCCCCCAGGACCTCAGGATTGAAGGGGATTTAATTCCCCATCTTAAAATGCGCCACGGGGCCTGTTTGCACACATGTCACCTTAGCCCCGCCCTCCCTTCACCACTGTGCAAACGCGCCCGTGGTGCATTTTAAGTTGGGGGATTAAGTCCCTTGAATCCTGAGGGTCCCTGGGGTCCAACTATCCCACCAGGTACCTCCAGTAAGCGCCACAGAGCTGCGTTGCAGAGAGGTGTAAAAGGGCGTGGCCTGGACCACCTCTCTGCAACCCAGCCCTGTGGTGCTTACTGGAGGTACCTGGTGGGCTAGTTGGCCCCCAGGGACCCCCAGTATTGAATGGGAATTATTTCCCCAATTTAAAATGAGCCACAGTGCGCATTTGCAGAGTGGTTAAGGGAGTGGGCGGGGCCTGATGCTCGAACGCGTCTTTTTCTTTCTTTTTTGTTTTTTTGAAGGGGGCGCTATGTGGCCCCCCTTCTTTTTTACTTTTTTAAATACTGTAGGGGAAGGGGGCCACGTGGCCCCCCTCCCGTGGCCGATTCCGGCCCCGGGGACCCCATCCCCCGGGGCATGGCCACTTTAAAAAAAATAATTTTGGAGGAGGGGGGCTGCGTGGCCCCCCTCCTAAGGCCTCTATTGACCCCATCCCCCAGGGCCGGCCTTCATTTATTTATTTATTTATTTTTAATTTTGGGGAGGGGGGCCGCGTGGCCCCCCTCCCGGGCCACTACTTGCCCCGGGGACCCCATCCCCCGGGGCTGGCCCTATCCTTTGGGGACCGTGGGGGGACCCTAACTCCCCCACGGTCCCGCCGGCTCCCCGCATCCTGCGGGAGCCGGCATTGCTTTTCCACATGCAGCTCCCCGTGTGGAAAAGCAATGTGCTTTGGATATTGGAAGCCAAAAACCAAAGCAGTTTGCTATGACAGGACGTCCTGTCATAGCAAACTACAGTGTCCCGGGGGTAGGCACCCCGGGACACTGCAGGAGCCGGCCCTGGGGGGTGGCGGTCCCCAGGGCCACCACAGGCTCCAGGAGGGGGGCCGCGCGGCCCCCCTCCCAACATCTCAGGGCGGATTTTCCTTTGAGCAGGACACGCTCCTTTCATCTCCCAGGCCTCCATTTACTGAACTGTGACCGGCCAATTTAATTAATTCCCCAGCACAGCACATTGCCATTTAGCGGCGAAGGTGTTTAAGCAATTGCTCCCAGCAAACCAAATTCAAGTTGCTCACACTTTTTGTCCTGAAGATGAACTCGAATAATTGAGTTCGAAACGTCGTCGACCCCCTACAAATGAACTCCTTATACTCTGTAAAAATCTTTAAAGGAGCTTCTATTTCTGTTGTCAATGCGATGTCATTATTTTAAGTTCACCCTCACTTCTCACGTCACGCTTATTGTCACTTACTGTGTGAGCACCTGAATACCTTCATTGTGTAATAAATACTTGTCATACATTGACCTATATGTCCCTCGTTATATTTCCTACTGCTCTCTTTTATGAATTAAGTTTCTATTCCTTTACTTACCTCAGTGCCCTCTACAGGGTTACTTCCCCTTGGACCCTTTAGGCCACTCTAGAACCATTGTTCCTTTAAACTACCCCTCCCAACATTGGCAAAGCACCGGGGAGGTGGTGGTCCCCGGGGCTCGGGGGTCCATAACGGACCCCCATATTTAAAGATTTAGTGCCCCGGGAGGTGGCGGTCCTTGGGGCATGTGGGGGGGCTCGAGCCCCCCCACACAGGTCATTTTTTTTTTTTTTTAAAGAAGTCCCGGGGGTGGCGTTCCCCGGAGCTTGCGGGGCCTTAGAGGCCCCCCCAACTAAATAAACATTAACCCCTGCATGCCCCCGGGACTTGGGCCACCCGGGGGCAAAATACCGGCGGGATCCGCGCACCCTAAGCGCATCCCGACGATTTAAAAAAAAAAAAAAATGCTTTTTTCTGCCCAGGGGGTCCTTGTGGGACCCCCTGAGCAGACCTAGGGGGTCAGGGTGTTCCTACCCTGCCCCCTTTTTGCCCTTTGCACACTTGTTTCTGTCCCTCGGTTCTACTGAGGGACAAAATGGCTGCCAACACTTCCTGGTTTGGAGTGTTGACAGCCAATTAGCATGCAGCTCGTGATCGGGAGGTTGCGCGGATCCACCGCGGCCATAGATATCGAAACTTTTATTTTGGATTTTCTCAGCAACTACTGAACGGGTTTACACCATTTGTAAAAAGGGTGCTTTCTGAACCAAGCACTACCTTTTTGCCAAATTTGGTGTAATTCCGTTCAGCAGTTTTTGCTGTAGCCTTGCATAAAGTTTCCTATGGGAAATTGATTTTTTCACTCTTATTTTTTGAATTTCTCCGCAACTACTGAACGGATTTACACCATTTAAAAAAAAAGTCGCTTTCTGAACCAAGCGTTACCTTTTTGCAAAATTTGGTGTAATTCCGTTCAGCAGTTCGGGCTGTAGCCGTGGCTAAAATTTCCTATGGGAATTAACATGGAGAAAACACGTTTTGGGACCCCCTTTTTTCTCAGCCCCCGTTTGATGCATCACCCCGAAACTTTCAAGACAGGAGCGGACCAGAGCGCCCCACTAGTTTTGAAAATTTTGCGATGATTCGATCAAACGACGCTCAAAGTTATTGGGAATAGAATGTTATGAATTTCCTATGGATAATAGGTCCTAACTATAACTATCTACTGGCGACCGCCAGTAGATAAAATATATATATATATATATATATATATATATATATATATATATATATATATATATATGTGTGTGTGTCCTGGGTCACATATTGTGAATAGCTTAGCTATTGGATATTGTGTATTCCTCCCAGACAGTGAGACAAGGGGGGATATATATATATTATATTGTGGGAAAAGGACATTTGCAGGTACTTTGGTGTTTCCCCTCCACAGTACCCACTTGGGGAAAACAGTTTTTTGCACAAAGTCCCGTAAAGCACCCACTTTGGAAAAGTTACGGACTACCTGACCCAGAAAGCATTGTGCATGAAGTCCCAAATAGGGCGGGGCAGAATAGTATTTAGTCCACACAGCTGCTGGGACTTTGAGCATACAGCCAGTGATCAAGGGCATGGAGCCCGAAACGCGTATGGCGCTTCTGTTGGAGGGGTAAATGCGCTGTGCCTGCTGCCCACAATAAATGAAGGAGAATTTCCATCTGTGTCGGCGTTTCTATGCAGGGCAACCTGAGCAGGGCAACCTGGTGTTTTGGATATATATATATATATTATCTACTGGCGGTCGCCAGTAGATAGTTATAGTTAGGACCTATTTTCCATAGGAAATCCGCAACATTCTATTTGAAATAACGTTGGCGCCGGTTGACGAATCTTCGCGAAAGCTTCCAACTTGTTGGGGCGCTCCGGTCCGCTCCTATCCTGAAAGTCTCGGGGTGATTCGTCAAGCGGGGGCTGAGAAAAAAGAAGGGTCCCAAAACGCGTTTTCCCCATTCATTTTTCCATAGGAACCTTTAGTCGCAGCTACAGCCCGAACTGCTGAACGGAATTATACCAAATTTGGCAAAGAGGTAGCCCTTGGTTCAGTGTCGTGCGTTTTGCTTAAATGGTGTAAATCCGTTCAGTAGTTCCTGAGAAAATCAAAAGTAAAGTCACATATATATCTATGGCCGAGTAGGGTCCGCGTACCCTCCCAATCACGAGCTGCATGCTAATTGGCTGTCAAGTGGCTGTCAACACTCCAAATCAGGAAGTGTTGGCAGCCATTTTGTCCTCGGTTGAACCGAGAGACAGAAACAAGTGCGCAAAGCGCAAAAGGGGGCAGGGTAGAAACACCCTGACCCACTAGGTCTGCTCAGGGGTCCCACAAGGACCCCTGGGCAGAAAAAGCATTTTTTTTTTAAATCGGCGGGATGCGCTTAGAGTGCGTGATCCCGAAGATTAAAAAAAAAGCACAAGAAACAAGTGCGCAAAATGCACAAAGGGGGCAGGGTAGAAACACCCTGACCCCCTAGGTCTGCTCAGGGGGTCCCACAAGGATCCCCTGGGCAGAAAAAAGCATTTTTTTTTTAAAAATCGGCGGGATGCGCTTAAGGTGCGCGGATCCCACCGATTAAAAAAAAAAACACAAGAAACAAGTGCGCAAAACGCACAAAGGGGGCAGGGTAGAAACCCCCTGACGCCCTAGGTCTGCTCAGGGGGTCCCACAAGGACCCCTGGGCAGAAAAAGCACACACAAAAAAAAAAGACCGGCATCGTGCCGGAGGCCCCACCCCTCCCTGCAGCAGTCTGCAAACGCGCCCCCTGGCGCATTTTAAGAAGGGAAGTAATTCCCTTGAATACTGGGGGTCCCTGGGGCCAACTAGCCCACCAGGAACCTCCGGTATGCGCCAGGGGCTGCTTTGCAGAGAGGTGTACAGAGGCCACACCCCTTTTACACCTCTCTGCAACGCAGCTCTGTGGCGCTTTTGGAGGTACATGGTGGGCTAGTTGGACTCCAGGGACCCTCAGTATTCAAGGGACTTAATCCCCAACTTAAAACGTGCCACGGGGCGTGTTTGCACAGTGGTGAAGGGAGGGGCGTGGCTTCAGGTGACATGTGTGCAAACAGGCCCCATGGCGTGTTTTAAGATGGAGAATTAAATCCTCTTCAATCCTGAGGGTCCCTGGGGGCCAACTAGCCCACCAGGTACCTCCAGTAAGCGCCATGGAGCTGCGTTGCAGAGTGTTGTAAAAGGGGCGTGGCCTCTGAACACCTCTCTGCAACGCAGCTCTCTTGCGCATACTGGAGGTATCTGGTGGGCCAGTTGGCCCTAGGGACCCTCGGGATTGAGGAGGAATTAATTCTCCAACTTAAAACGCGCCACAGGGACATGTTTGCAGACATGTCACTTCAGGCCCCACCCCCTTCCTTCACCATTGTGCAAATAGTCCTCTAAAATCAACCGAACTACGCATTCCGATTTAGTCACCTGTTATCAGGAGAGACCTCAGTGCTGCATCTTTGAGCCCAGTACTGATCCTGAAAAGTAATTTTAACCGTACTTACCAGTAACTTGAATTTCCTTCCATAGGATATCATTGCCTGCTTTTTGCTGAAAAAGTTTCTAAGTGTCGATTTTTGAAACATACAAATATTCCTCTAAAATCAGCCGAACTACGAATTCCGATTTACTCACCGGTTATCAGGAGAGACCTCAGTGCTGCATCTTTGAGCCCAGTACTGATCCTGAAAAGTAATTTTAACCGTACTTACCAGTAACTTGAATTTCCTTCCATAGGCTAACATTGACTGGTTTCACTTGGAAATTCTTCTAAGTGTGGAGTTTTGGAACTTTATAATATTCCTCTAAAATCAGCAGAACTACGAATTCTGATTTACTCACCTGTTATCAGGAGAGACCTCAGTGCTGCATCTTTGAGCCCAGTACTGATCCTGAAAAGTAATTTTAACCGTACTTACCAGTAACTTGAATTTCCTTCCATAGGATATCATTGCCTGCTTTTTGCTGAAAAAGTTTCTAAGTGTCGATTTTGAAACATACAAATATTCCTCTAAAATCAGCCGAACTACGAATTCCGATTTACTCACCGGTTACTCACGCGGTCGCCAGTAGATAGTTATAGTTAGGACCTATTTTCCATAGGAAATCCGTGACATTCTATTTGAAATAACTCTTGCGTCGGTTGACGAATCTTCGCGAAATTTTCAAACTTTATGGCCCGCTCCGGTCCGCTCCTACCCTGAAAGTCTCAGGGTGATTCATCAAGCGGGGCCGAGAAAAAAGGGGGTCCCAAAACGTGTTTTCCCCATTCATTTTCCCATAGGAAACTTTAGACATGGCTACAGCCCGAACTGCTGAACGGAATTACACCAAATTTGGCAAAGAGGTAGTTCTTGGTTCAGAAAGAACCCTTTTGTTAAATGGTGTAAATCCGTTCAGTAGTTGCGGAGTAATTAAAAAATAAGAGTCAAAAATCAATTTCCCATAGGAAACTTTAGACACGGCTAAAGCCCGAACTGCTGAACGGAATTACACCAAATTTGGCAAAGAGGTAGTTCTTGGTTCAGAAAGAACCCTTTTGTTAAATGGTGTAAATCCGTTCAGTAGTTGCTGAGAAAATCAAAAGTAAAAGTACATATATATCTATGGGCATGGAGGATTCGCGCACCCTGAGCGCACCCTGCACGCACCGTCCCGATCACGAGCTGCATGCTAATTGGCTGTCAGCTGGCTGTCAACATTCCGATTCAGGAAATGTTGGCAGCCATTTTGTCCCTCGGTAGAACCGAGGGACAGAAACAAGTGCGCAAAGTGCACAAAGGGGGCAGGGTAGAAATCGGCAGGATGCGCTCAGGGTGCGCGGATCCTGCCGAAAAAAAAAAATCGGATTGTATTTTGCCCCCGGGTGGCCCAAGTCCCGGGGGCATGGTGGGGGGGGTTAAATTTATGTATGGGGGCCTCAAGGGCCCCCAAGCCCGGGGACCGCCACCCCCGGGGCATTCTTTTAAAATGGTGCGGGAGGGCTCTGAGCCCTCCGCAGCCCCGGGACCACCACCTCCCGGGGCTTCTTTTGTTTTAAAAAATTAAATGTGTGGGGGCTCGAGCCCCACACACCCCGGGGACCGCCACCTCCCGGGGCACTAACAAATTAAAATGGGGGTCCGTTTTGGACCCCCGAAGCCCCGAGGACCACCACCTCCCGGGGCTTTGCTTGATGTGGGGAGGGGGCCACGTGGCCCCCTCCTGGAGCCTGTGGTGGCCCTGGGGACTGCCACCCCCAGGGCCAGCTCCTGCAGTGTCCCGGGGTGCCTACCCCGGGACACTGCTGTTTGCAATGACAGGACGGGAGCCTCGCGGCTCCGTCCTGTCATTGCAAACTGCTTGGATATTGGAAGAGAGAGCAGGAAACCTGCTCTCGCCTAATATCCAAAGACAATTGCTTTTCCACATGGGGAGCAGCATGTTAGCTGCTCCCCATGTGGAAGCAATGCCGGCTCCCGTAGGACACGGGGAGCCGGCGGGACTGTGGGGGTTTGGGGACCCCGCACAGTCCCCAAGCAGAGGCCAGGCCCCAGGGGATGGGGTCCCCGGGGCCATAAGTGGCCCGGGAGGGGGGCCACGCGGCCCCCCTCCCCAGAAATTATTAAAAAAATAAAAATAAAAAAATAAAAAGGCCTGCCCCGGGGGATGGGGTCCCCGGGGCAAAAGGAGGCCTGAGGAGGGGGCCACGCAGCCCCCTCCTTAAAATTAATTTAAAAGTGTGGCCATGCCCCGGGGGATGGGGTCCCCGGGGCAGGATTCGGCCACGGGAGGGGGGCCACGCGGCCCCCTTCCCGTTTAATTTTAATTAAAAAAAAAAAGGGGGTAAGGCCCTGGGGGATGGGGTCCCCAGGGCCCAAAAATATGAAAAGGAAGGGGGGCCACACAGCCCCCCTTCAGGAAAAAAAAAAAAAACGATCGGGCCGCAGGCCCCGCCCCCTTCCTTCACCACTCTGCAAACGCGCCCCCTGGTGCGTTTGCAGATGGGGAAGTAATTACACTTCAATACTGGGGGTCCCTGGGGCCAACTAGCCCACCAGGAACCTCCAGTATGCGCCAGGGGCTGCGTTGCAGAGAGGTGTACAGAGGCCACGCCCCTTTATACACCTCTCTGCAATGCAGCTCTGTGGCGCATTTTGGAGGTACATGGTGGGCTAGTTGGCCCCCAGGGACCCTCAGGATTCAAGGGGACTTAATCCCCCAATTTAAAACGCGCCACGGGGCGCGTTTGCACAGTGTTGAAGGGAGGGGGCGGGGCTTCAGGTGACATGTGTGCAAACAGGCCCCGTGGCACGTTTTAAGATGGGAATTAAATCCCTTCAATCCTGAGGGTCCCTGGGGCCAACTAGCCCAACAGGTACATCCAGAAAGCGCCACAGAGTTGTGTTGCAGAGAGGTGTAAAAGGGGTGTGGCCTCTCTACACGTCTCTGCAACGCAGCCCCTGGCGCATACTGGAGGTTCCTGGTGGGCTAGTTGGCCCCTAGGGACCCTCATGATTCAAGGGGACAAAATCCCCAACTTAAAACGCGCCACGGGCGCGTTTGCACAGATGTCACCTCAGGCCCCGCCCTCCCTTCACCATTGTGCAAATATTCCTCTAAAATCAGCCGAACTACGAATTCCGATTTACTCACCTGTTATCAGGAGAGACTTAGGGCTGCATCTTTCAGCCCAGTACTAATCCTGAAAAGTAATTTTAACCGTACTTACCAGTAACTTGAATTTCCTTCCATAGGATATCATTGCCTGCATTTTGCTGAAAAAGTTTCTAAGTGTTGATTTTTGAAACATACAAATATTCCTCTAAAATCAGCCGAAATACGAATTCCGATTTACTCACCTGTTATAAGGAGAGACCTCAGTGCTGCATCTTTCAGTCCAGTACTGGTCCTGAAAAGTAATTTTAACCGTACTTACCAGTAACTTAAATTTCCTTCCTTAGGATATCATTGCCTGCATTTTGCTGAAAAAGTTTCTAAGTGTCGATTTTTGAAACATACAAATATTCCTCTAAAATCAGCCGAAATACGAATTCCGATTTACTCACCTGTTATCAGGAGAGACCTCAGTGCTGCATCTTTTAGCCCAGCACTGACCCTGAAAAGTAATTCTAACCGTACTTACCAGTAACTTGTATTTCCTTCCATAGGAATCCATTGTCTGGTTTTCAGCAGAAAAGTTTCAGTGTCGATTTTCACAAACTACAAATATTCCTTAAAAATCGCCTGTATGACTTAAACGCATTCTTTCAACTGTTTACAGGAGATGCACCAGTGCTGGATCCAGGATCCACCACTGAGTGAGAAAAAGTCACGATAACACTACTTACCTGCTAAGTGAATTTCCTCCCATAGGATAACATTGGTGATTCTATGTGAAAAAGTTTCTAAGTGTCAACTTTTAAAATACAATAATATTCCTTAAAAATCAATACTGTAACCAAAACGCTTTTACTCAACTGTTTACAGGAGATGTCCCAGGACTGAATCTAGGATCCAGTCCTGTGGTTAGAAAAAGTAATCCATAAAGTAACTAATTGCATTTAGTTAGAAATTCACATTGAGCTCAATGTTGCATTGTGTTTGAAATTGTGTTGCCCATTTCAACAACTGTAACTACTGTACTTAAAAGTCTATTGCCTATTTGCAAAGTATTTAAAGTAAATTAATTCATTCTGAGAAAGTATATTTTGTAATGTAATGTATAATGTAATTACAATGTAATTTAAAAAATAAATTATCTAAAAATAAATAGTTTAAAAAAATGTAGTAAATCAGTATGAAAAAAATAAAAATAACAATTAATACATTTAAAAATTGGCATTTACAAAACCTTTGAAATTCACTGAAAAAAACCATAGGTTTCAGACATGTTATAGTTAGGAATTAGCATTTAAAAACCTTTGAAATTCACTGAAAAAACCATAGGTTTCAGACATGTTATAGTTAGAAATTAGCATTTAAAAAACCTTTGAAATTCACTGAAAAAAACCATAGGTTTCAGACATGTTATAGTTAGAAATTAGCATTTAAAAAACCTTACAAATTCACTGAAAAAACCATAGGTTTTAGGGACAGTTATAGTTACTTGGACATTGCACTCGTACAAAACCCGTGAAATTCCCCCGTTATAGTTAGTTCAGCTAACTATAACTCGCGCCCCCGCAATGCACTGCTGATGACGTCACATATTACATCACTCATGACATGGTCAGTGACATCACTGATGACATCACTGATGACATCTCAAATGACATCACTGATGACATCATCCATGTGATAATTTCATGCATCTTTTCACACCCTAATATAACTTTTGATACACCCACTCTAAATTACAGACTGCCATTCTCAAAACCATAGACACTTCAATACCAATAACTACATACCAACTCACTGATTCATAGGTCTACACACACATCCACTCACTCACCCGTACAGTCACTCATACTTACAGTCACTCAGTACAGGACTATCATATGCACTCATACACCTATATAAACACTGACACACCGCCACTCATCCATAGAGGTACTCACACACCTAGTCAGTCAAGGAAAAAATTAATCACACACCCATTTACTCACCTATAGAGTTATACACACACCAGCTCACTTACTCATACAAATACTAGCACATTCTTACGCTCTTATACAATAACTGATACAAGCACACACGCATCCATACAGCCACTCTCACAATCACACACTCTCACTTATAGCCATTTAAATACTCTAAAATACATAT
Organism: Calotriton arnoldi; assembly: GCA_963921515.1. Classification (NCBI taxonomy): domain Eukaryota; kingdom Metazoa; phylum Chordata; class Amphibia; order Caudata; family Salamandridae; genus Calotriton; species Calotriton arnoldi. The sequence goes on along the minus strand of CAWUFW010008059.1, from coordinate 708,968 downwards.
ATACTGCCTTTTACATATGTAGTTACTCGCACATGTACCACTGAGATATACATTCACTCACTAACACACCCATACACACACTCACCCACCCAAGCAGTCCATCACAGATGCACTCTTGAAATCATGCACCCAGTGAATCACCCACTCACACATCTATGCACAGAGTCACACACACCCCACCCACACAAACACTCAGGCAGCCATACAGATACTCAGAGAACCAATCAATAACCCATATAGACACTCATGTAGCTATTCGCAAATCCATGCATCCACTTACACACCAACAAACAGACGGATACAGACATTCACACAGTTTAGTCACTAACCCATGCATTCAGTAAGATACGTTTAATCACTCACTTGTAGAGTCAGTCACTCACGTACTAAATCATCCATTCAGACACTTATACACCCACTCATTCTTCAATACGCCTTTCCCTATATATATTAAACATATTTAAACTTTACAGAAACACACAGTCACTGGATGATGTCATCAGTGATGTCATCAGTGATGTCATTTGAGATGTCATCAGTGATGTCATCAGTGATGTCACTGACCATGTCATGAGTGATGTAATATGTGACGTCATCAGCAGTGCATTGCTGGGCGCGAGTTATAGTTAGCTGAACTAACTATAACGGGGGAATTTCACGGGTTTTGTACGAGTGCAATGTCCAAGTAACTATAACTGTCCCTAAAACCTATGGTTTTTTCAGTGAATTTGTAAGGTTTTTTAAATGCTAATTTCTAACTATAACATGTCTGAAACCTATGGTTTTTTCAGTGAATATATATATATATATATTATCTACTGGCGGTCGCCAGTAGATAGTTATAGTTAGGACCTATTTTCCATAGGAAATCCGCGACATTCTATTTGAAATAACTCTTGCGTCGGTTGACGAATCTTCGTGAAACTTTCAAACTTTATGGCCCGCTCCGGTCCGCTCCTACCCTGAAAGTCTCAGGGTGATTCGTCAAGCGGGGGCCGAGAAAAAAGGGGGGTCCCAAAACATGTTTTCCCCATTCATTTTCCCATAGGAAACTTTAGACACAGCTACAGCCTGAACTGCTGAACGGAATTACACCAAATTTGGCAAAGAGGTAGTTCTTGGTTCAGAAAGAACCCTTTTTGTTAAATGGTGTAAATCCGTTCAGTAGTTGCGGAGAAATTAAAAAAATAAGAGTCAAAAAATCAATTTCCCATAGGAAACTTTATGCAAGGCTACAGCCCGAACTGCTGAACGGAATTACACCAAATTTGGCAAAGAGGTAGTTCTTGGTTCAAAAAGAACCCTTTTGTTAAATGGTGTAAATCCGTTCAGTAGTTGCTGAGAAAATCAAAAGTAAAAACACATATATATCTGGGCGGAGCCTAACCACACATGTCATCGTGAGATCTGATTGGCTGTCAGCACTTCATCCTGGAATTGCTGGCAGCCATCTTGGGACCAATATAAATGATAGTACCCCTTTGAAATGCATTGTAGTGAATCGAAGATTTTGAGGGTTACCAAAAGGAGAACTATAAAGGGTGATAACAGACTTTAGTTACATTAGAATTCATTTGTTGATGGTACCATACTAATTTCAGGAATTGTGGTGTGTTCTAAGGTGATTTTACCCTGTGAAAAACCTTCTGCTGGGATATCATGAATCATGTTTGAGAGAAAACTATTTTCACATGCTTGTCCCATACAGTTTTGGAAGGTGCCCCAGAAGCTAAAATGAGAGCATATTTTCTGTAAATTCACATTATCTTTCTCAGTCATGTGAGAATGAAGTCTGACATTCTCAGTAAAACATGTACATCCAACAAGGGCAGCGACTGTCAGTTGATTCCTTTGTGTTCTACTGCAGCTTCCCAGAGTGTTCTAAAGAACAACTAGAGCGCTAACAGCCTTACTTATGACAAAAGTATGGCACACCTGAAGCCATCTTGATTGGAATAAACTGGTAACACTTAAAACATTTAATTTAAAAAGGAACAAAATGATGGGGTTCATCTTGTCATAGAAATTATGGTTAGTGCTCTGGAAAGAAAAATTAGGACATGTTTCAAGTGTGATCTCAAATATCTTCCTGTTATATTTCAACAGGAGCAGCCTGTCAGTTGATGCCTTTGTGTTCTACTGCAGCTTCCCAGAGTGTTCTAAAGAACAACTAGAGTGCTAACAGCCTTACTTATGACAAAAGTATGGCACACCTGAAGCCATCTTGATTGGAATAAACTGGTAACACTTAAAACATTTAATTTAAAAAGGAACAAAAATGAGGGGTTCATTTTGCCATAGAAATTATGGTTAGTGCTGCAAAAAGAAAATTTAGTGCATGTTTTAAGTGAGATCTCAAATCCTCTTCTATTTCATTAGAAAATTCTGACATGCAGACTGAAACAATCACTTTCAATACCAGCAGTAGACTTCCAGTTAACTCCTTGGTGAGCAGTAGCTTTACTACAGTGATCTAATGAACAACTAGAGTAATAACATTCTGAATTTATGGCAAATGTGTGACACATCTGAATGCCTTCTTGATGGAATCAAAGTAAAAAACTGAAAGCATTTCCTGCTGAGGAGACTGCAGTAAATGAGGAAATTAGGAAACTTCATAACAAAGAAGTCTTCCAAGATGGCCACCAGTGAAAAAGAGCCCAAATGTAGCACAAATATTACCCAGATGTAGCCCACATATAGCCCAATGACAAAAGTGTGCAAAACACTTTTTATTTTTAGTTTTTTGCAGTTTTATGTAGTGCAGACTGGTCAGGTATTGGAGCGTTGCATCTTAAAACATGACCCCCTACACTACAAAAACACCACTGCACTACCCTAAACCCTAAAACACTACCCCAGCACGACCCCTACACTACACAAGCACCACTGCACTATCCTAAACCCTAAAACACTACCCCCAGCATGACCCCCTACACTACACAAACACCACTGCACTACCCTAAACCCTAAAACACTACCCCAACACCACTGCACTAACCTAAATCCTAAAACACTACCCCCAGCACGACCCCCTACACTACCCAAACACCACTGCACTACCCTAAAACATGACCCCCTACACTATACAAACACCACTGCACTACCCTAAACCCTAAAACACTACCCCAGCACGACCCCCTACACTACACAAGCACCACTGCACTACCCTAAACCCTAAAACACTACCCCCAGCACGACCCCCTACACTACCCAAACACCACTGCACTAACCTAAATCCTAAAACACTACCCCCAGCACGACCCCCTACACTACACAAGCACCACTGCACTACCCTAAACCCTAAAACACTACCCCCAGCACGACCCCCTACACTGCCCAAACACCACTGCACTACCCTAAACCCTAAAACACTACCCCCAGCACGACCCCTACACTACACAAGCACCACTGCACTACCCTAAACCCTAAAACACTACCCCCAGCACGACCCCCTACACTGCCCGAACACCACTGCACTGCCCTAAACCCTGAAACACCAACCCCTGCACGACCCCCTACACTGCCCGAACACCACTGCACTGCCCTAAACCCTGAAACACATACCCTAGCACGACCCCCTACACTGCCCGAACACCACTGCACTGCCCTAAACCCTGAAACACCACCCCCAGCATGACCCCCTACACTGCCCGAACACCACTGCTCTGCCCTAAACCCTGAAACACCACCCCCAGCATGACCCCTACACTGCCCGAACACCACTGCACTGCCCTAAACCCTGAAACACTACCCCCAGCAAGACCTCCTACACTGCCCGAACACCACTGCACTGCCCTAAACCCTGAAACATCACCCCCAGCAAGACCCCCTACACTGCCCGAACACCACTGCACTGCCCTAAACCCTGAAACACCACCCCCAGCACGACCCCCTACACTGCCCGAACACCACTGCACTGCCCTAAACCCTGAAACACCACCCCCTGCACGACCCCTACACTGCCCAAACACTACTGCACTGCCCTAAACCCTGAAACACCATCCCTAGCACGACCCCCTACACTGCACGAACACCACTGCAGTGCCCTAAACCCTGAAACACTACCCCCAGCAAGACCCCTACACTGCCCGAACACCACTGCACTGCCCTAAACCCTGAAACACCACCCCCAGCAAGACCCCCTACACTGCCCGAACACCACTGCCCTAAACCCTGAAACACCACCCCCAGCAAGACCCCCTACACTGCCCGAACACCACTGCACTGCCCTAAACCCTGAAACACCAGCCCCAGCACGACCCCTACACTGCCCGAACACCACTGCACTGCCCTAAACCCTGAAACACCACCCCTGCACGACCCCCTACACTGCCCGAACACCACTGCACTGGCCTAAACCCTGAAACACCACCCCCAGCACGACCCCCTACACTGCCCGAATACCACTGCACTGCCCTAAACCCTGAAACACCACCCCCAGCACGACCCCTACACTGCCCGAACACCACTGCACTGCCCTAAACCCTGAAACACCACCCCCAGCATGACCCCCTACACTGCCCGAACACCACTGCACTGCCCTAAACCCTGAAACACCAGCCCCAGCACGACCGCCTACACTGCCCGAAAACCACTGCACTGCCTTAAACCCTGAAACACCAGCCCCAGCACGACCCCCTACACTGCCCGAACACCACTGCACTACCCTAAACCCTCAAACACCAGCCCCAGCACGACCCCCTACACTGCCCGAACACCGCTGCACTGCCCTAAACCCTGAAACACCAGCCCCAGCAAGACCCCCTACACTGCCCGAACACCACTGCACTGCCCTAAACCCTGAAACACCACCCCCAGCAAGACCCCCTACACTGCCCGAACACCACTGCACTAAAGCCTGAAACACCACCCCCAGCAAGACCACCTACACTGGCCGAACACCACTGCACTGCCCTAAACCCTGAAACACCACCCCCTGCACGACCCCCTACACTGCCCAAACACCACTGCACTGCCCTAAACCCTGAAACACCACCCCTCAGCATGACCCCCTACACTGCCGGAACACCACTGCACTGCCCTAAACCCTGAAACACCACCCCTGCACGACCTCCTACACTGCCGGAATACCACTGCACTGCCCTAAACCCTGAAACACCACCCCCAGCACGACCCCCTACACTGCCCGAACACCACTGCACTGCCCTAAACCCTGAAACATCAACCCCAGCAAGACCCCCTACACTGCCTGAACACCACTGCCCTAAACCCTGAAACACCACCCCCTACACTGCACGAACACCACTGCACTGCCCTAGACTCTGAAACACCAGCCCCAGCAAGACCCCTACACTGCCCGAACACCACTGCACTGCCCTAAACCCTGAAACACCAGCCCCAGCATGACCCCCTACACTGCCCGAACACCACTGCACTGCCCTAGACTCTGAAACACCAGCCCCAGCAAGACCCCCTACACTGCCCGAACACCACTGCACTGCCCTAAACCCTGAAACACCAGCCCCAGCATGACCCCCTACACTGCCCGAACACCACTGCACTGCCCTAAACCCTGAAACACCAGCCCCAGCACGACCACCTACACTGCCCGAACACCACTGCACTGCCCTAAACCCTGAAACACCAGCCCCAGCACAACCCCCTACACTGCCCGAACACCACTGCACTGCCCTAAACCCTGAAACACCAGCCCCAGCACGACCCCCTACACTGCCCGAACACCACTGTACTGCCCTAAACCCTGAAACACCAGCCCCAGCACGACCCCCTACACTGCCCGAACACCACTGCACTGCCCTAAACCCTGAAACACCACCCCCTGCATGACCCCCTACACTGCCCGAACACCACTGCACTGCCCTAAACCCTGAAACACCACCCCTGCAGCACCTCCTACACTGCCCGAACACCACTGCACTGCCCTAAACCCTGAAACACCACCCCCTGCACGACCCCCTACACTGCCCGAACACCACTGCACTACCCTAAACCCTAAAATACTACCCCCAACACAACCCCCTACACTACCCGAACACGACTGCACTGCCCTAAACCCTCAAACACTCCCCCAGCACGACCCCTACACTACCCGAACACCACTGCACTGCCCTAAACCCTAAAACACTCCCCAGCACGACCCCCTACACTACCCGAACACCACTGCACTGCCCTAAACCCTAAAACACTACCCCCGCATGACCCCTACACTACCCAAACACCAATGCACTACCCTAATCCCTAAAACACTACCCCCGCATGACCCCTACACTACCCTAAACCCTAAAACACTACCCCCGCATGACTCCCTACACTACCCAAAGACCACTGCACTACCCTAAACCCTAAAACACGACCTCCTACACTACACAAACACCACTGCACTACCCTAAACCCTAAAACACTACCCCTACACTACACAAACACCACTGCACTACCCTAAACCCTAAAACACTACCCCCAGCAGTACCCCTACACTACCCAAACACCACTGCACTAACCTAAACCCTAAAACACTACCCCCAGCAGTACCCCCTACACTACCCAAACACCACTGCACTACCCTAAATCACTACCCCCAGCACGACCCCCTACACTACCCAAACGCCACTGCACTACCCTAAACCCTAAAACACTACCCCCAGCACGACCCCCTACACTACCCAAACACCACTGCACTACCCTAAACCCTAAAACACTCCCCCAGCACGACTCCCTACACTACCCAAACACCACTGCACTACCCTAAACCCTAAATCTACCCCCAGCATGACCCCCTACACTACACAAACACCACTGCACTACCCTAAACCCTAAAACACTACCCCCAGCACGACCCTCTTCACTACCTAAACACAACTGCACAATTTGTTACAGGCGTTGCAACGCAGGCCTGTGGTGCTTACTGGAAGTACCTAGTGGGCTAGTTGGGCCCCAGGGACCCTCAGGATTCAAGGTGACCTAAACCCCCAACTTAAAACACACCACGGGGCGCGTTTGCACAGTGGTGAAGGGAGGGGCGGGGCCTCAGGTGACATGTGCGCAAACACGCCCTGTGGTGCGTTTTAAGTTGGGGAATTAATTCCTTTGAATCCTGAGGGACCCTGAGGCCAACTAGCCCACCAGGTACCTTCAGTAAGCACAACAGAGTTGCGTTGCAGAGAGGTGAAAAAAGGTGCGTGGCCTCGGAACGCCTCTCTGCAACTCAGCCTGTGGTCCTAACTGTAGGTACCTGGGGGCTAGTTGGGCCCCAGGGACCCTCAGAATTCAAGGGGACTTAATCCCACAACTTAAAACGCGCCACGGGGTGCGTTTGCACACATGTCACCTCAGGCCCCCCTCCCTTCACCACTGTGCAAACGCGCCCTGTAGCGCGTTTTAAGAGGTAGTTTTAATCCCCTGCCCTATTATGTACTAGGGACTTGCAGAGGAGGTCATGCTAATAACAGGGGTACCCCAACGCATAGTGTTCCCTAGTGTATGTAGGTGTTTTCACTGTATTCTAAGTGTCTTTTAGCATAGCACTGGCTCTGGTTAGTCAGAGTCAGTTACCACCAGTACCCGTCTGAAAAAGTTGTGGGCACAGGATGATTTTGCAACAAGGCCTCTTTCTGCTCCTCTGTTGGTTCTTTCTGCACATCTTTTGCTTCTTTCTGTGCATTTTTTCTTCTTTCTTCACATGTCCTACCTCTGTAGGCATAGTTAGAAACTAGCATTTAAAAAAACCTTTGAAATTCACTTAAAAAATCATAGGTTTCAGGCACGTTATAGTTAGAAATTAGCATTTAAAAAACCTTTGAAATTCACTGAAAAAACCATAGGTTTCAGACACGTTATAGTTAGAAATTAGCATTTAAAAACCTTTGAAATTCACTGAAAAAATCATAGGTTTTAGGGACAGTTATAGTTAGTTGGACATTTCACTCGTACAAAACCATAGAAATTCCCCCGTTATAGTTACTTCAGCTAACTATAACTCGCGCCCCGCAATGCACTGCTGATGACGTCACATATTACATCACTCATGACATGGTCAGTGACATCACTGATGACATCACTGATGACATCTCAAATGACATCACTGATGACATCATCCATGTGATAATTTCATGCATCTTCTCACACCCTAATATAACTTTTGATACACCCACTCTAAATTACAGACTGCCATTCTCAAAACCATAGACACTCCAACACCAAAAACTACATACCCACTCACTGATTCTTAGGTCTACACACACATCCACTCACTCACCCGTACAGTCACTCATACTTAGTCACTCAGTACAGGACTATCATATGCACTCATACACCTATATAAACACTCACACACCGCCACTCATCCATAGAGCTACTCACACACCTAGTCAGTCATGCAAAAAACTTAATCACACACCCATTTACTCACCTATACAGTTATACACACACCAGCTCACTTACTCATACAAATACTAGCACATTCTTACACTCTTATACAATCACTGATACAAGTACACACTCATCCATACAGCCACTCTCACAATCACACACTCTCACTTATAGCCATTTATATACTCCAACACACATATATACTGCCTTTCACATATGTAGTTACTCACACATGTACCACTGAGATATACATTCAATCACTAACACACCCATACACACACTCACCCACCCATACAGTCCATCACAGATGCACTCTTGAAACCATGCACCCAGTGAATCACCAACTCACACATCTATGCACAGAGTCACACACACCCCACCCACACAAACACTCAGGCACCCATACAGATACTCAGACAATCAATCAATAACCCATGTAGACACTCATGTAGCTATTCAGAAAGCCATGCAGCCGCTTACAAACCAACAGACAGACGGATACAGACATTCACACAGTTTAGTCACTAACCCATGCATTCAGTAAGATACATTTAATCACTCACTTGTAGAGTCAGTCACTCACGTACTAAATCATCCATTCAGACACTTATACACCCACTCATTCTTCAATACGCCTTTCCCTATATATATTAAACATATTTAAACTTTACAGAAACACACAGTCACTGGATGATGTCATCAGTGATGTCATTTGAGATGTCATCAGTGATGTCACTGACCATGTCATGAGTGATGTAATATGTGACGTCATCAGCAGTGCATTGCGGGGCGCGAGTTATAGTTAGCTGAACTAACTATAACGGGGAATTTCTATGGTTTTGTATGAGTGAAATGTCCAACTAACTATAACTGTCCCTAAAACCTATGATTTTTTCAGTGAATTTCAAAGGTTTTTTAAATGCTAATTTCTAACTATAACGTGTCTGAAACCTATGGTTTTTTCAGTGATATATATATATATATATATATACAACATATACATATACATATATATATATTATCTACTGGCGGTCGCCAGTAGATAGTTATAGTTAGGACCTATTTTCCATAGGAAATCCGCGACATTCTATTTGAAATAACTCTCTTGCCGGTTGACGAATCTTCGCGAAATTTTCAAACTTTATGGCCCGCTCCGGTCCGCTCCTACCCTGAAAGTCTCGGGGTGATTCATCAAGCGGGGGCCGAGAAAAAAGGGGGGTCCCAAAACGTGTTTTCCCCATTCATTTTCCCATAGGAAACTTTAGACACGGCTACAGCCCGAACTGCTGAACGGAATTACACCAAATTTGGCAAAGAGGTAGTTCTTGGTTCAGAAAGAACCCTTTTGTTAAATGGTGTAAATCCGTTGAGTAGTTGCGGAGAAATTAAAAAAATAAGAGTCAAAAAATCAATTTCCCATAGGAAACTTTATGCAAGGCTACAGCCCGAACTGCTGAACGGAATTACACCAAATTTTGCAAAGAGGTAGTTCTTGGTTCAGAAAGAACCCTTTTTGTTAAATGGTGTAAATCCGTTCAGTAGTTGCTGAGAAAATCAAAAGTAAAAACACATATATATCTGGGCGGAGCCTAACCACACATGTCATCGTGAGATCTGATTGGCTGTCAGCACTTCATCCTGGAATTGCTGGCAGCCATCTTGAGACCAATATACATGATAGTACCCCATTGAAATGCCTTGTAGTGAATCAAAGATTTTGTGGGTTACCAAAAGGAGAACTATTAAGGGTGATAACAGACTTTAGTTACATTAGAATTCATTTGTTGATGGTACCATACTAATTTCAGGAATTGTGGTGTGTTCTAAGGTGATTTTACCCTGTGAAAAACCTTCTGCTGGGATATCATGAATCATGTTTGAGAGAAAACTATTTTCACATGCTTGTCCCATACAGTTTTGGAAGGTGCTCCAGAAGCTAAAATGAGAGAATATTTTCTGTAAATTCACATTATCTTTCTCAGTCATGTGAGAATGAAGTCTGACATTCTCAGTAAAACATGTACATCCAACAAGGGCAGAGACTGTCAGTTGATTCCTTTGTGTTCTACTGCAGCTTCCCAGAGTGTTCTAAAGAACAACTAGAGTGCTAACAGCCTTACTTATGACAAAAGTATGGCACACCTGAAGCCATCTTGATTGGAATAAACTGGTAACACTTAAAACATTTAATTTAAAAAGGAACAAAATGATGGGGTTCATTTTGTCATAAAAATTATGGGTAGTGCTGTAGAAAGAAAAATTAGGACATGTTTCAAGTGTGATCTCAAATATCTTCCTGTTATATTTCAACAGGAGCAGCCTGCCAGTTGATGCCTTTGTGTTCTACTGCAGCTTCCCAGAGTGTTCTAAAGAACAACTAGAGCGCTAACAGCCTTACTTATGACAAAAGTATGGCACACCGGAAGCCATCTTGATTGGAATAAACCGTTAATACTTAAAACATTTAATTTAAAAAGGAACAAAATGAGGGCTTTTTTAAATAGAAATTATGGTTAGTGCTGCAGAAAGAAAAATGAGGGCATGTTTTAAGTGAGATCTCAAATCCTCTTCTATTTCATTAGAAAATTCTGACATGCAGACTGAAACAATCACTTTCAATACCAGCAGCAGACATCCAGTTAACTCCCTGGTGAGCAGTAGTTTTAGTACAGTGATCTAATGAGCAACTAGAGTGCTAACATTCTGAATTTATGGCAAATGTGAGACACATCTGAATGCCTTCTTGATGGAATCAAAGTAAAAACTGAAAGCATTTCCTACTGAGGAGACTGCAGTAAATGAGGAAATTAGGAAACTTCATAACAAAGAAGTCTTCCAAGATGGCCACCAGAGAAAAAAGAGCAAAAATGTAGCACAAATATTACCCAGATGTAGCCCACATATAGCCCAATGACAAAAGTGTGCAAAACACTTTTTATTTTTAGTTTTTTTGCAGTTTTATGTAGTGCAGACTGGTCAGGTATTGGAGCGTTGCATCTTAAAACATGACCCCCTACACTACAAAAACACTACTGCACTACTCTAAACCCTAAAACACTACCCCAGCACGACTCCCTACACTACACAAGCACCACTGCACTATCCTAAACCCTAAAACACTACCCTAGCATGACCCCCTACACTACACAAACACCACTGCACTACCCTAAACCCTAAAACACTACCCCAGCACGATCCCCTACGCTACCCAAACACCACTGCACTAACCTAAATCCTAAAACAATACCCCCAGCACGACCCCTACACTACCCAAACACCACTGCACTACCCTAAAACATGACCCCCTACACTACACAAATACCACTGCACTACCCTAAACCCTAAAACACTACCCCCAGCACGACCCCTACACTACACAAGCACCACTGCACTACCCTAAACCCTAAAACACTACCCCCAGAACGACCCCCTGCCTGCCCGAACACCACTGCACTGCCCTAAACCTTGAAACACCAGCCCCTGCACGACCCCCTACACTGTTCGAACACCACTGCACTGCCCTAAACCCTGAAACACCACCCCCAGCACGACCCCCTACACTGCCCGAACACCACTGCACTGCCCTAAACCCTGAAACACCACCCCCTTCACGACCCCCTACACTGCCCGAACACCACTGCACTGCCCTAAACCCTGAAACACCACCCCCAGCACGGCCCCCTACACTGCCCAAACACCACTGCACTGCCCTAAACCCTGAAACACTATCCCCAGCAAGACCCCCTACACTGCCCAAACACCACTCCACTGCCCTAAACCCTGAAACATCACCCCCAGCAAGACCCCCTACACTGCCCGAACACCACTGCCGTAAACCCTGAAACACCACCCCCAGCACGACCCCTACACTGCCCGAACACCACTGCACTGCCCTAAACCCTGAAACACCACCCCTTCACGACCCCCTACACTGCCCGAACACCACTGCACTGCCCTAAACCCTGAAACACCACCCCCAGCACGGCCCCCTACACTGCCCAAACACCACTGCACTGCCCTAAACCCTGAAACACTATCCCCAGCAAGACCCCCTACACTGCCCAAACACCACTCCACTGCCCTAAACCCTGAAACATCACCCCCAGCAAGACCCCCTACACTGCCCGAACACCACTGCCGTAAACCCTGAAACACCACCCCCAGCACGACCCCCTACACTGCCCGAACACCACTGCACTGCCCTAAACCCTGAAACACCACCCGCCGCACGACCCCCTACACTGCACGAACACCACTGCTCTGCCCAAAACCCTGAAACACCAGCCCCAGCACGACCCCCTACACTGCCCGAACACCACTGCACTGCCCTAAACCCTGAAACACCAGCCCCAGCACAACCCCCTACACTGCCCGAACACCACTGCACTACCCTAAACCCAGAAACACCACCCCCAGCACGACCCCCTACACTGCCTGAGCACCACTGCACTGCCCTAAACCCTGAAACACCAGCCCCAGCATGACCCCCTACACTGCCCGAACACCACTGCACTGCCCTAAACCCTGAAACACCAGCCCCAGCACGACCACCTACACTGCACGAACACCACTGCACTGCCCTAAACCCTGAAACACCAGCCCCAGCATGACCCCCTACACTGCCCGAACACCATTGCACTGCCCTAAACCCTGAAACACCAGCCCCAGCACAACCCCCTACACTGCCCGAACACTACTGCACTGCCCTAAACCCTGAAACACCACCCCGTGCACAACCCCCTACACTGCCCGAACACCACTGCACTGCCCTAAACCCTGAAACACCACCCCCAGCACGACACCCTACACTGCCCGAACACCACTGCACTGCCCTAAACCCTGAAACACCATTCCCCCTGCACGACCCCCTACACTGCCCGAACACTACTGCACTGCCCTAAACCCTGAAACACCATCCCCAGCACGACCCCGTACACTGCACGAACACCCCTGCACTGCCCTAAACCCTGAAACACCACCCCCCTGCAGGACCCCCTATACTGCCCGAACACCACTGCACTGCCCTAAACCCTAAAACTCTACCCTCAGCATGACCCCCTACACTGCCCGAACACCACTGCACTGCCCTAAACCCTGACTCACCACCCCCTGCACGACCCCCTACACTGCCCGAACACCACTACACTGCCCTAAACCCAGAAACACCACCCCCAGCACGACCCCCTACACTGCCCAAACACCACTGCACTGCCCTAAACCCTGAAACACCACCCCCAGCACGACCCCTACACTGCCCGAACACCACTGCACTGCCCTAAACCCTGACTCACCACCCCCTGCACGACCCCCTACACTGCCCGAACACCACTACACTGCCCTAAACCCTGAAACACCACCCCCAGCACGACCCCCTACACTGCCCGAACACCACTGCACTGCCCTAAACCCTGAAACACCAGCCCCTGCACGACCCCCTACACTGTCCGAACACCATTGCACTGCCCTAAACCCTGAAACACCACCCCCAGCACGACCCCCTACACTGCCTGAACACCACTGCCCTAAACCCTGAAACACCACCCCCAGCAAGACCCCCTACATTGCCCGAATACCACTGCACTGCCCTAAAGCCTGAAACACCACCTCCAACACAACCCCCTACACTGCCTGAACACCATTGCTCTGCGCTAAACCCTGAAACACTGCCCCCAGCAAGACCCCCTACACTGCCCGAACACCAATGCACTGCCCTAAACCCTGAAACATCACCCCCAGCAAGACCCCCTACACTGCCCGAACACCACTGCCCTAAACCCTGAAACACCACCCCCAGCACGACCCCCTACACTACTCGAACACCACTGCACTGCCCTAAACCCTGAAACACCAGCCCCAGCACGAACCCCTACACTGCTCGAGCACCACTGCCTGCACTGCCCTAAACCCTGAAACACCAGCCCCAGCACGACCCCCTACACTGCCTGAACACTACTGCACTGCCCTAAACCCTGAAACACCAGCCCCAGCATGACCCCCTACACTGCCCGAACACCACTGCACTGCCCTAAACCCTGAAACATCACCCCCAGCAAGACCCCCTACACTGCCCGAACACCACTGCCCTAAACCCTGAAACACCACCCCCAGCACGATTCCCTACACTACTCGAACACCACTGCACTGCCCTAAACCCTGAAACACCAGCCCCAGCACGAACCCCTACACTGCCCGAGCACCACTGCCTGCACTGCCCTAAACCCTGAAACACCAGCCCCAGCACGACCCCTTACACTGCCTGAACACTACTGCACTGCCCTAAACCCTGAAACACCAGCCCCAGCATGACCCCCTATACTGCCCGAACACCACTGCACTGCCCTAAACCCTGAAACACCACCCCCAGCACGACCCCCTACACTGCCCGAACACCACTGCACTACCCTAAACCCTAAAACACGACCTCCTACACTACACAAAGACCACTGCACTACCCTAAACCCTAAAACACTACCCCCAGCACGACCCCCTACACTACACAAACACCACTGCACTACCCTAAACCCTATAACACTACCCCCTACACTACACAAACACCACTGCACTACCCTAAACCCTAAAACAATACCCCCAGCACGAACCCCTACACTACCCAAACACCATTGCACTACCCTAAACCCTAAAACACTACCTCCAGCAGTACCCCCTACACTACCCAAACACCACTGCACTACCCTAAACCCTAAACCACTACCCCCAGCATGACCCCCTACACTACCCAAACACCACTGCACTACCCTAAACCCTAAAACACTACCCCAGCACAACCCCCTACACTGCCCAAACACCACTGTAATACCCTAAACCCTAAAACACTCCCCCAGCACGACTCCCTACACTATCCAAACACCACTGCACAACCCTAAACCCTAAATCTACCCCCAGCATGACCCCCTACACTACACAAACACCACTGCACTACCCTAAACCCTAAAACACTACCCCCAGCACGACCCCCTTCACTACCTAAACACAACTACACAATTTGTTGCAGGCGTTGCTACGCAGGCCTGTGGTGCTTACTGGAAGTACTTGGTGGGCTAGTTTGGCCCCAGGGACCCTCAGGATTCAAGGTGACCTAATCCCCCAACCTAAAACGCGCCACGGGGCGCGTTTGCACAGTGGTGAAGTGAGGGGGCGGGGCCTCAGGTGACATGTGCGCAAACATGCCCCTTGAATCCTGAGGGACCCTGGGGGCCAACTAGCCCACCAGGTACCTTCAGTAAGCACAACAGAGTTGCGTTGCAGAGAGGTGAAAAAAGTGCGTGGCCTCGGAACGCCTCTCTGCAACTCAGCTCTGTGGTCCTAACTGTAGGTACCTGGGGGGCTAGTTGGGCCCCAGGGACCCTCAGGATTCAAGGGACTTAATCCCGCAACTTAAAACGCGCCACGGGGCGCGTTTGCACACGCGTTTTAAGAGGTAGTTTTAATCCCCTGCCCTATTATGTACTAGGGACTTACAGAGGAGGTCATGCTAATCACAGGGGTACCCCAACGCATAGTGTTCCCTAGTGTATGTAGGTGTTTTCACTGTATTCTAAGTGTCTTTTAGCATAGCACTGACTCTGGTTAGTCAGAGTCAGTTACCACCAGTACCCGTCTGAAAAAGTTGTGGGCACAGGATGATTTTGCAACATGGCCTCTTTCTGCTCCTCTGTTGCTTCTTCCTGCACTTTTCTTCGTCTTTGTGGACTTCTGTTGCTTCTTTCTGCATTTCTTTTTCTTCTTTCTGCGCGTTTTTTCTTCTTTCTTCACATGTCCTACCTCTGTAGGCATAGTTAGAAACTAGCATTTAAAAAACCTTTGAAATTCACTTAAAAAATCATAGGTTTCAGGCACGTTATAGTTAGAAATTAGCATTTAAAAAACCTTTGAAATTCACTGAAAAAACCATAGGTTTCAGACACGTTATAGTTAGAAATTAGCATTTAAAAAACCTTTGAAATTCACTGAAAAAACCATAGGTTTTAGGGACAGTTATAGTTAGTTGGACATTTCACTCGTACAAAACCATAGAAATTCCCCCGTTATAGTTAGTTCAGCTAACTATAACTCGCGCCCCCGCAATGCACTGCTGATGACGTCACATATTACATCACTCATGACATGGTCAGTGACATCACTGATGACATCACTGATGACATCTCAAATGACATCACTGATGACATCATCCATGTGATAATTTCATGCATCTTCTCACACCCTAATATAGCTTTTGATACACCCACTCTAAATTACAGACTGCCATTCTAAAAACCATACACACTCCAATACTAATAACTACATACCCACTCACTGATTCTTAGGTCTACACACACACATCTACTCACTCACCCGTACAGTCACTCATACTTACAGTCACTCAGTACAGGACTATCATATGCACTCATACAACTATATAAACACTCACACACCGCCACTCATCCATAGAGGTACTCACACACCTAGTCAGTCATGCAAAAAATTAATCACACACCCATTTACTCACCTATACAGTTATACACACACCAGCTCACTTACTCATACAAATACTAGCACATTCTTACGCTCTTATACAATAACTGATACAAGCACACACGCATCCATACAGCCACTCTCACAATCACACACTCTCACTTATAGCCATTTAAATACTCTAACACACATATATACTGCCTTTTACATATGTAGTTACTCGCACATGTACCACTGAGATATACATTCACTCACTAACACACCCATACACACACTCACCCACCCAAGCAGTCCATCACAGATGCACTCTTGAAATCATGCACCCAGTGAATCACCCACTCACACATCTATGTACAGAGTCACACACACCCCACCCACACAAACACTCAGGCAGCCATACAGATACTCAGAGAACCAATCAATAACCCATATAGACACTCATGTAGCTATTCGCAAATCCATGCATCCACTTACACACCAACAACAGACGGATACAGACATTCACACAGTTTAGTCACTAACCCATGCATTCAGTAAGATACGTTTAATCACTCACTTGTAGAGTCAGTTACGCACGTACTAAATCATCCATTCAGACACTTAAACACCCACTCATTCTTCAATACGCCTTTCCCTATATATATTAAACATATTTAAACTTTACAGAAACACACAGTCACTGGATGATGTCATCAGTGATTTCATTTGAGATGTCATCAGTGATGTCATCAGTGATGTCACTGACCATGTCATGAGTGATGTAATATGTGACGTCATCAGCAGTGCATTGTGGGGCGCGAGTTATAGTTAGCTGAACTAACTATAACGGGGGAATTTCTATGGTTTTGTACGAGTGAAATGTTCAACTAACTATAACTGTCCCTAAAACCTATGGTTTTTTCAGTGAATTTCAAAGGTTTTTTAAATGCTAATTTCTAACTATAACGTGTCTGAAACCTATGGTTTTTTCAGTGAATATATATATATATACATATATATATATATGTATTATCTACTGGCGGTCGTCAGTAGATAGTTATAGTTAGGACCTATTTTCCATAGGAAATTCGCAACATTCTATTTCCAATACCTTTGGCGCTGGTAGACGAATCTTCGCGAAATTGTCAAAACTTATGGCCCGCTCCGGTCCGCTCCTATCTTGAAAGTTTCGGGGTGATTCAGCAAGCGGGGGCCGAGAAAAAAGGGGGGTCCCAAAACGTGTTTTCCCCATGCAATTTTCCATAGGAACCTTTAGTCGCAGCTACAGCCCGAACTGCTGAACGGAAGTACACCAAATTTGGCACAAAGGTAGCCCTTGGTTCAGAGTCGTGCCTTTTGGTTAAATGGTGTAAATCCGTTCAGTAGTTCCTGAGAAATTTGAAAAAGAAAACACATATATATCTGGGCGGAGCCTAACCACACATGTTATCGTGAGATCTGATTGGCTGTCAGCACTTCATCTTGGAATTGCTGGCAGCCATCTTGGGACCAATATAAATGATAGTACCCCATTGAAATGCATTGTAGTGAATCGAAGATTTTGAGGGTTACCAAAAGGAGAACTATAAAGGGTGATAACAGACTTTAGTTACATTAGAATTCATTTGTTGATGGTACCATACTAATTTCAGGAATTGTGGTGTGTTCTAAGGTGATTTTACCCTGTGAAAAACCTTCTGCTGGGATATCATGAATCATGTTTGAGAGAAAACTATTTTCACATGCTTGTCCCATACAGTTTTGGAAGGTGCTCCAGAAGCTAACATGAGAGCATATTTTCTGTAAATTCACATTATCTTTCTCAGTCATGTGAGAATGAAGTCTGACATTCTCAGTAAAACATGTACATCCAACAAGGGCAGAGATTGTCAGTTGATTCCTTTGTGTTCTACTGCAGCTTCCCAGAGTGTTCTAAAGAACAACTAGAGTGCTAACAGCCTTACTTATGACAAAAGTATGGCACACCTGAAGCCATCTTGATTGGAATAAACTGGTAACACTTAAAACATTTAATTTAAAAAGGAACAAAATGATTGGGTTCATTTTGTCATAATATTATGGTTAGTGCTGTAGAAAGAAAAATTAGGACATGTTTCAAGTGTGATCTCAAATATCTTCCTGTTATATTTCAACAGGAGCAGCCTGTCAGTTGATGCCTTTGTATTCTACTGCAGCTTCCCAGAGTGTTCTAAAGAACAACTAGAGCGCTAACAGTCTTACTTATGACAAAATTATGGCACACCTGAAGCCATCTTGATTGGAATAAACTGGTAACTCTTAAAACATTTAATTTAAAAAGGAACAAAATGAGGGGGTTCATTTTGTCATAGAAATTATGGTTAGTGCTGTAGAAAGAAAAATTAGGACATGTTTTAAGTGAGATCTCAAATATCTTCCTGTTATATTTCAACAGGAGCAGCCTGTCAGTTGATGCCTTTGTGTTCTACTGCAGCTTCCCAGAGTGTTCTAAAGAACAACTAGAGAGCTAACAGTCTTACTTATGACAAAAGTATGGCACACCTGAAGCCATCTTGATTGGAATAAACTGGTTACACTTAAAGCATTTAATTTAAAAAGGAACAAAATGAGGGGGTTCATTTTGCCATAGAAATTATGGTTAGTGCTGTAGAAAGAAAAATTAGGACATGTTTTAAGTGAGATCTCAAATATCTTCCTGTTATATTTCAACAGGAGCAGCCTGTCAGTTGATGCCTTTGTGTTCTACTGCAGCTTCCCAGAGTGTTCTAAAGAACAACTAGAGTGCTAACAGCCTTACTTATGACAAAAGTATGGCACACCTGAAGCCATCTTGATTGGAATAAACTGGTAACACTTAAAACATTTAATTTAGAAAGGAACAAAATGATGGGGTTCATTTTGTCATAGAAATTATGGTTAGTGCTGTAGAAAGAAAAATTAGGACGTGTTTCAAATGTGATCTCAAATATCTTCCTGTTATATTTCAACAGGAGCAGCCTGTCAGTTGATGCCTTTGTGTTCTACTGCAGCTTCCCAGAGTGTTCTAAAGAACAACTAGAGTGCTAACAGTCTTACTTATGACAAAATTATGGCACACCTGAAGCCATCTTGATTGGAATAAACTGGTAACTCTTAAAACATTTAATTTAAAAAGGAACAAAATGAGGGGGTTCATTTTGCCATAGAAATTATGGTTAGTGCTGCAGAAAGAAAATTTAGGGCATGCTTTAAGTGAGATCTCAAATCCTCTTCTATTTCATTAGAAAATTCTGACATGCAGACTGAAACAATCACTTTCAATACCAGCAGTAGACTTCCAGTTAACTCCCTGGTGAGCAGTAGCTTTACTACAGTGATCTAATGAACAACTAGAGTGCTAACATTCTGAATTTATGGCAAATGTGTGACACATCTGAATGCCTTCTTGATGGAATCAAAGTAAAAAACTGAAAGCATTTCCTACTGAGGAGACTGCAGTAAATGACGAAATTAGGAAACTTCATAACAAATAAGTCTCCCAAGATGGCCACCAGAGAAAAAAGAGCCCAAATGTAGCACAAATATCACCCAGATGTAGCCCACATATAGCCCAATGACAGAAGTGTGCAAAACACTTTTTATTTTTAGTTTTTCTGCAGTTTTATATAGTGCAAACTGGTCAGGTATTGGAGCGTTACATCTTACTTGGACCCCTTATTGCGTATTTTGCACGAAGTACATGAGATTGATCTTGCGAAACATTGAACTTTACGATTCTGTTAACCTGAAGTTGCTCTGAACCGGGCTTTGTAACACCCGTTTTTACCTACTGGTTTTAATTAATTCTCACTGTATTGTATTAGGAAAGAGGATTTACTGTTTTTATGTACACTTTTATGATCTATGTTTCTAAATCAGATCAAATAAAGTTTAATGAATTCTATGGCAGGACGGAGGCGAGGATTATGCATATCTTTCCTCACTTTATTTGCATAGCAGTTCAAAGAAAACGTAACACAACAATCATTAAACAAAAGACTACACAACCCATGAACCATTAGGGGGTAGTCTCCGAGGCAACTATAGTCCAATCATATCACAGTCCATCGTATATAATATCGTGACGTCCCTTCCGCTTCCTCTTTCTTCACTGCTCATCAGTTAAGTGCATTCCTTACATTCTTGGCTTAATCTGACGTTGTTGCTGTTTGTATAGCGGTTTCTTGTGCACGTTATTAGCATTATTGCCTTGGTATTGTTTCATATTCCCTGCGCAGCAGGCTCTTGCCTGAGCGCGTTCTCCCCCTTGCAGTTTCTCCCGCTGTGTGCTCTGCGCGCAGTGAGATCCTGTCAGGCGCGTCTGGTTCGAGCGAGGCAGCTCCGTCGAGCGCTCCCGCTGGTCTTTACGCGCGTTTGGGGATCCGGTCACTCCTTTAGTGTCCGCTTGATTCCCGACCAACCCTCGCCTAATTTTGACACCGCTACATGGTGATTTCCCCACACGGCCACGTTAGTGACCAGCGCCACCTGGTGGTGGTAATTGGTATTGCGCCTCAGTCTATTCTTATAACAGCTTCGGGGAAAGCCCAGCTGTTGGAGCACCGGCGAGGGGGCTGTCTTAAGGATTTTAACGGCATTTGTTCTGTGCTCACACCCTCTGCTATCATGTCTTCTCCAGAAGACCATTTTACTCCTCCTACCAGGAAGTGGAGGAGGAATGGCCCCCCAACTTCTCCCTCCAGCAGTGGACCAAGCCCTCTCTCTGGCTATTTCTAGGGCGCTGGCTCCTCTTAGGGATCAGGTTGATAAGCTGGCGAAAAGCATCCCTGGGGTGTTCAGTGACCCAGATCTGGTGGTGGCGGGTCCAAGTAGCTCCCAGATGGGGAATAAAAGGGTCGTTAAGCATAACGCGGGGCACTTGGAAGGATTTGATAAACTTACGGAGACCTTCCTCAAGAGTGCGCGAACGCTAAAACATGCACCCTGCCGGGAGGAGGAGGGGCCCAGAGAAAATTGCGACACTGTCACCACTATTGTAGACCCCGACGGCGGGTTTCCCTTAGAGGGAGAGGGTGTATCGGAGGACGATTTCTCCTCCGATGAGGATAAGGACTCGGGCGTCCCTGGCGTCCAGAGTCCCACTCCTCTCAGTTCCCAGTTGGGGACGGGGTCCACTCGGACATGTTCGAGCCTACCCAAATTTACCATCCTAGGTCGGCAGAGTGGACACCTGACGCCAAAGTGGCAGAGTATGTGGTGGGGAAAATCCATCAACCCCTTGAAAGGGAGGTCAGGAATAGGATGAGGGAGAATGCCCCAGGCCCTCACTGAAGGGGAAGGTGGCACACACGCCTGAAATTGATGAGAAACTATGTACCTTTTTCTCCAAGTATATGAGGGATCCCAAGAAAGGAATTGATAGGTCTTGGACATGGTAGGGCCCTTGACCCAAATTATTCAATTGACGGAGCGTTCCAAAGAGTCAGGATCTCCTTTGTCCACGGATATTGTGGCTGGTTGGGCGCACTACCCTAAACCCTAAAACACTACACCCTCCACTACCCAAACACCACTGCACTACCCTAAACCCTAAAACACTACCCCCAGCACGACACTCTACACTACCCAAACACCACTGCACTACCCTAAACCCTAAAACACTACCCCCAGCACGACTCCCTACACTACCCAAACACCACTGCACTACACTAAACCCTAAATATACCCCCAGCATGACCTCCCACACTACACAAACACCACTGCACTACCCTAAACCCTAAAACACTACCCCCAGCATGACCCCCTACACTACCCAAACACCACTGCACTACCCTAAACCCTAAAACACTACCCCCAGCATGACCCCTACACTACCCAAACACCACTGCACTACCCTATACCCTAAAACACGACCCCCTACACTACACAAACACGACTGCATTACCCTAAACCCTAAAACACTACCCACAGCATGACCCCCTTCACTACACAAACACCACTGCACTGCCCTAAACCCTAAAACACTACCCCAGCACTATCCCCTACACTACCCAAACACCACTGCACTAACATAAACCCTAAAACACTACCCCCAGCACAACCCCTACACTACACAAACACCACTGCACTACCCTAAACCCTAAAACACTACCCCCAGCACGACTCCCTACACTACCCAAACACCACTGCACTACCCTAAACCCTAAATCTACCCCCAGCACGACCCCCTACACTACCCAAACACCACTGCACTACCCTAAACCATAAAACACTACCCCCAGCATCACCCCCTACACTACATAAACACCACTGCACTACCCTAAACCCTAAAACACTACCACCAGCATGACCCCCTATACTACTCAAACACCACTGCACTACCCTAAACCCTAAAACACTACCCCAGCACGACCCCTACACTACCCATACACCACTGCACTACCCTAAACCTAAAACACTACCCCCAGCACGACCCCTACACTACTGCACTACCCTAAACCCTAAAACACTACCCCCAGCCCGACCCCCTACACCACCCAAACACCACTGCACTACCCTAAACCCTAAAACACTACCCCCAGCACGACCCCCTACACCACCCAAACCCCACTGCACTACCCTAAACCCTAGAAAAGAAACCCCCACCCCATGCCCAATCCCCCTTACCTCTCACTCCTCATGGTTCCTCTCTCCTCATGGTTCCTGCTTCACGTCATCTCTGAGGGTCGGTGCACGTCGTTGTGATGAAACGGAACAGCCTCTGTTTCCTTACAACGACATGGATCGTCTACATGTTTTTTAGAACGCATGGTCATTTACCATACATACCTTTACAACAAAATTCGTTGTAAAGGCATGCGTGGTAAATGACCATGCGTTCTAAAAATGCGTAGTAATGACTTTGTGATGTACAACGCATGCGTGGTAATGCATGCGTTGTAATGGTATCGCAAAGTAAAAAGTCGTTGTAACGGCTGTTTACCGATCGAAGCTGGCCCCTGTTCTTCAGTGAGACGTTTATTTGATTAATTAGGAGGAAGGAATGTGTTTTTTACCGAAAAGTGCATACCCGGCTGTTGTATTGTGAAAGTGTCCACGTGGCCTGGTTTCACTTCCGGTGAGAGAGTGGAAGAGTCTGTTTGGATCTAAAGGAGTTCTGTTGTTGGACGGGGCCGGCGCGACATGTCATCAGAAAACATAGCTAATGGAAAGTGTCCTCCCTAAAGTGTGGAGCAGTGCCATGAGAGGTCAACGAGTGTGCGTCCCACCGCAGTATGACTGTACCGCGTGACCCATGTGCCACCTCCAGGGTACGGGAGGCAGAAGCGGCATTGCAGGTCCTCTTGAAGACCGTTGTAGCACTAATTCTACATTTTGGTACTAGGGCATTTTAACTTCGTTGTTCCTGCCAGATACAAAGAGAAGATCCTGTGTTATTCAGTGCCCTTGTTACCTTTTTTGTGGGTTGTGGTGCTTGTCACTTCGCTGCCCCGCCAGTGCACACGACTGGGCACCCCACCTTGTGTGCCATCTGCAGGGCCTCTGCCCTCGGATCACAGGTTTCGGTTTCTGGAGTGGCAACATAAACAGTTGCTCCCAAAGGACTAGACTGAACACTTAGGTGAATATCCCCTGCACCAGCATTCCACGGAAATTCTTTCCTAGCTCACCCACGTCAACGAGCACGGCTCTGCTCGCGACACCGTATGACGTCATCAAAGCCATAAGAGGACCTCGTCGGCATGCTGACGGCAGTTCCACACATTTTTTCCGTGCCACCGAGGCAAACAGGGGACCGAGACATTTTCACATGTATATATAGTATAATAAATATATATATATTCACTGAAAAAACCATAGGTTTCAGGCACGTTATAGTTAGAAATTAGCATTTAAAAAACCTTAGAAATTCACTGAAAAAACCATAGGTTTCAAGCACGTGATAGTTAGAAATTAGCATTTAAAAAACCTTAGAAATTCACTGAAAAAACCATAGGTTTCAGGGGCGTTATAGTTAGTTGGACATTTCACTCGTACAAAACCATAGAAATTCCCACGTTATAGTTAGTTCAGCTAACTATAACTCGCGCGCCCGCAATGCACTGCTGATGACGTCACATATTACATCACTCATGACATGGTCAGTGACATTACTCATGACATCACTGATGACATCTCAAATGACATCACTGATGACATCAACCAGTGAATGTGTGTTTTTCTGAAAATTAAATATGTTTTATATATGTATATCTCAAGGTCGATGGAAGAATAAATGGGTATATAAGTGTCTAAATGGATGATTTTTTGTGTGAAATTGATTGTATAACTGACTAAGTGTATCTTAGTGAATACATGGGTTAGTGAGTAATGTTTAAATATGAAAATATCTGTATCAGTCTCTCACTTTGTGTATAAGTGGCAGCATGGGTTGGTGAGTAGCTACATGAGTGTCTATATGGGTTATTAGTTGTTTTTTGAGTATCAGTATGAGTGTCTGAGTGTCTGTATGGTTCGGTGGGGGGTATTACTTAGTACATAGATGCATGAATGAGTGACTCACTGTTTGTATGTGTTGAAGACAGCATGTGTGCAGGACTGTATAGGTGGATGAGTATGTGTATGGGTGTGTTAGTGAGTGAATGACTGTCTCAATAGTGTCTTTATGAGTAACTACATATGTTTTAAACTAGTATATGTGAGTATTGGTGTATATAAGTGAGTATATGTGAGAGTGAGAGATTGGAAGAGTTCCTGTACAAATAAGTAGGTGTTTCTATAAGTGATTGTTTAAGAGAGTAAGTATGTGTAAGTTTCTGTAGAAGTAAGTGTGGTAGTGTGTGTATAACTGTATATGCAAGTAAATGGATGTTTGATACTTTGTTTGCATGTGTGACTATGTGTGTGAGTAACTCTATGGATGAGTGGCGGTGTGTAACAGGATGTATAGGTGTATGAGTACATATGATGAGTGAGTACATGTATGAGTGACTGTATAGGGACTGTTGGTGAATGAGTGGATGTGTGTGTAGATATTGGAATTACTGAATAGGTGTGTTGTAACTGGTATTGGTATGTCCATTGTTTTGAAAATGTTAGTTTGTATTTTTGAGTGTGTGTATCAAAGGTTATATTAGGGTGAGAGGAGGTCTGCCACTCTATCACAAGGATGATGTCATCAGTGATGTCATCAGTGATGTCATGAGTGATGTCACTGACCATGTCATGAGTGATGTAATATGTGACGTCATCAGCAGTGCATTGCGGGCGCGCGAGTTATAGTTAGCTGAACTAACTATAACGGGGAATTTCTATGGTTTTGTACGAGTGAAATGTCCAACTAACTATAACGCCCCTGAAACCTATGGTTTTTCAGTGAATATATATATATATATTCACTGAAAAAACCATAGGTTTCAGGCACGTTATAGTTAGAAATTTGCATTTAAAAAACAGAAATTCACTGAAAAACCATAAGGTTTTAGGGACAGTTATAGTTAGTTGGACATTGCACTCGTACAAAACCCATGAAATTCCCCCGTTATAGTTAGTTCAGGTAACTATAACTCGCGCCCACAATGCACTGCTGATGACGTCACATATTACATCACTCATGACATGGTCAGTGACATCACTGATGACATCACTGATGACATCTCAAATGACATCACTGATGACATCATCCAGTGACTGTGTGTTTCTGTAAAGTTTAAATATTTTTTATATATATAGGGAAAGGCGTATTGAAGAATGAGTGGGTGTATAAGTGTCTGTATGGATGATTTAGTAGGTGCATGACTAACTCGATAAGTGAGTGATTAAACGTATCTTACTGAATGCATGGGTTAGTGACTAAACTGGGTGAATGTCTGTATCCGTCTGTCTGTTGCTGTGTAAGTGGTGCATGGGTTTGTGAATAGCTACATGAGTGTCTATATGAGTTATTGATTGGTTGTCTGAGTATCTGTATGGGTGCCTGAGTGTTCGTGTGGGTGGGGTGTGTGCGACTCTGTGCATAGATGTGTGAGTGGGTGATTCACTGGGTGGATGGTTTCAAGAGTGCATCTGTGATAGACTGTATGGGTGGGTAAGTGTGTGTAAGAGTGTGTTAGTGAGTGAATGTATGTCCCAGTGGTACATGTGTGAGTAACTACATATGTGAAAGGCAGTATATATGTGTGTTGGAGTATATAAATAGCTATAAGCGAGAGTGTGTGATTGTGAGAGTGACTGTATGGATGAGTGTGTGCTTGTATCAGTGATTGTATAAGAGCGTAAGAATGTGCGAGTATTTGTATGAGTAAGTGAGCTGGTGTGTGTATAACTGTATAGGTGAGTAAATGACAGTGTGTTTAATTATTTGCATGACTGACTAGGTGTGTGAGTACCTCTATGGATGAGTGGCGGTGTTTGAGTGTCTATATAGGAGTATGAGTGCATATGATAGTCCTGTACTGAGTGACCATAAGTATGAGTGACTGTATGGGTGAGTGAGTGGATGTGTGTGTGTAGACCTAAGAATCAGTGAGTGGGTATGTAGTTATTGGTGTTGGAGTGTCTATGGTTTTGAGAATGTCAGTCTGTAATTTAGAGTGGGTGTATCAAAGGTTATATTAGGGTGTGAGGAGGTGCATTAAATTCTCACATGGATGATGTCATCAGTGATGTCATTTGAGATGTCATCAGTGATGTCATCAGTGATGTCACTGACCATGTCATGAGTGATGTAATATGTGACGTCATCAGCAGTGCATTGCGGGGGCGCGAGTTATAGTTACCTGAACTAACTATTACGGGGGAATTTCACGGGTTTTGTACGAGTGAAATGTCCAACTAACTATAACTGTCCCTAAAACCTTATGGTTTTTTCAGTGAATTTCTAAGGTTTTTTAAATGCAAATTTCTAACTATAACGTGCCTGAAACCTATGGTTTTTTCAGTGAATTTCAAAGGTTTTTAAATGCTAATTTCTAACTATAACGTGTCTGAAACCTATGGTTTTTCAGTGAATTTCAAAGGTTTTTAAATGCTAATTCCTAACTATAACATGTCTGAAACCTACGGTTTTTCAGTGAATTTCAAAGGTTTTGTAAATGACAATTTTTAAATGTATTAATTGTTATATTTATTTTTTTCATACTGATTTACTACATTTTTAGAAAAATTTTTTTTACATATTTTATTTTTAAATTACATTGTAATGACATTATACATTACAAAAAATACTTTCTCAGAATGAATTACTTTAGTTTAAATACTTTGCACATAGGCAATATACTTTTAAGTACAGTAGTTACAGCTGTTGCAATGGGCAACACATTTTCAAACACAATGCAACATTCAGCTCAATGTGAATTTCTAGTTAAATGCAATTAGTTACTTTATGGATTACTTTTCTAACCACAGGACTGGATCCTAGATTCAGTCCTGGGACATCTCCTGTAAATAGTTGAGTAAAGGCGTTTTGGTTACAGTAGTGATTTTTAAGGAATATTATTGTATTTTAAAAGTTGACACTTAGAAACTTTTTCTCATAGAATCACCAATGTTATCCTATGGAAGGAAATTCACTTAGCAGGTAAAAACTGTTATCGTTACTTTTTCTTACTCAGTGTTGGATCCTGGATCCAGCACTGGTGCATCTCCTGTAAACAGTTGAAGGAATGCGTTTAAGTCATACAGGCGACTTTTAAGGAATATTTGTAGTTTGTGAAAATCGATACTTTGAAACTTTTCAGCTGAAAACCAGACAATGGATTCCTATGGAAGAAAATATAAGTTACTGGTAAGTACGGTTAAAATTACTTTTTCAGGGTCAGTGCTGGGCTAAAAGATGCAGCACTGAGGTCTCTCCTGATAACAGGTGAGTAAATCGGAATTCGTATTTCGGCTGATTTTAGAGGAATATTTTAAAGTTCCAAAACTCCACACTTAGAAGAATTTCCAAGTGAAACCAGTCAATGTTAGCCTATGGAAGGAAATTCAAGTTACTGGTAAGTACGGTTAAAATTACTTTTCAGGACCAGTACTGGGCTGAAAGATACAGCACTGAGGTCTCTCCTGATAACAGGTGAGTAAATCGGAATTTGTATTTCGGCTGATTTTAGAGGAATATTTGTATGTTTCAAAAATCAACACTTAGAAACTTTTTCAGCAAAAAGCAGACAATGATATCCTATGGAAGGAAATTCAAGTTACTGGTAAGTACGGTTAAAATTACTTTTGAGGATCAGTACTGGGCTGAAAGATGCAGCACTGAGGTCTCTCCTGATAACAGGTGAGTAAATCGGTAATTCGTATTTTGGCTGATTTTAGAGGAATATTTTAAAGTTCCAAAACTCCACACTTAGAAGAATTTCCAAGTGAAACCAGTCAATGTTAGCCTATGGAAGGAAATTCAAGTTACTGGTAAGTACGGTTAAAATTACTTTTCAGGACCAGTACTGGGCTGAAAGATACAGCACTGAGGTCTCTCCTGATAACAGGTGAGTAAATCGGAATTCGTATTTCGGCTGATTTTAGAGGAATATTTGTATGTTTCAAAAATCAACACTTAGAAACTTTTTCAGCAAAAAGCAGGCAATGATATCCTATGGAAGGAAATTCAAGTTACTGGTAAGTACGGTTCAAATTACTTTTCAGGATTAGTACTGGGCTGAAAGATGCAGCACTGAGGTCTCTCCTGATAACAGGTGAGTAAATCCGAATTCGTAGTTCGGCAGATTTTAGAGGAATATTTGCACAATGGTGAAGGTAGGGGCGGGGCCTGAGGTGACATCTGTGCAAACGCGCCCCGTGGCGCGTTTTAAGTTGGGGGATTAAGTCCCCTTGAATCATGAGGGTCCCTAGGGGCCAACTAGCCCACCAGGAACCTCCAGTATGCGCCAGAGGCTGCGTTGCAGAGACGTGTAGAGAGGCCACACCCCTTTTACACCTCTCTGCAACGCAGCTCTGTGGCGCTTTCTGGATGTACCTGTTGGGCTAGTTGGCCCCCAGGGACCCTCAGGATTGAAGGGATTTAATTCCCCATCTTAAAACGCGCCACGGGGCCTGTTTGCACACGTGTCACCTGAAGCCCCGCCCTCCCTTCACCACTGTGCAAACGCGCCCGTGGCGCGTTTTAGGTTGGGGGATTAAGTCCCCTTGAATCCTGAGGGTTCCTGGGGGCCAACTAGCCCACCATGTACCTCCAAAGCGCCACAGAGCTGCGTTGCAGAGAGGTGTATAAAGGGGCGTGGCCTCTGTACACCTCTCTGCAACGCAGCCCCTAGCGCATACTGGAGGTTCCTGGTGGGCTAGTTGGCCCCAGGGACCCCAGTATTCAAGGGGAATTACTTCCCCATCTGCAAACGCGCCAGGGGCGCGTTTGCAGAGTGGTGAAGGAAGGGGCGGGGCCTGCGGGCCGATCTTTTTTTTTTTTTTTCCTGAAGGGGGGCTGTGTGGCCCCCTTCCTTTTTCTTATTTTTGGGCCCTGGGGACCCCATCCCCCAGGGCCTTATCCCCTTTTTTTTTTTTAATTATTTTTTGGGGAGGGGGCTGCGTGGCCCCCTCCCGGGCCACTACTTGCCCCGGGGACCCCATCCCCCGGGGCCTGGCCTCTGGTTGGGGACTGTGGGGGGTCCCCAAACCCCCACAGTCCCGCCGGCTCCCCGTGTCCTACGGGAGCCGGCATTGCTTTACACATGGGGAGCAGCTAACATGCTGCTCCCCGTGTGAAAAGCAATTGTCTTTGGATATTGGAGCGAGAGCAGGTTTCCCTGCTCTCTCTTCCAATATCCAAGCAGTTTGCAATGACAGGACGGGAGCCGCGAGGCTCCCGTCCTGTCATTGCAAACAGCAGTGTCCCGAGGGTAGGCACCCGGGACACTGCAGGAGCCGGCCCTGGGGGTGGCGGTCCCCAGGGCCACCACAGGCTCCAGGCTGGGGGCCGCGCGGCCCCCTCCCCACATCAGCAAAGCCCAGGGAGGTGGTGGTCCCCGGGGCTTCGGGGGTCCAAAACAGACCCCCATTTTAATTTGTTAGTGCCCCGGGAGGTGGTGGTCCCCGGGCGTGTGGGGCTGGAGCCCCCACACAGGTTTTAAAAAGAAAAAAAAAGCCCCGGGAGGTGGCGGTCCCGGGGCTGCGGGAGGGCTCAGAGCCCTCCCGCACCATTTATGATAAAGCCCCGGGGGTGGTGGTCCCCGGGGCTTGGGGGGCCCTAGAGGCCCCCATACATAAATTTAACCCCCACCATGCCCCCGGGACTTGGCCCACCCGGAGGCAAATTAACATCGAGCGCGGAGACCGCGCTTTGATTTTTTTTTTTATCGGCAGGATCTGCGCACCCTGAGCGCATCCTGCCAATTTTTTAAAAAAATGCTTTTTTCTGCCCGGGGGGTCCTTGTGGGACCCGCTGAGCAGACCTAGGGGTCAGGGTGTTTCTACCCTGCCCCCTTTGTGCGTTTGCGCACTTTTTTACTGCTTTCTTGTTCCTCGGTTCTACCGAGGAACAAGATGGCTGCCAACACTTCCTGGTTTGGAGTGTTGACAGCCAATTAGCAGACAGCTCGTGATCGGGAGGGTGCGCGAATCCGACGCGCCCATAGATATATATGTACTTTTACTTTTGATTTTCTCAGCAACTACTGAACGGATTTACACCATTTAACAAAAGGGTTCTTTCTGAACCAAGAACTACCTCTTTGCCAAATTTGGTGTAATTCCGTTCAGCAGTTCGGGCTGTAGCCGTGTCTAAAGTTTCCTATGGGAAATTGATTTTTTGACTCTTATTTTTTAATTTCTCCGCAACTACTGAACGGATTTACACCATTTAACAAAAGGGTTCTTTCTGAACCAAGAACTACCTCTTTGCCAAATTTGGTGTAATTCCGTTCAGCAGTTCAGGCTGTAGCCGTGTCTAAAGTTTCCTATGGGAAAATGAATGGGGAAAACACGTTTTGGGACCCCCTTTTTCTCGGCCCCCGCTTGACGAATCAC
Organism: Calotriton arnoldi; assembly: GCA_963921515.1. Lineage (NCBI taxonomy): Eukaryota > Metazoa > Chordata > Amphibia > Caudata > Salamandridae > Calotriton > Calotriton arnoldi. The sequence continues at coordinate 677,213 of CAWUFW010008059.1, read as the reverse complement.
CCTGGAGCGGACCGGAGCGGGCCATAAAGTTTGAAAATTTCACGAAGATTCGTCAACCGACGCAAGAGTTATTTCAAATAGAATGTCGCGGATTTCCTATGGAAAATAGGTCCTAACTATAACTATCTACTGGCGACCGCCAGTAGATAATATATATATATATATATATATATATATATATATATATATATATATATATATATATATATATATATATATATATATATATATATTCACTGAAAAAACCATAGATTTTAGGGACAGTTATAGTTAGTTGGACATTTTACTCGTACAAAACCATAGAAATTTCCCCGTTATAGTTAGTTCAGCTAACTATAACTCGCGCCCCCGCAATGCACTGCTGATGACGTCACATATTACATCACTCATGACATGGTCAGTGACATCACTGATGACATCACTGATGACATCTCAAATGACATCACTGATGATATCACTGATGACATCATCCAGTAACTGTGTGTTTCTGTAAAGTTTAAATATGTTTAATATATATAGGGAAAGGCGTATTGAAGAATGAGTGGGTGTATAAGTGTCTGAATTGATGATTTAGTATGTGAGTGACTGACTCTACAAGTGAGTGATTAAACGTATCTTACACAATGCATGGGTTAGTGACTAAACTGTGTGAATGTCTGTATCCCTCTGTTTGTTGGTGTGTAAGTGGATGCATGGATTTGCGAATAGCTACATGAGTGTCTATATGGGTTATTGATTGGTTCTCTGAGTATCTGTATGGCTGCCTTAGTGTTTGTGTGGGTGGGGTGTGTGTGACTCTGTACATAGATGTGTGAGTGGGTGATTCACTGGGTGCATGATTTCAAGAGTGCATCTGTGATGGACTGCTTGGGTGGGTGAGTGTGTGTATGGGTGTGTTAGTGAGTGAATGTATATCTCAGTGGTACATGTGCGAGTAACTACATATGTAAAAGGCAGTATATATGTGTGTTAGAGTATTTAAATGGCTATAAGTGAGAGTGTGTGATAGTGAGAGTGGCTGTATGGATGCGTGTGTGCTTGTATCAGTTATTGTATAAGAGCATAAGAATGTGCTAGTATTTGTATGAGTAAGTGAGCTGGTGTGTGTATAACTGTATAGGTGAGTAAATGGGTGTGTGATTAATTTTTTGCATGACTGACTAGGTGTGTGAGTACCTCTATGGATGAGTGGCGGTGTGTGAGTGTTTATATAGGTGTATGAGTGCATATGATAGTCCTGTACTGAGTGACTGTAAGTATGAGTGACTGTAAGGGTGAGTGAGTGGATGTGTGTGTAGACCTAAGAATCAGTGAGTGGGTATGTAGTTTTTGGTGTTGGAGTGTCTATGGTTTTGAGAATGGCAGTCTGTAATTTAGAGTGGGTGTATCAAAAGTTATATTAGGGTGTGAGAAGATGCATGAAATTATCACATGGATGATGTCATCAGTGATGTCATTTGAGATGTCATCAGTGATGTCATCAGTGATGTCACTGACCATGTCATGAGTGATGTAATATGTGACGTCATCAGCAGTGCATTGCGGGCGCGAGTTATAGTTAGCTGAACTAACTATAACGGGGGAATTTCTATGGTTTTGTACGAGTGAAATGTCCAACTAACTATAACTGTCCCTAAAACCTATGGTTTTTTCAGTGAATTTCAAAGGTTTTTTAAATGCTAATTTCTAACTATAACGTGTCTGAAACCTATGGTTTTTTCTCAGGAATTCTAAACATCAGACACACACTCAGGTAGCCCCAGAGGCCAGTAAGACATCAGACACAGGGGAAGATACCTTCAGGATGATTATAGGGTATAGCAGGCAGGAAAGAGCAATCAATTGTATCATTCGCAGGAATTGGCCGATTGTGCTCAATGACCCAACTATTGGCCACCTGCTACCGACTAAATTGGCCATTACCCACAGCAGAGCACCCTCCATGAAAGACTACCTAGTGCAAAACAACCCTGATATCCAAATAGGAAGCACATGGCTGGCACAAAGAAAAGGCTTTTATAAATGTAAACAATGCAAAGCCTGCCAGCATGGCATCAACAAAACCACCTATACCACACCATTCGGCAATCAACAGCATGCCATTAACAAGAACTTAACTTGCAAGACAGACCATGTCATTTATGTACTTGAATGCCCCTGTGGGTAAAGATATGTGGGCAGCACCAAACTACAGCGGCACAAGAGGATACTGCAACATATCAGGGCTATTAAGAACCAAGATCAGACCTACCCAGTGGCACGGCACTACAGTGAAATACACAAGTCCGATCCCAAAGAACTTAAATACTATCTGATCGATGCTGTGCTAGCCAACAAGAGAGGAGGCAACAGAGAGAAGGCCTTGCGCAAGTTAGAGACCTGATACATACTTGAGTTAGACTCCAAACACCCAGGGGGACTCAACACCACTGAAGATCTTTATACATGCTTATAAATGGTAATATGGGTTCAAGGAGTGTGAGACATGGTTACAGATAAAATAATGATAAACAAGTATTCATACAATCATTGAGGCCATGACAGCACGATAAACCATCAAGTAGCCACCCCTCCACTCTTAAACACAGTCAGTTTTATATTTATATATTTTTTTTAGCTTTTTTACACTTTGGTGGGAAATAGCACATGCACTTTTATAACTATTTTATGTACTAGCACTTTGAGTAGTCAATAAGTTTACATTCAGAATTAGAGGTTCATATGCTTGCACTAACAACTCATGGTGTCATAAAAGAACAACACTGACTCCATGATATTTACAGTACTGTATTTGGTGAAATTTGCACACTTAGTATTACACAACCACGTTGTTTTTACGGTTTTTAATGGTGCTTTTAACAATAGAATCAATTTTATTGAAATCAACAAAAACTGTCCTTCTTGAGTGTGGGTAATCAAACCCACATGGGCACAGAATTGGTCTTATACCAACATAGTCATGAGGAAAACAACAATGACGCTCTATCATTAGTACCGTATTTGTGAAATTTTCACAAGTTGTATTCTACAATGAGGTCGTCTGTTGTGGTAATATCAAATAATTTGCATTAACAGTGTCATGAAGAAAATATCAATGACGCTGCGTGAGCAGTACTGTATTTGCGAAATTTGCACAAACTGTATTACATAACGATGTCGCTTGAACCAATTTTTACCAAATTGCAAATATGTAGTATTTTGTTTATGTCTATGACCACTGATGTTTATTGCACGTCACCTTAAGAATTGGAAAAAAATGGTATAAATAGCCAATGTGGACTGTGATGCGCGTCATGTGATCAAGGCCCTCCGGGGCTGAAACGCGTTATGGCTGTTACATGTTGACAGAATAAAGAAAATGTACCTACACCTATTCTGTGGTCCGTGCACCATCGTGTTTGAAGAGGTCGCCGAGTGGCGGGTGGAGTGTTTCTGATATATATATATATATATATATATATATATATATATTATCTACTGGCGGTCGCCAGTAGATAGTTATAGTTAGGACCTATTTTCCATAGGAAATCCGCAACATTCTATTTGAAATAACGTTGGCGCCGGTTGACGAATTTCCAACTTGTTGGAGCGCTCCGGTCCGCTCCTATCCTGAAAGTCTCGGGGTGAAACGCGTTTTCCCCATTCATTTTTCCATAGGAACCTTTCATCGCAGCTACAGCCCGAACTGCTGAACGGAATTACACCAAATTTGGCAAAGAGGTAGCCCTTGGTTCAGTGTCGTGCCTTTTGCTTAAATGGTGTAAATCCGTGCAGTAGTTCCTGAGAAAATCAAAAGTAAAGTCACATATATATCTATGGCCGAGTAGGGTCCGCGTACCCTCCCGATCACGAGCTGCATGCTAATTGGCTGTCAACACTCCAAATCAGGAACTGTTGGCAGCCATTTTGTCCCTCGGTAGAACCGAGGGACAGAAACAAGTGCGCAAAGCGCAAAAGGGGGCAGGGTAGAAACACCCTGACCCCTAGGTCTGCTCAGGGGTCCCACAAGGACCCCCTGGGCAGAAAAAAGCATTTTTAAAAAAAAAAAATCGGCGGGATGCGCTTAGGGTGCGCGGATCCTGCCGTGATTAGAGGCACAGAAACAAGTGCGCAAAGCGCAACAAGGGGGCAGGGTAGAGACACCCATACCCCCTAGATCTGCTCAGGGGGTCCCACAAGGACCCCCTGGGCAGAAAAAAGCATTTTTTTTTTTTAAAAAATCGTCGGGATGCGCTTAGGGTGCGCGGACCCACCAATAAAAAAAAAAATCGAAGCGCGGTCTCCCGCGCTTCGATGCTATTTTGCCCCCGGGTGGGCCAAGTCCCGGGGGCATGCGGGGGTGCATTTATAGTTTATGGGGGGGCCTCTAAGGCCCCCCAAGACCCGGGGACCACCACCCCCGGGGCTTTAAAGAAAAAATGCTGCGGGAGGGCTCTCCGCCCTCCCGCAGCCCCGGGGACCGCCACCCCTCAGGGCTTCTTTTTTTAAATTTTAATAACCTGTGTGGGGGGGCTCCAGCCCCTCCACATGCCCCGGGGACCGCCACCTCCCCGGGGCACTTAGAAAAGAAATTTGGGGGTCCCGAGGACCAACACCTCCCCGGGGCTGTGCAATTGAAGGGAGGGGGGCCGCGCGGCCCCCCTCCTGGGGCCTGTGGTGGCCCTGGGGACCGCCACCCCCCAGGGCCGGCTCCTGCAGTGTTCCGGAGTACCTACCCCCGGGACACTGCTGTTTGCAATCACAGAACGGGAGCCTCGCGGCTCCCGTCCTGTCATTGCAAACTTGCTTTGCTTCATTGAAGCGAGAGCAGGAAACCTGCTCTCGCTTCAATGAAGCAAGCAGAATTACTTTTCCATAAGGGAGCTGCATGTCAGCAGCTCCCCTTATGGAAAAGCAATGCCGGCTCCCGTAGGACGCGGTGAGCCGGCGGGACTGTGGGGGGATTGGGGACCCCCCCACAGTCCCCAACCAGAGGCCAGGCCCCGGGGGATGGGGTCCCCGGGAGCCATTAGTGGCCCGGGAGGGGGGCCAAGCAGCCCCCCTTCCCCAAAACATTTTTTTTTAAAAGGGCAAGGCCGGCCCCGGGGGATGGGGTCCCCGGGGCCTTAAATGGCCTGAGGAGGGGGCCACGCAGCACCCCTCCAAAGATTTTAATTTTTAAAAAAGAGGCCATGCCCCGGGGATGGGGTCCCCGGGGCCAATAGAGAGCCCAGGGAAGGGGGCCACGCGGCCCCCTTCCTTTTTTAATTAAAAAAAAAGAAAATCCTCAGGCCCCGGGGGATGGGGTCCCGGGGCCAAAAGTGGCAGAGGGAAGGGGGGCCACGCAGCCCCCTCCCATACAAAAAAAAAAAAGAAAGAAAAAAAAAGGCCGGCATCGTGCCGGAGGCCCCGCCCCCTTCCTTTACCACTCTGCAAACGCGCCCCCTGGTGCGTTTGCAGAGGGAGAACGAATTCCCCTTGAATACTGGGGGTCCCTGGGGGCCAACTAGCCCACCAGGAACCTCCAGCATGCGCCAGGGGCTGCGTTGCAGAGAGGTGTACAGAGGCCACGCCCTTTTTACACCTCTCTGCAACGCAGCTCTGTGGCGCTTTGGAAGGTACATGGTGGGCTAGTTGGACTCCAGGGACCCTCAGGATTCAAGGGGACTTAATCCCCCAACTTAAAACGCGCCACGGGGCGCGTTTGCACAGTGGTGAAGGGAGGGGGGCGGGGCTTCAGGTGACATGTGTGCAAACAGGCCCCGTGGCGCGTTTTAAGATGGGGAATTAAATCTCCTTCAATCCTGAGGGTCCCTAGGGGCCAACTAGCCCACCAGGTACGTCCAGAAAGCGCCACAGAGCTGAGTTGCAGAGAGGTGCAAAAAGGGGCGTGGCCTCTGAACACCTCTCTGCAACGCAGCTCTCTGGCGCATACTGGAGGTATCTGGTGGGCTAGTTGGCCCCTAGGGACCCTCGGGATTGAGAAGGAATTAATTCTCCAACTTATATATATTCACTGAAAAAACCAAGTCACAAGAAAACAGTGGAAAAAAGGTTAAAAAACAAGAAAAGGGGGCAGGGTACAAACACCCTGACCCCCTAGTCCTGCTCAGGGGGTCCCACAAGGACCCCCAGACCCAAAAAAAAGAATTTTTTTTTTAAACGGCCAAATTCGCGCTGGGTGCGCGAATCCGGACAAGAAAATTTTAAAAAACGAAGCGCGGGCTCCCGCGCTTCCTTGTAATTAAGCCCTCAGGTGGGCTAGGTCCCGGGGACAAACACTAATTAATTTGCGGGGGCCCATGGCCCCCCGCAGCCCCAGGGACCGCCACCTCCCCGGGGCTTGATAAATAAATGCGTGGGGGGGTCCTAACCCCCCCATGCTGCCCCGGGGACCACCACTTCCCTGGGGCTTTTTTATTAATGTGGGGCCTCGCGGGCCCCACAAGCCCCAGGGACCACCACCTCCCTGGGCCTTCTGTTATTAATGAGGGGGTTCCTCACTGCCCCCCCAAGCCCCGGGGACCACCACCTCCCCGGGGCTTCCTTCATTAATGAGGGGGGGCCTCGCAGGCCCCCCCAAGCCCCGGGGACCACCACCTCCCCGGGGCTATGTTAAATGTTGGAAGGGGGGCCGTGTGGCCCCCCTCCTGGAGCCCTCGATGGCCCTGGGGACCGCCACCCCCTAGGGCCGGCTCCTGCAATATCCCGGGGTGCTCACCCCCGGGACATTGCTGTTTGCAATGACAGGGCGGGAGCCGCACATTGCAAACACTGCTTTGCTTCTTGGAAGTGAAGCAGTATTGCTTTTGAACAAGGGGAGCTGCATGTTAGCAGCTCCCCTTGCCCAAAAGCAATGTCGGCTCCCGCAGGAAGCGGTGAGCCAGCATGGACCGTGGGTGCATTGGGGCTCCCCCCACAGTCCCCATCAAAGAGGCCAGGCCCCGGGGGATGGGGTCCCCGGGGCCAGGAGTGGCCTGTGAGGGGGGCCACGTGGCCCCCCTGTTTTAAAAAAAGATGCAGGCTGGCCATGCCCCTGGGGATGGTGTCCCCGGGGCCATTCATGGCCTGAGGAGGGGGGCCACACGGTCCCCCTCCTTATTTATTTATTTTTTTAAATGGTGGCAGGCCCCGGGGTATGGGGTCCCCAGGGCGAATACTAAATAATGGCAGTGGATCGGCGTTTTTTTTTTTTTTAGTTTGGAGTCACGACTCCAACGCGGCTCTCAGCTTGGCGCCCCGTGTAACGTCGCATTGGATTCGCGAATCCACCTTAAATAAATAATTAAGTAGTATATAATGTAGAAGGTAGTGTTGTATTTGTGAAGTTGTTTTAAGGAAGTACTGTGATTGAAGTTAATGACAAGATTACAATTGATAGAGTTGTTAAAAATATATAAAATTACAAATTAATAGTTAAATTTGAAAAGTGTGTTGTGTTGTAGTGCATTGAATTTGTGCTTTTGTTTTGTAAATTCGCGTTGGGTTCGCGAATCCGAAAAAAAATTAAAAAAAATTGGTATGTGTAAAAAAAATTACAATTAGTATTATGTTATAGGGTGGCTCTAAAAAGAGCCCTTCTTTTTATTGTGAGTTTGTTGTAGCTACATGTAAGTGCCGATGCACAGCTTAAGGTTGTTGAGAAAGACTCTGTTTCATTGATCTGTGAAGTGTACTCCATCACTTCTGTAGATGTCATCCATATCAAAACGTAGATTGTTGTTATATATGGAGCCCATCCTATGGTCTCTCAGGTAAGCAGAAACAGCTTTATTGACATTCTTTCTAGCTTTCTCAATCTGTGGACAGAATTGATTCGACCACTTCCATTTCTGTCTTTGGCATATGTTAGTGTATACAAAGACAGTTTGAGGTAAAAGCAACATGAATTGTGCAAAGGTGTCCTTCATTAGCATTTCCAGACCTACCCCAGTCAATGTGCCTAGGTCATTGCACCACAGTGCACAATCATGAGGTCAGGGGGTTGGAGATGCAAAAAGGTTTTAACCAAAGGCATCAATTTGTGCCACTTTAATCCTCTCTGTGCAATCCATTTAATATCCACATTTTGCAAACCTAGGTCTTTGTCAATAGCTCTGCGTTCAGCATACCTTTTGCACCAGAAAACATAGCTGTGTCCAACAATCCACACTGTAAGCATCTTGAAGGGATGTCTGGAAGTATTGAAAAGATGTTTGTAGCTGAGGTAGTCAGTTGGTAGAATGACAGGTATGTAAAATGGTGGACAAGATGCTGTTTTTTAAAAAGTAGAGAATTGATTAGCTGTTTAAGAACATTGTACATTCAAAAATAGGGTGCATTTTACTTTCTTTAAAAAGCATGTTTCTTATTGGTTAGTAAAAAATGTTTGAAAGGTACAGTAGACAGGATAAGCTCATATTTTGGAAATGTCAACCACACCTGCTGTTTGCGTTTGTAACATTGTGTGGTGAACTTGAAAATATGGTGAACTTGTGACCTGTGAGTTCAGTTGAATGTTCCATGAACTGTTACTATGGAAACTGGCATTAAGCAAAATGGGGGAAGGGTTGAAACTTAACTGTGGAATTAAAATGTGATTGTAATTTATATATAAGTGAAATCTTATTAAAGTAAGATTTTCCAAGTCAGTAGTATGTTTAGAAGTGGTGTGTTCTTAAAAAATAATGGTATTTTTATTTGTAATATATTTTTGGACTCCTGTATGGATTCGCGGCTCCATCGCGTTGGTGCACAGTGGAGTTGCGATTCCAAAAAATTACAGAAACAGTTTGGGCACTTTTAGAAGTCAGTTGGTAAGGGTTCATATGCCTAACTAATAGAAATGTGTTTTATAATTTGAAATAATGTAGGAAGGTATGTGATTTGTTACTTACATGTATTTGTGTGGAGAAAGAGAGGGAAAATTTGCCATTACTGGTTTTACCTTGCTGAGACTGGTGCATTACATTGATTGTGTGCATAAGAAAATCATTTATGAGTTTGTGATATTTTAAATTCTACAAATCTATTTGGAAGGTGAGTTATAAATTTGTGAGATGTATTATGTATTAGGTTTATTTAAAAATTTTAATTTTTTTTAAAAACTGTGATGTTTGAAATATATTATTAAATGTACAAATGTGTATTGCAGTTTGTTTTATTGAAGTTAAATGTTGTTTGAAATAGATTCTGTATAGTAATATGTGTATATTGGAAGATGGATTAGTGATTATGGTAGTTTGTTTTAGTGTGTGGATATGTACATTTGTAGTATACCGCATCATTTTAGCTCTTGCTTTAAATTTGGAGGTGGAGTCTGTCAAGTTTTAAGGTGTGCATGGACTTCTATCTCAAGTATGTTTCTACTTGTATATGTATTTTCATATGTCTTATACATTTGAAGGTGCATGATGTATAACATATAGATGTTGTTGCTTTGTATGTGGTAGGCTCAAGACTGTGAGTACTAGTAGAATGGAGATGATGCAGCACAAAAGTGTGGTTTAAAAGATGGTGACATAAGGTGTTATTGATTAGGCTTCTTTTTTTAAGTTTCTAGAGAGGTACAGTTTAAATATGCTGCATAATCTTTTATGTTTGCTTGAAATTGAAAGTTTGTTCTGTGAATTTTTAAGGTTTCGATAGTGTTATGGTACAGGCATATTCATGTATGCTTTTAGTAATATCATGGGGAGACTTTTACTAAAGATATGTGAAGGGTTTCTACTTTGTATTTGGGTAGGTGTAATATTATAAGTAGTTGTAAAATGGTTAAGCAGCAGCCTGAAAGTGAGGGTTGAGATGTTTGTAGAGATGTTATTTACTAGATTAATTTGTATGATGTGAGGAAAGTTATATTCATATATACCGCATAATTTTCAGTGTCTGTTTGAAAATTGAAGTGTACTCTGTGAAGTTTTGAACTGTGTATGGTGTTGTGACTGAGATATGTGTCTACTTGCTCATATATTATGGTATGTGTTATGTGTTTGAAGATGATAGATGTATAAAACACACATATACATTTATCTGTTTTTTACTTTTATATATGATGGTGGTAGGAAAAGGTATAGACATATGCATACATGGATTTAGAAACACGGGGAGGCTTTTATGAAAGATAAGTGAAGTGTTGCTTTGCCGTTATCTATGCTCTATACCTGTTTTTTGCTAGAATAGTGAAGCAGTAGTATTGGAAAAATTATGTTTATGATATGTTGCGAGAGGAATTTTTTTTATGGTACTTTATAAGAGTCTACTTATGTAATCACTCAGCCAGTAGTCATGCTGTTATGAAATCACCCAGGCGTTACATCTGTACTGCTTTAATTCTCCAGACGTTACCCCTGTACTCATGCAATCACCAATGTATTAGGTATACAGTGCTTCATTCACCCAGGCACTATTTTTCCACACTTTCAATCACGCAGGCACTACTTTTGTACTTATGTAATCACTCAGCCAGTAGTCATGCACTTATAAATTCACCCAGGCCCTACCTTTGCACTCCTGTAATCATTCAGGTAGTACCTTAGTTGTTCTGTAATCACCCATGCAGTACTCATGGACTTATAAAATCACCCACTCACTTCCTATGTATTCCAGTAATCCCCCAGATATTACCCCTGTAGGCATGTAATCACCCAGGCACTAGTTATGTACTACCCTTGCAGTCATGCAATCATGCAGGCTGTATCTATGCTGTTAAGAAATCACCCAGGCACTACCTTTGCACTCCTTTATTCACTCACGCACTACCTCAGTAGTCCTGCAATCACCCAAGAAGTATTCATGCACTTTTAAAATCTCCCCGTCAATTCGTATGTAGTCATGTAAATCCCCAGATATTACGCTTGTAGTCATGCAATCACCCAGGCGTTACCTATGTACTCCTTTAATCCCGCAGATGTTACCCCTGTACTCATGCAATCACCAATGCATTAGGTATACAGTTCTTCAATCGCCCAGGCACTATCTTTGTACTTTTTCAATCAGGCTGGCACTTCTCTTGTACTTATGTAATCACTCAACCAGTACTCATGCACTTATAAATTCACCCAGGCACTACCTTTGCGCTCCCGTTATCACTCTGGTAGTACCTTAGTACTTCTGTAATCACCCAGGCAGTACGCATGGACTTACAAAATCACCCACTCACTTCCTATGTATTCCAGTAATCCCCCAGATATTACCCCTACAGTTATGCAATCACCCAGGCACTAGTTATGTACTACCCCTGCAGTCATGCAATCATGCAGGCTGTACATATGCAGTCAAGTAATAACCCACACACTACCCTTGCAGTCATAGAATCACCCAGGCCCTACTGTTGCACTCATATATTGACGTACGTACTACTCCATGACTCATCTATGCCTTCAGGTGCTATTTTTACACTTATCCATGCACTCAATGTTTATGTGTGCACTCATGGAGTTAGCCAGTCACTATCCATCTTCTCCTGCAATTACCCAGTGACTACCCTTGCACTTATACAATCACCCAAGCACTACCCATGGAGTTATGCAATCACTCAGGCAGATCTATTACATGTCTCAGTTTGTAGGTTTCACTATATTCCACAAATATTGTGTACATATTTCTTTTAGATATGATGATGATGTGAAAACGTAGAGACATATGTATGTATGCTTCTAACAATATGGAGAGAGTTGTAGTTGAGTCATGTAATAGTCTGCTGCTTTATATTTTGCTAGGCCCAACACTCATGCAGTTATAAAAACACCCATGTACTACCCATGCAGTCTTCCAATGATCTAGGCACTACATATGCACTGCTGTAATCACTCAGGCATTACTGTTACACTCATGCAATCACACAGGCACTACCTATGCACTCATGCAATCACCAAGGTATTACCCATGCACTCTTTCAATCATGTAGCCACTACTCATGCACTTATATAATCACCCAGGCACTACCGTTGCACTACTTCAATCACGGAGGTACTACCCTTGTACTTATGTAATGATTCAGCAAGTAGTCATGCTGTTAAGAAATCACCCAGGCACTACCTTTGCACTCCTTTATTCACTCAGGCACTATCTCAGTAGTCCTTCAATCACCCAAGAAGTACCTATGCACTTATAAAATCACCCAGTCACTTCCTATGTAGTCATGTAAATCCCCAGATATTAGCCCTGTTGTCATGCAATCACCCAGATCTATTACATGTCTCAGTTTGTAGGTTTTACTATATTCCAGCAATATTGTATACATATTTCTTTTAGATATGATGATGATTTGAAAACGTAGAGACATATGTATGCATGCTTCTAACAATATGGAGACACTTGTAGTTGAGTCATGTAATAGTCTGTTGCTGTATATTTTGCTAGGCCCAACACTCATGCAGTTATAAGAACACCCAAGTAGTACCCATGCAGTCTTCCAATGATCCAGGCACTACATATGCACTGCTGTAATCACTCAGGAAATACTGCTGCACTCATGCAATCAGCCAGGCACTACCTATGCACTTATGCAATCACCAAGGTATTACTCATGCACTGTTTCAATCATGTTGCCACTACTCACGCACTTAAATATTCACCCAGACATTACGGTTGCACTACTTCAATCAAGGAGGCATTACCCTTGTATGTATGTAATCACTTAGCCAGTAGTCATGCTGTTAAGAAACCACCCAGACACTGCCTTTGCACTCCTGTAATCATTCAGGTAGTACCCTAGTACTTCTGTAATCACCCAGGCAGTACTCATGGACATATAAAATCACCCACTCACTTCCTATGTATTCCAGTAATCCCCCAGATATAACCCCTGCAGTCATGTAATCACCCAGGCACTAGTTATGTACTACCCCTGCAGTCATGCAATCATGCAGGCTGTACCTATGCTGTTAAGAAATCACCCAGGCACTACCTTTGCACTCCTTTATTCACTCAGGCACTACCTCAGTAGTCCTGCTATCACCCAAGAAGTATTCATGCACTTTTAAAATCACCCAGTCACTTCGTATGTAGTCATGTAAATCCCCAGCTATTACCCTTGTAGTCATGCAATCACCCAGGCGTTACCTATGTACTCCTTAAATCCCCCAGAGGTAACCCATGTACTCATTCAATCACCAATGCATTAGGTATACAGTGCTTCAATCACCCAGGCACTATCTTTACACTCTGTCAATCACGCAGGCACTACTTTTGTACTTATGTAATTACTCAACCAGTACTCATGCACTTATAAATTTAACCAGGCACTACCTTTGCAGTCCTGTAATCACTCTGGTAGTACCTTAGTACTTCTGTAATCACCCAGGCAGTACTCATGGACTTACAAAATCACTCACTCACTTCTTTTGTATTCCAGTAATCCCCCAGATATTACCCCTGCAGTCATGCAATCAGCCAGGCACTAGTTATGTACTACCCCTGCAGTCATGTAATCATGCAGGCTGTACCTATGCAGTCAAGTAATAACCCACACACTACCCTTGCAGTCATAGAATCACCCAGGCCCTACTGTTGCACTCATCTATTCATGTAGGTACTACTCCATGACTCATCTATGCCTTCAGGAGCTATTTTTACACTTATCCATGCTCTCACTGTTTATGTGTGCACTCATGGAATTAGCCAGTCACTATCCATCTTCTGCAATTACCCAGTGACTACCCTTGCATTCATACAATCATCCAAGCACTACCCATGGAGTTATGCAAACACTCAGGCAGATTTATTACATGTCTCAGTTTGTAGGTTCCACTATATTCCACAAATATTGTGTACATATTTCTTTTAGATATGATGATGATTTGAAAAAGTAGAGACATATGTATGCATGCTTCTAACAATATGGAGACACTTGTAGTTGAGTCATGTAATAGTCTGTTGCTGTATATTTTGCTAGGCCCAACACTCATGCAGTTATAAAAACACCCAAGTAGTACCCATGCAGTCTTCCAATGATCCAGGCACTACATATGCACTGCTGTAATCACTCAGGAAATACTGCTGCACTCATGCAATCAGCCAGGCACTACCTATGCACTCATGCAATCACCAAGGTATTACTCATGCACTGTTTCAATCATGTTGCCACTACTCATGCACTTAAATATTCACCCAGACATTACCGTTGCACTACTTCAATCAAGGAGGCATTACCCTTGTACGTATGTAATCACTTAGCCAGTAGTCATGCTGTTAAGAAATCACCCAGGCACTACCTTTGCACTCCTTTATTCACCCAGGCACTACCTCAGTAATCCTGCAATCACCCAAGAAGTATCCATGCACATATAAAATAACCCAGTCACTTCCTATGTAGTCATGTAAAACCCCAGATATTACGCTTGTAGTCATGCAATCACCCAGGCGTTACCTATGTACTCCTTTAATCCCCCAGACGTTACCCCTGTACTCATGCAATCATCAATGCATTAGGTATACAGTGCTTCTTTTAGCCAGCCGCTATCTTTGCACTTTTTCAATCACCCAGGCACTACCTTTGCACTCTTGTAATCACTCAGGTAGTACCTTAGTACTTCTGTAATCACCCAGGCAGTACTCATGCACTTACAAAATCACTCACTCACTTCCTATGTATTCCAGTAATCCCCCAGATATTACCCCTGCAGTCATGCAATCATGCAGGTTGTACCTATGCAGTCAAGTAATAACCCACACACTATCCTTGCAGTCATAGAATCACCCAGGCCTTACTGTTGCACTCATCTATTCACGTAGGTACTACTCCATGACTCATCTAAGCCTTCAGGTGCTATTTTTACACTTATCCATGCACTCAATGTTTATGTGTGCACTCATGCAATTAGTCAGTCACTATCCATCTTCTCCTGCAATTACCCAGTGACTACCCTTGCACTCATAGAATCACCCAAGCACTACCCATGAAGTTATGCAATCACTCAGGCAGATCTATTACATGTTTTAGTTTCTAGGTTTCACTATATTCTAGAAATATCGTATACATATTTCTTTTAGATATGATGATGATTTGAAAATGTAAAGACATATGTATGCATGCTTCTAACAATATGGAGAGACTTGTAGTTGAGCCATGTAATAGTGTGCTGCTCTGTATTTCACTAGTCCCAACACTCATGCAGTTATAAAAACACCCAAGTACTACCCATGCAGTGTTCCAATGATCCAGGCACTACATATGCACTGCTGTAATCACTCAGGCATTACTGTGCACTCATGCAATCATCCAGGCACTACCTATGCACTCATGCAATCACCAAGGTATTACCCATGCACTCTTTCAATCATGTAGCCACTACTCATGCACTTATATAATCACTCAGGCACTACCGTTGCACTACTTCAATCACAGAGGCACTACCCTTGTACTTATGTAATCACTCAGCCAGTAGTCATGCTGTTAAGAAATCACCCAGACACTACGTTTGCACTCCCTTATTCACTCAGGCACTTCCTCAGTAGTCCTGCAATCACCCAAGAAGTACCCCTGCACTTATAAAATCACCCAGTGACTTCCTTTGTAGTCATGTAAATCCCCAGATATTAACCCTGCAGTCATGCAATCACTCAGGCGTTACCTATGTACTCCTTTAATCCCCCAGACATTACCCCTGTACTCATGCAATCACCAATGCATTAGGTATACTGTGCTTCATTCAGCTAGCCACTATTTTAGCACTCTTTCAATCATGCAGGCACTACTGTTGTACTTATGTAATCACTCAGCCAAAACTCATGCACTTATAAAATCACCCAGGCACTACCTTTGCACTCTTGTAATCACTCAGGTAGTACCTTAGTACTTCTGTAATCACCCAGGCAGTACTCATGGTCTTATAAAATCACTCACTCACTTCCTATGTATTCCAGTAATCCCCCAGATATAACCCCTGCAGTCATGCAATCATCCAGGCACTAGTTATGTACTACCTCTGCAGTCATGCAATCATGCAGGCTGTACCTATGCTGTTAAGAAATCACCCAGGCACTACCTTTGCAGTCCTTTATTCATTCAGGCACTACCTCATTAGTTCTGCAATCACCCAAGAAGTACCTATGCACTTATAAAATCACCCAGTCACTTCCTATGTAGTGATGTAAATCCCCAGATATTACAATCCTGTAGTCATGCAATCACCCAGCCATTAACTACGTACTCCTTTAATCCCCCAGACGTTACCCCTGTACTCATGCAATCAGCAATGCATTAGGTATACAGTGCTTCATTCAGCCAGCCACTATCTTTGCACTTTTTCAATCACGCAGGCACTACTGTTGTACTTATGTAATCACTCAGCCAGTACCCATGCACTGATAAATTCAACCGGGCACTACCTTTGCAGTCCTGTAATCACTCAGGTAGTACCTTAGTACTTCTGTAATCACCCAGGCAGTACTCATGGACTTACAAAATCACTCACTCACTTCCTATGTATTCCAGTAATTTCCCAGATATTACCCCTGCAGTCATGCAATCACCCAGGCACTAGTTATGTACTACCCCTGTAGTCATGCAATCATGCAGGATGTACCTATGCAGTCCAGGTATAACACACACACTATAATTGCAGTCATAGAATCAACCAGGCAGTACTGTTGCACTCATCTATTCATGTAGGTACTACTCCATGACTCATCTATGCCTTCAGGTTGTATTTTTACACTTATCCATGTACTCAATGTTTATGTGTGCACTCATGTAATTAGTCAGTCACTATCCATCTTCTCCTGCAATTACCCAGTGACTACCCTTGCACTCATAGAATCACCCAAGCACTACCCATGGAGTTATGCAATCACTCAGGCAGATCTATTACATGTTTTAGTTTCTAGGTTTCACTATATTCTAGAAATATTGTATTCATATTTCTTTTAGATATGATGATGATTTGAAAACGTAGAGACATATGTATGCATGCTTCTAACAATATGGAGAGACTTGTAGTTGAGTCATGTAATAGTCTGCTGCTTTATATATCCCTAGGCCCAACACTCATGCACTTATGAAAACACCCAAGTACTACCTATGCAGTCTTTCAATGATCCAGGCACTACATATGGACTGCTGTAATCACTCAGGCATTACTGCTGCACTCATACAATCACCCAGGCACTACCTATGCACTCATGCAATCACCAAGGTATTACCCATGCACTCTTTCAATCATGTAGCCACTACTCATGCACTTATATAATCACCCAGGCACTACCCCTCCATTCATGCAATTACCCAGGCATTATCCCCGTAGTCATGGAATCACCTAGGCATTATCGCTGCAGTATACTGTTACACAGGCATTACCAAAGCACTTCGTAAATCATCCAGCTAGTACACCTGCACTTATGTAATGACCCAGGCACTACCCTTGCATTCTTCAAATCACCCAGGCACTAGGCCTGTACTCTTTGAATCACCCAACCAGTATCTATGCATTTATAAATTCACCCAGGAACTATCTATGCAAAGCTCCAATCACCCAGACATTACCACTACACTCATACAACCTCCCACACATTACCCCTGTACTTATGCAATCACCCAGGCATTAGCCATGCACTCTTTCAATTACTTAGGCAGTACCCATGGACTCTGCACCTCTGTTCCTTCTTTCTGCACTTCTTTTGTGTCTTTCTGCAGCTGTCGCTTCTTTCTGGACCCCTTTTAGGTCTTTCTGCACCACTGTTTCCTCTTTCTGCATCCCTGTTGCCTCTTTCTACACCTCTGTTCCTTCTTTCTGCACTTCTTTTGTTTTTTTATGTACACCTCTTGCTTCTTTCTGCACCCTTCATGCCTCTTTCTGCACCCCTCTTTTCTCTTTTTGCACCCCTGTTGCCTCTTTCTGCACCTCTGTTGCTTCTTTCTGCACTCCTCTTGCTTCTTTCTACACCTCCGTTCCTTCTTTCTGCACCCCTCATGTGTCTTTCACACCTCTTCGCTTTTTCTGCACCCCTTTTGCCTCTTTCTGCCCCTTTGTTCCTTTTTTCTGCACTTCATTTGTTTCTTTCTGTACCTTTGTTCTCATGCAATCACCCAAGACTACAGAGTGCACTTCAAATTTGATTTGGATAGCAGAAGAGAAACGTTTTAGTTGTGCTCTGTGCTTCTATTGTATAGGTTGTGATGTCTTCTAATTGTAGGAATTCTGCAGTGTATGACATACCTTTGGAATGCAATTAAAAATATTTTTTTATTTATATATGATAATATTTGTATATAATTATTTAATTAATATTAAATGATTTAACGAAAGTATTTAAACTTTTCTTTCTTTTCAGATACTTACCATTATTATTAATAAAGATTGAGTATGTCAAGAAAAGATCAAAAGAAAAGAAAAGAAAAGAAAGAAAACAGTATTATTTAAAGGGAAGAGAAAAGGAGAAACTAGATGAAGTACAACATGTGACATTGAAGAAAAAGGCTTCTGGTAAGAGAACTAAAGAATTTGTTAAAAGAGTTTTAAAGAAGATAACGAATTTTCAAAATGGAGAAAAGAAAAAGAAAAGTAGTACAACCATTCAGAAGGAAACAAAAAAAGGATTTATTAATAGAAAATCAGGTTATGGAAAAACAATATGTGTTGAAAGAAGGTTGAAACAATATAAGGACATTAGGAAACGAATGTATAAAAGCAGAGTACTACAAAATTTATTGAAAGATTGCAAAAAATATTTTAAAAATCCACATTTTACAAGAAAACACAACACATTGAAAGTGTAGTTGAAAACGCTTTTGAATTGAAAAGAAGATTGTTTACATTAGTATTGAAGAGAATGAAAACATTGAATAAAACAATGTGTTTTATGAAGGAGAAAAGTAAAAGAAAAAGACTTGTTAATAGAACTAAGTTTTGCAAAATTTTTGGGGTGAATGGAAGTACACTTCTAGTTCAGAACCTTTTTTTAATGAAGAAAGCTATTTTCAACAAAATACATTAGTTCTCGCAGTTGATACCAGTGGTCGTTCTTATGAGGTTAAGAATGGTTGTCCAATTGAAAAAGAAAAGATGGTTGCTAGAAATGTGGAAGAGGTAATAGCTGAAGAAGTTCAAGGGAGACGTTCACAAGCTCCAGTGTATAGGTGGGATTGTAGTAGTATTTGTAGTATACGACAGGAATCTATTGATATTTTACTAAATGTCTTACGAGACTATAGTAAAAAAAAGTGTTAAACAGAAAATTAAGATGTTGCAAGGACTAGATCCTTGTAAAGTGAGAAAAAATACTGGCTTACAGGGTCATTCTCTGGCTTGTCTTTCTAGAAAAGTGTGTCAAAGTCATTTACATCATCTGAGAATGTTAGCAGTACATCATTCAGAAATGCGTAAGTTAGTAAGAAGATTGTACTATGTAAAAAGTCCTGCATTATCTTTAAGTGAAATAAACACTGCTCTTTTGCATGGTTCAGTGTTGGATGTAAAAAAAGTTTGTGATGATATACAGTTTTGTTTCTTTGGTCCTGAAGGGGAGTGTAGAGAAAGTGAGAGTTTGATAAGTGTAGGTGTTGAAGAAGAGGTGGAAGATAGTACTACTGAGAAGTTTGCAGAAGAAATTACAAAGTTTAAGGTACTTTCTTGTGAAAAACCAAACTATGTTTGTATTTGTTGTCGATGTACTCACTATAGAAGTCAAACTAGGAATGTTGTTGTGTATTTAAAAAGTGAAAAGGAAAACAATGATAACTGGGAGCAATTTGGTGCTTATTTGTTGGTGGAAGGTCGTTTTGAGTTGGGTAGTGATCAACGTATTTGTAAATATTGTTACTGAAAACTAGAAGAGAATAAAATGCCAGCTAGAACTGTACATAATAACCTAGAGTTGGTAGCTATTCCTCCGGAACTGGTGGATTTAAATACATATGAGTCCATTCTAATTCAATCTGTGCACCCGTTTCAGGCTATAGTTCGTTTGGAGCCAAAAACAGGTAAGCTGCCTCCCACAGATTTACAAAAAGGTTTAAAAGGAAGAGTTGTGTATTTACCTTTAGATTTTTAGAAAAATATTGAAACTGTTGGTGTAGAGAGAGAGGAAACTGAACCTGTAGTTATTCTAGTTAATGGTGTACCAACAAAGAGTCGGAACATATCGCAAGAGTTAGTAGATGTTACCAAAGTTCAAAAGGCTACGTTATATCTCATAGAAAAGAATATTTATTATAAAAATGTATATCTTGAAGAAGAAGAAATATCTTTAGAAGATGATAGAGAAATTTCAACTGGCCAAATCGAAAAAGTGGACATTTCCAGGAGTGAAGAAATTAATGAACATTATAGTATACATCCTTTACATTCAAAAGAAGTGATTGGAAACACTATTGAATTATTCCAAATGAAGAATGCGAAGGGAACTCCCATGAGTGTTTGGGAAAGAAGTTTAGAAGCTCGTTGTTTTCCACAGCTCTTCCCCATTGGAAAAGGTGGACGATATGATGAACGACCAGTACAGATTCCAGCTTCAGAATACCGTTCAACAAGATTGTATTCAGAAGATCCAAGATTTTGACAGTGTGTTCCATATTTATTTCATCTTCTGTTTGAAAGTGACTTGTCTGGACTTTTTTTATATGCAGTGAACCACATATTAAAAACAGGAGTTCATCTTACACATCTTTCTGCAAAGGAATTTTGGACAAAGTTCAACAAAGAGAAGATCATTTAGAATCTCAGTTAATTAATTTGATGGCATGTCAACGTGGCACCAATGAGTATTGGTATCGTTGTCATGGAGAACTTAAATGTATGTTAAGGAACTTAGGAACCCCTACGTGGTTTGTTACGCTTAGCTGTGCTGAATACGCATGGGATGATTTACTTGAATTTCTAAGAGAAGCAAATTCAAATATTAAAAACATTGAATTGAAGGCAGCTGGAGAACTGTGTTCCTTGGATTCTGTAAATGTGTACAGATATTTTAATCATAGGTTTCAAGCTATGATGTCTTTTATCTGCAATAAAAATAATCCACCTCTTGGAGAAGTTATTGATTTCTTTTAGAGAAAGGAGTACCAAGCCAGAGGTGCTCCTCATATAGACATGCTATTATCGATCAAGAATGCACCTAAATTTGGAACCGATTCTGATAAAACTGTTTTGTCTTTCATTGAAGACTATGTTACCTGTTGAATTCCAGAAACAGGAGGAGAAAATAGCTTAAGACAACAAGTTTTACGGTTTCAAAGTCATCAATGTGGGAAATATTGTCGAAGGACATACAAGTCAAAGGGAAAATTTTATACGAAATGCCGTTTTGGATTCCCTCGTCCAGTAATTTCGAAAGGAAGAGTCAACAGTTTCATGTCAGCAGTAAGACATACTATAGCTCGGAAATCTCCGAAGAATACTTACAACATAAAAAGAAGTGAAGATTCAAAGTATATTAATGACTACAATCCAGTGATTTTGACAATGTGGAATGCAAATATGGATATCCAATATGTTTCAGATAATTCGTTTGCTGTTGCTCGCTATGTTAAATCATATATAACTAAATCTGAAAAGACGGAGTTGAAAGAAATGTGGGAAGAAATTTCACAAGAGAAGACTCAGTAACAAATTGTACAGCTTTAGTTTGAAGATGCTTTCCCGTCAAAAGATTGGATCCTACGAATGTTCGGATCGGTTGACCTCTGCAAATTTATATTCAAAGTCAAGAGGAATCATTTGGGTAAGTCTAGGTCTTGCTGCAACACGAAATCGAGTATTGAAATCTGTACAAGAAATTGAATACTTAGCTTTGAATGAGCCGGAAAGTACAGATATTGTTAAAACAAATATGTTGGATACGTACTATCCCAAAAGGAGTCCACGTCTGGAAAACATATGTCTTTATGAAGTACTGCAACATTACAGCTTTAAGAGAAATGTTACAGAAAATATAAATGAAGAAAAATATGCAGTAATTGATAAAACATGCCAAAGGAAATCTTATTAATCACAGGAAACTCAGTTGTGATACTCCAGATAAAGGGATTTTTTCTATTTAGTACTTCTGCAACTGTTTAAGCCTTGGCGTAGTGAAATGGAATTACTTGGAGATTTTGACTGCTATGAAGATTATTTTAATGCATGTAAAGATAGCATTGAATGCACAGTTTTTCCACAATATTTACAAATGTTGAATGAAGAGATTGAACAAGAAACTAGTATTGCAGCTGAAATCGCTAGAGATAGTTCTCAAGATAGTCAAAGTTCTGCTCCATTAAGTCAAGATCAACTAGGACAACCAATTCTTGAAAATGAAGCAGCAATCGCTATGAATGAAGTAGAAACGGCAATGCAACAAGCACAACAGGCTATTATTGATTTGGGAAACTTGGAAGAACAATTAAATATTGAACAAAAAGAAATATATCAGCAAGTTACACAACAGATACAGCATGGTTTACTGCATGAAAAAAAAAGAATGCCAATGTACATCATTTAAACCTATTCAAATGTATATCAGTGGACAAGCTGGAACAGGAAAAAGTTTCTTAATTAAAGTTTTGACCAGTTATCTACATAAAACCACTCAATCACATTTATCTTGTGTTGTAACCGCTCCAACTGGGTTAGCAGCACATAACATTAAAGGGATTACATTACATCGATTACTCATGCTACCAGTTGAACATGAAAATAAGTTGGAATATCACAAGCTATCTGGAGAAGCTTGTTATGAAGTTTCAAGAGTACTAAAGAAAATGAAACTTCTGAATATTGATGAGGTGAGCATGGTCTCAAACTTAATGCTTGCCTTTGTACATTTAAGAATGCAACAGATTTTAAAAACAGATTATGATGTTTTATTTGGAGGAAAACATGTAATTGTATCTATTACAACTTACTCCTGTGAAAGGACAACCAGTTTTTAAAACACTTGTCCATGAAGACACTAAGAAATCTTTGGGAAGTATTGGAAATGTGAACATTTGGGGGCATATTCTCAACGACTTATCTCCGAGTTATCGGCACTTTAGCGCAGCAAAAGTGGCGAAAGAATTATCGCCCCATTCTCAAGCTGGTGCAAACAGCCCATATCGCCAGTTTTTCAGCAATAGCTGCCGCAAAAAACATCGCCGCGGATGAGAGAGACAACTAACGCTAATGATATGCAGAGAAGGCGTTCCCGTGCAAAAACACACGAAAACACCACTTCGCGATATTCTCAACGACCAGCCAGATCTGGGATGCGGCCCAAAAACAGGCGATAAGGCGCGTTAGCAGTAGGGATTTAACACCTGCCTTTTACTGGTGTTAAGCAGGACGACTACCTGCAGTATGAAAGGGAGCCCAGCCCAGAGCCACACCTGAAGACCAACACATGTCATGGAGACACTGATCGTGCAGCTCAGAGACCCGAGAGGGCCACAACACCCACCGCCACCACCCCCAGGCCCCCCAGGACCAACCCCCCTCTACCACCGAGGCAGCGCAGAACAGGACAGCGGACGTTCCCAAAACGCACCAGCCTCAGAGACTCAACGCCAGAGGAAGTCATTGCCCACTACAGACACAAGAGGACAACCATCCTCCGCATCCTGACCCACATTGCCCACAGTCTGACGGTACCAACACAGCGGACAACCAACATCCCTCCGCAGACAAAGCTGCTGACTGTGCTGCACCTGTTGGTCCCTGGTACCTCCCAAACAACAACTGCCAGAGTCAGAGGAGTCTCGCGGCCAGCCCTACCAAACTTCCTCATCCATGTCATGGATGCATATCCACAATAGCAACGGCGGGCCCCTGTATCCGCACCACTCGACAGTTCCAATTCGTAGTGTTCCTGTGCAACCAACCCCAACGCCAGCCGTTGCCAGACGCCACTGTGCCCCAGACCCAATACTGTAGCAACTGAAATGGGGGTGCGCACGGTCATGAAGTCCAGTAGTCAACAGTAGTGTAAAAACAGTCCTTTATTACAAACACACCAAAAAACAATATGAAAAGCACAGCCAACGCCCAACGGGGAACTTCATCAGGGCAACGTGTGGATTCATGTAACTGCATTTTCTGCGGGAACTCCCCAATACCATTCCATACTCCGGAAGTCAGTATCCAGAAACCTGTTGGACAAATGGTGACAATGGTCAAGTGTCCGTTTAGTCACAAACCTAATCTGGTACAGTGTATAGCACTTGGACAAACCGGAATGCTCACAGGAAAGACAAATCCTGCACAAAAAGACCGTAACAGAAGTACGTGTGGTCGAAACCTACGTTGGATACAAAAGGAAGGTTACGGTCACACTAGCTTCTGTTATGGTCTCATGATGCAGGATTACTCATACCTGTAAGCATCACGGTTTGTATCAGCTTGATACCCCTGCACCTTACTCCCCCCACCCAGCCACGAGAGCACCGCTGAGACCGGTGGTGCCTACGCGATCCTGTGCGCCTGCTGCACCCCAGCCCTGGCCCCCAGACCAGTCCATCAACCAGCGATGAGTGCTCGCCCCTGCGCACCCAGGCCTCAAGGCTCACCTGCCACCACTGGCTTGTTTCCAAGAGGGCCACCACGTGCCGGTGCAACCTCCTCAGCCGATCGCTGGATTCCACGCCACAGGCCCCCAGCGCACCCTGCAGCACCGCGCCGCGGAGTCATGTCTGTGCAGCCTGCTGCCCACGGCGTACACTGCGGTCCAGCTGGGATCATAATTCAAATCGAATCTTGATTGGCAGGACAGAGTATCGAGGCCTACGCATCATCGCAGGCTGCACACCCGCTCAGCTCTAGTGCCACTAACTCAGTGCACCGCAAGTCACCGTCCCGTGGTGATAGGCCCGTGCCGGCCAAAGTGCCACGGATGCCACAAACTCTGTGCACCTCAAGTCATCGCCACGTGGCGGTAGGCCCATGCCGGCCAAAGTGCCTCGGATGCCACCAACTCTGTGCACCTCAAGTCATCGCCACGTGGCGGTAGGCCCGCGCTGGCCAAAGTGCCTCAGATGCCACCAACTCTGTGCACCTCAAGTCATCGCCACGTGGCGGTAGGCCCGTGCCGGCCAAAGTGCCTCGGATGCCACCAACTCTGTGCACCTCAAGTCATGGGCCCTTTATGATTGTGGGGAATGTGATGTGGTAGGGCCCTAGGCCCTCATGCACAAATAATGACCACACGGACACACTCAGCTAGATAGTGGAAATGGCCTCGGGCACGTGCGCCCGGCCCCTTTTATTGGCAGGGTCACATGTCCTGTGACGCCTGTGCTGGATGGGTGTGGTGTGGGTGTGAACCAGCCCTCAGGGAGTGGCTGTGGCATGCTGACAACTAGACCTGTGATCAGCAGATCACTACAGGGAAGACCTGGGACATGTAGCGTTGTCGTCCCCCCTGTAAGCGTAAGCGGAGTGGGCTGGCCTGGCGTATGACAGTCCAGCGTAGGGGTGTGAACGATGACCCTGGCGCTCTGGGCATGGTTCCGTTCTGGGCTGGACAAGAAGGTAACTAATTTGTGTGTCTCTGATGTGGTGTCGGCGCAACCCGGTCCGCAATCGGTAATGTTGCACCCTGTGACTCAAGTCCCACAACATGTGCAACATGGACGTAAGGGGGAATCACTGACCCTACATTCATCCAAACTTCCATACTTGAATGATCATAGACATGACACATCTGTGTGAATTTGATTGTTTAATGCACATTCAGTGGAGTGTTGTGGCTGGAGCAGTACAGGGCCATGCAAACCCCACTTTACATTGTTCGCCCGTTGAGGGCCAGCCAGAGTCCCTCAGGGAATGACAAGGATATCGGAAGAGGAAGAGTTCAGTCCGCAGTCTGATAGCTGTGTCATTGGTGACCAAACAGGATATGGCAGTCCATGTCGAGGTCCAAGGTGAGTGTCGCAGAGTGCATCGGGGGACAGTGGAAGGTGATGATGCAGAGGGCAGAACCAAGCAGTAACAGGCCATATGGCGGAGAAGAATGCTACTGCTTCCTTACTACCAGTAAGGCAGATTCATCCGCATCTTCGTCCTCTGATGTCTCATGTGCCTCACATGTGGGTGGTGGTGTTTTCTCTGCAGCACTGTGTGGCACTGACACATCAGGGGCCGGAGGTGGATAGGCTGCCGCACTGTGTGGCACTGACACATCTGGGGCCGGAGGTGAATTGGCTGCCGCACTGTGTGGCACTGACCCATCAGGGGCCGGAGGTAGATTGGCTGCCGCACTGTGAGGCACTGACACATCAGGGGCTGGAGGTGGATTGGCTGCCGCACTGTGAGGCACTGACACATCAGGGGCGGAGATGTGGATGTCGAAGCAGCAGCAGCATTCATCTGCGCCAGGCCTTGTGGCAGCAATGCCATGACGAGGATCTGCAGGGCATGGTAGATCCCAGCTACATCATGCTGGTGTGCAGCCGTGGCAGCCATTCTTTCCGCCTGCACCCGCTCCATGTTCTCCATGGTCCTCCGCATGTGTTCCAAGTCCCGGATGACACCGCTGGAGCCACTCTGACTAGACAGTTGTCCTTGTCTCTGAGTCAGGACTCCAGCAATGTCATCCATGGTTCGTTGGAGAGCATGGAGCGGACTGTGGGTGTCTGTTAAGGACTGTAAGTGGTCCCTGATGTGACTTAGACACCCACGTATGGCATCGAGTTTGGCTGCCATGAGGTCGAACCCCACCCGCACCTGATCAGCCATCTTCTCCTGGCACCCTAACACACGGCGTTGGAATGCCATGTGTTGTTCGTGGGGGTCCTGGGAGACAGCCGTGGTGGTCGGTGCTTCCTGCTGTGTGGTCTGTGCATGGGGTGGGGTTTCCTCAATGCAGCTGGGCTGCCCTGCTCCTGGAGGTGGGGTGCCGAAGCTGTCCATGAGCCGTTGGAGGGCATCGGTGTCGATGGAGGGGAGGTCCTCTTCATCATCAGTGAATAGGTGTACTGTCTGCTCTGCTGGGGGTGTTGATTCACCCTCTGCAGGGCCGGACTGGTGATTCTGGGCACCGGGCAATCCCCCGGTAGGCCGGATGGTGTGGGGGCCGGTTTTTTCAGAGGGGGCAGGTTTTGCTGGGGCCGCCCCAGCAAAACCGGCCCCCTCTGAGTGGGGCCGATTTTCGGCCGTGACTCCGTGAGTCAGAGTCAGACTGACCTAGACTGCGGGGAAAAAGCACAACTGCACTGGCATCCATGTGGCATTTATCATCATGGCCAGGCCTGATCATGGCATGCATTGATTTATGGCAGTTGTGCCATTGGGTGCAGGCAGAGGCAGGCAGGTGATGGTGCCTGTGCGCAGCGCGCAGATCATGTCTCCGTGTCTGCGCGGTCTTAGTCTTCACCCTTAGGGTGGGGCTGCAATTGTCATGCGCATTGAGGCAGGGCGAGGCTCGAGCAATTAAAAAAGTTTGCGTTTGGCTTGCCCTGAGGCTGTCTTCAGTTCTGCTCTGCCGCCCGCAGGCCGCAGCCGGTGAGTGTCTGTCGTGTCGTCCGTGGTCCGTCCACTCGGGGTGGCATCAGGCAATGGGCATCCTTCCTGATGATTCATCATGGGCACAGGTGGGCGGGCGGCTGCTGGCCGGGCCGGGATTAAAAAGCAAATGTATGTATGAACCGGACCGGGGCCTATAGTATAGGCCCCGGCCCGGTTCTGCGCAGCGCAGTGTGGATTGCTCCTCCAGTTTGAGAGCGTCCTCAGCGGAGCAAGGTGGTGGGGTGGCTTGCGCACAACAGCGCACCGCGCGGGCCGTGGATGATAAATAATTTTTTTTAATCATGCTGATTGTCACCGTGACCGTGACAATCATCATGATTAAAAAAAATTATTTATTGCAGCCACGCGACCGCGACCCTGGGTGCGAGGCTGCGAGCAGCAGCGCAACTGCATGGGGCTTGCGCCGCGTCCGGGCTGACGGAGTAGAAGCTTAGAAGGTATTGGTAATTTCTAAATTAATACAGTAACAGGCCCCGGCCTCGGTAACGGTTCTGCGCTGCGCAGCAGTGGAGACTGGAGAGATGACCGCGAGGATGATTGCCAGCCTGCAGGCCAGTTTGTGATTGTTGAGCAGGCCTGATTGTGAGTGAGAGGAGCGAGGTGGCCTGATTGGGGGGGGCCCTCCATGTGCTTTGCAGGGGGCCCCCCTGAAGTTTCGTTACCACTGGCACACCCCCGATCATCCCCTCCCTAGGGCGCGGCCAGTCCGGCCACAGTCACCCTCCCAGAAGTCCCTGGCTGCGCACACGCACTAAATTACTGGGCAGGCACTTTCACTTTCGGCACCATGCCGCCCACAACAACAACTCGTGACGCGACCAGGGTCCAAATTGCCGGTCTAATTTTTGGACCATTAGGCTAATTCTAAAGAGTCAACGAGGCCTGTTTTCCTCCTACCCATGCTCTGGTTGTCATGCCTGTTTTGGATTCCTCTCTCTATTAGTGCACGTTCTTAGATGTAACCCTGGGCGTAGTTCGCATATTCGCGCTAGGCGTAGCTACGTGAAGTGCACTTCGCACTACGCAAGCTATGCGTAGCTACGCGAACTGCGTAGTGCGGTAGGGAAAATGCTGTTCGCACTGATTGCACAGTGCCGGATGCTTGTCCGCACTGTGCAAACATTGCAAACGGCATCTTGCACAGTGCAAGCGGTCGTTTTCTGCCGCTCGAGTAGATTTGTACTCGAGCAGCAGTTTTCTCAACGCGGACTGGTAGTTTCTCATCGTGAGTGGTCGCGAGCATACGCGACCACTCGCAATGAGAACCCTGACCTCCCCGCGTTGAGAATCTCGCCGGGAGGTTTATTTTCCACGCTCGCGATCGGCAACTTGATGTTGCTGATCGCGAACTAGGAAAAAGTCTCGCCGGGATGTCATTTTGCTCGCTCGCGGTCGCCAACTTGACGTTGAGGACCCCGAGCAAGCAAAAAATGCACGCTACGCGTTTTTGCACTGTGCTACGTGCAATCCGCGTAGCGCGTAGTTGCGCAAACTACGCAAACTACGCGAGCGTAGCGTAGTCCTACGCCCAGGGTTACTTAGATGCGCACAGGTAGTGACGCAGTCAGATTTGTAGGCATTTGCACTTTTTACGCTTGCGGCTGATGAGCAAAATCATTCAGAGCACAGAACTAACAAATGTACCTAAAGCCATTTTCCAAACTCCCCCTGACAGTTTGGCCGTCAAGTCTGACTGGTGAAATCTGTTTTTGTCTATATGTGTTTCAGAATATTGCTACTTTGTTATCAGTATTAGGACTAAGATGACGATAACGCCTAATAATATATATCGATTTTGAGGTGTGTCCTGGCCTCTCCTAGTACTAGATATCACCGCTCCAGGCGGGCCCTCCCTTCTAGAGTGAGAGGGATTTGAGACAATTTGATCATGTCACCCCATCATTCGGTAGACTGCATTTTCTTTTGTCTCCCAGAGAAAAGCATTATTTACGTTATTTTTAACTAAAGGTGCACTTCTAGGCACACGCCCTAAATAAAATAAAACGTGGTCTTTTATAAGCCAATTTATACTTCTAGATCTGTAGTGCAGAAAATTATAGCAAACTCAGAGGCCTCAAGCAAGTCAATGAGGTGATTACCGCTGCACCTTAGAGTCTAAAACCTGGGACTGGAATCCACTGGAAATAAGATCACTAACAGGTTGAGGGTCTTTTATCAACAAATAAAATGTAGGGACTGGGTTATACGCATAGCACCTGAGACTGAGTAATTATTGTCGACAAGCCCTTTTTGTACCGTTTGCATGGACCAACCAGTGCAAAAGGTAATTTGCAGTCAGTATAAATATGAATGCGTTCCTATTGGATCAAACAAGGGGTTGGAGGAGGGAGCAGAAAGAGCAGAAAACGGCACACAAGGTGAAAGAAAAATAACAGAAAAGAGGTGAAAAATAGCAGAAAGTCAAAAACAATAGCAAGACGAATAAGGAAGATAGAAAGACACAGAAAGAGAAGGAGATGACAATGAAATTACGTGGACAGAGAGAAGAAGTGTTTCTTAGATACATATTGTTCATACTGACTTCTGAGACATGGCTAGATAAGTCCTTGTCGGCCTCAGATTCCTCCAAATTAAATTCAGGTTTGATCTGCTTTATTACATCGAAAGGCCATTTTTGTTGACTCTTAGGGCTCAGTGCACTTTACCACCGCTAACAAGTGCTAAAGGGCTTGCGCTCTTTCCTTTAAACGTGATAAAATTGGCTTCCACCAAATTGGAAAATTGAAATTATTTGTAAGTCCCTAGAAATGTGGTTCTACATGTACCCAGGGACTGTAAATTAAATGGTGCTAGTGGGCCTGCAACACTTATTGTGCCCCTGCACCCACTTAAGTAGCCTATTTAAAAGTGTCAAGGCCAGGGCCTGCCATTGCAGTCTGCCTGTGCAGTTGTAAAACTGCCATTTTGACCTGGCAAAAGGAACCTTTTGCCAGGCCTAAAAATATTCCCTTTTAATGCATATGTCACCAGGATGTCATGTCACCACTAGCACAAGCCCTGTCCATAAGGCAGGGTGCAGTATGCAGAGTGCAGTGCATTTAAATGGTTTGGCATATACTTATAAGTTTTATATGTCCCGGAATAGGCGAGACTCAATTGCTACCCTTGTTCTTTGTGTGATTCTTGAATTTTTCGCAATCCCATGACTTTAGTGATGTACAGGCAACATTGATGGCAGCACCCACACTCTGAAAAGTGTTCCAGTGCCACTGGCCTGGGTGCCTTTGTGTGAATTTTTTATGCTTTCTGGCCAGGGTGCCGTGTGAGACATTTCCATGCTTTCTGGCTGCCTGGGTGCTTATGTGTGACGTCTCCATGCTTTCTGGCTGCCTGGGTGCTTATGTGTGACGTTTCCATGCTTTCTGGCCTGGGTGCTTATGTCTGATATTTCCATAGTTTCCTCAGTGACCTGGAGGCTCATGTGTGACATTTCCATGCTTACTGGTCTGGGTGCTTATGTGTAACATTTCCATGCTTTCTGGCCTGGTGTGACCAGGCCTGGGTGTGATGTTTCCATAGTTTCTGGCCTCTGTGCCCTAGGTGCTAGTTATCAGATGCTTATGTGTGACACTTCCACAGTTTCTGGCCTCAGTGGCCTAGGTGCTTATGTGTGGCATTTCCACAGTTTCTGGCCTCAGTGGCCTGTGTGCTCATGTGTAACATCACATGTCAGTGCTTAATGTGTGACAATGTGAGTGACAATTTATTGAAAATACAAAAAAGAATATCAGAATGTAGTTAGTTTTTATGCTGTAAAGTTATGACGTTGAAACAGTCTTAAAAAAAAGCCTAGAACGCATAGCACCTTTTGTTGAAAAGACAAGAGTGGCCCGAAGGGTGTTGTGATCATCACTGTACGGCCCCTTAAGGAGTCCTGGGCAGCAATGTATGCAATTTCACTCTCTCTTACACCTACCGTACCCAAGGAGTAATCTCTAGGTTGTGAGGATTTTTATATTAAGAATAAATTGGTTATTTTTAAATTCATGTTTCGTGCTGGACATTTCATTTTTAGTGTTCTCTGTAGGAATGTCTGTGATTTATGACTGGGTATCCTGGTGCTCCATAAGGTAATCATTTACTATGCTTTAAAAGTGAATACAATCTAATATGTAATGAAAAATGTGTTGAAAAATGCATTGTTTTGGCCTTTCTGTCTCCAAAATTTTCTTGGGGGGAGAACCCCCCAAACTCCCCCTTGAAGTGGTTGCTCACTGCGCTTGCTCGCTGCACACCATATGGGGGCTGGTCTCACTTTTACTTTGTTCTCTCTGATTCACTACTCGTGTCTATTTTTGGTGCTCTCTGTAAGAATGTCTATGGGTACACATATGACTGGGTGGGTAACCTGGTGCTCTTTAAGGTCATCATCTCCTATTTACTGTGCTTTGAAAGTTGATACAATTAAATATGTAATGAAAAATGTGCTGTAAAATGCACCATTTTGGTCTGTCTTTTTCCAAAATTTTCTTTGGGGGAGAACCCCCCCCCAACTCCCCCTAGTGGTGGTCGGGCTCGCGCGCTGCACTCGCTCGTGGCATGCCGGGCGGGGGCTGGTCTGGCAAAATTTGCCAGGGCTGATTTCAGTTCCCAGTCCAGCCCTGACCCTCTGCAATGTAAAGGGGAGATTCAGTTTAACATTGTTATCACATGTATGTTGACGCATCGTACAGGTTTACATACAAACTGCATGACAATGTACATTGTGACTATTTGGGAGGAGCTGCCTATTTGATGCGGGACAGTGGACATTTCGACAACATCACGGATGTGTGTTTGTACTTGTGCATGGGTTTGTTGTGAGATTAGTGATGTGTGGTGAGGGCCCCCTCTGGGCACATAGTCGACGGGGGCCTACTTGCTGTTTCTAGGTGTGCTGCAGTGTGCCAAGGGGATGAGGGACATGATCCAGAGTCATTGTGGGCGTGCACTGTGCTATACTTAATTGTGCATGTGTGCCATTGTGCCCATCTCCCCCCAACTCCTGCCACCGTCTCCACACTGATGACTGTGGACACCATTTCCTCCATCTCGTCCAGCTCCTCCTGTGGCACTGGACTCCCACCTCCAGTCTGCATTGCTGCCTTCTGGTTGTTGCCGAGTTTCTGCTTGGTTTTGTGCTTCACATCATTCCAGCACCTCTTGACCTCTTCCATTGTCCTCCTCAGCACTCCGATTGCATTCACCTTGGCCACGATGGACTGCCATATTCCATTTTTTGTCGCCAATGACACATTGGAGGTGACAAACAGTTGTTGATGGTATTTCATCACCTCCGTTATCAGGATCCTGTTTTCCTGCGGACTGAAACGCGTCTTCCTCTTCTTCCTGTCCTTGCCCTTCCCTGGCCCCGAGGTCCCGGCCTGGTCCTCCGGGTGGCTTGTGAGGTTCTGCTCGTCCTCTGTTCCTGCTCCGGCTACCTCCATTGTGCTTCGCAGTTATTTTGTTTTTGTTTGTGGGTTTTTTCAGCTTTTGTAGTGATTTTTCCCGCCTGAAGTGTGTGAATTGCAGGACTGGCGCTGCTTATTGCTGATTTTTGTATCGCGGTTGGGCCCATCGCGACTTTTTTCGCGTTCGGGTTTGGATTTTTATCGCCGTCCTGGTAATGTTATCGCGGACATTTGATGCGTTCTTGGGAGACTATCGCATGTTACCGCTGTGTTGAGAATACGACATTAACACGGAGTTATTTTCCCGCGATACACGGCGATATGAAAACGTGCGTTAGCCTTTTTTGGCAATGATTATCGCACGTTCTTGAGAATATCCCCCCTGGTCTCTTTTTTAATATAAAGAACTTATTAAGAATATGCGACAAGCAAGTGATGAACATTATGGGAACATTCTTCAAGATATTAGAATTGGTGTTTTGACAAAACATGGTAAAGAAGCTTTACAAAGTCGACTACTAACAAACTTGTTTCCAAATGAAAATATTGCACCTGAAATAATGTACAAAAAAATTGGAGAAAATAAATCTATAGTTTGTCTAATGCCAACACTGCAGGAGTGTTCTACATTCAATCAAGAACTTTTGAAACTGGAGAAACAACCAATAGTGAAAATGGAAGCGATTGATAAAATGGAACATGAAGGAGTTACTATTCTTCTCTCAGAGAAATTACAGTCAAAATTGGATTCTTTGGAAAAGTCGGTGTCTAAGACTGCAGGTTTAGAAAAGACTTTATATGTATGTGTACACTGTCGGGTAATATTACGGCGTAATTTAGATGTTGAAAAAGGTTTAGTGAATGGAGCAATGGGAAAAGTTGTTGATTATGTGAATTTTCAGAACAGAGATGGAATTGAATTTTTGAAGATTAAATTTGATCAGATTGAAGAGGTAAAACAGATTGGACGTTGTGCTGTTCGTTTTTTGCTTGTAAGAGATTTGTATGTTCGTAGAAAACAGTTTCCTCTTTCTTTAGCATATGGAGTGACAGTTCATAAATCTCAAGGTTTAAGTGTAGACAGTGCTTTGGTAAATATTGGAAGTACAGTGTTTAAAGAGGGCATGGCATATGTTGCATTGTCTCGAGTAAGAACACTATCTGGATTGTATTTGATTGATTCTGATGAGAAAATTGTTAGTGCAGATGCAAATTGTGTAAGAGAGTATAATCAGTTAAGAAGACTGTATGCTCCTAACTTAGGTGAATATCCCATATATGAAAAACATATACTATGTCCAAAACGGATATATGACAAACATTCTAGTGAGATTGAAAAAAAGAAAACAATTCAAGAGAAGCATGAAGCTGCCAGGAAAATGAAAATGGACTCTGTTGATGATATTGTAGGATACCAGTTAGAAAATAGTTCAGGTATCAACTGCTATGCTAATGTAATTCTAAATGTTGTCTTTTATCTAGAAGATCTTTATCGTAAAGTTATGGAAAATCGAGAAAAAAGATCCTGTTCTTTATTACATCATCTTTTTCAAAAGTTGGTAAGTGATAGAAGTAAAATCCATACTGTTTCTGGCATTTGGCATCTTTTGGATATATGTACTGGTTCTTCGCAATTTACATTTAATATACAACAAGATGCACAAGAGTTTCTTATGTTTATGCTTGCAGTAATGGAAGAAGAAGGGATTGAAATAAAAAATTTGTTTGGACTAAGTTACAGATGGGATCATAAATGTGAAGAGTGCTCATTTTCTTCTACCACTGAAATTGACACTGAACGATTCATATATTTGACAATACCAGATTGCAAATCAGTGTCTTTTAACAAATTAATAAAAACAGCTAATCAAGATATGAAATGTTCTCGGTGTAAATCAGAAATGTTCTCAACATTATTTATAGAAAGATTTGGACAATATGTCATTTTAATGCTACAACGTTGTAGAGCAGATGGAAGAAAATTGGAAACAAAAATTAAAATTTTTGTGGCAAGTCAAATATCAATTTCAGGAAGAACTTTTAAAGCAGTGGCGATTATTTTCCATGATGGACCTACTACAAGATTTGGACACTATACTGTGTATTTAAAGTGCAATAAAGGATGGACACATTGTAATGATGCCCATTTGGAATTCAAATGCCAGTTGCCCTACGAATTACCAAATTCATATCTAATATTTTTGATGCCAAAGTTTTGAAAACATCATTCGGCCTATTGGGAAGATGTGAACACGAATTACTGACTTTATTTTGGATATTTTAAATGCAAATAGATTTAGAAACATTATTCGGCCTATTGGGAAAATGTGAAGAATTACTGCTTGGATTATTGTTTGTGCTAATTCTTATTGCGTTTGCAAAATTGTGTTTGAAACAAGTAGTTTATATATTTGTTCTCTATATGATACGCGATGTAAATGAGAGTGTATATTTTAGAAAATGTATTTCAGAGAAGTAGAACATTTAATGTAGTTGAAGAATGTAATTTAGAAACTGTAGATAGGTAAACAGATAGTTGAACTTGTAAATATGTTCAACACAGATTTGTTTTTTTTTAACAATCTTACTGATTGTATTTTTTCCCCCGCTGTTATATGATGATCAACACTGAAATCACTGTGTATGGTGAAATTCAATGGAATCTGAAAACAGCAAAAAAGGGAAACTGAATATGTTATGTAATTGTGTAAAATTATGTTGTGTTCTTAAAACTAAAATATTATATACAATAACAGTTGTTTTCTTCTTTTTTACAGAAAGTAATACTAAAGTTTGAAAATATTTTAAATTTAGTTTACAATGAAACAACTGTAAAATAGTTTCAATGAGTTTGATATCTACTTCAATAAAGAAGGTACGATAAAATAATGTAATAGCCATAATAATATGAAGTAATGTTTACAGTCACTTTTATTGTAGTCATTCATTTTTTCAAACTCTACCAACTCACTCTTCAAATCACCTCAGCACTACCCATGCACTCCTTCAATCACTCAAGCATTACCCATGCACTTACAAAATCACCCAGACATTACCAATACACTCCTCCAATCACCCAGGCACTACTGATCCACTCATACAATAACCCAGGCACTACTCATCCACTTATGCAATAACCCAAGCACTAGCCATGCACTAATCCAATCACCCGGCCACTACCCATGCACTCCTCCAATTACCCAGTTAGTACCCATGCACTCATGCAATCACTCAGCCACTACCTATGCACTTATAAAATCACCATGCACTACCCTTGCGCTCTTCCAATCACCCAGGCATTACCCATGCACTCTTCCAATCAGCCATACATTACCTCTGCACTCATGCAATCACCCAGGAATTACCCATGCACTTACAAAATCACCCAAGCAATACCGATGCACTTACAAAATCACCCAAGCATTACTAATGCACTCCTCCAATCACCCAGACACTACTCATCCACTCATGCAATAATCCAGGCACTCCCCATGAACTGCTCCAGTCAGCCATGCACTACCGATACACTGCTCCTATCACCCAGACACTACCCATGCACTCCTTCAATTATCCAGCCAGTAGCCATGCACTCCTCCAATCACCCAGCCTCTACCCATGCACTTATAAAATCACCATGCACTATCCTTGCACTCCTCCAATCATCCAGGGCCTACCCATGCACTCATGCAATAATCCAGGCATTACCCATAAACTCATGCAATCACCCATGCACTACTCATCCACTCATGCAATAACCCAGGCACTACCCATGCACTCATCCAATCACCCATGCACTACCCATGCACTCTTCCAATCACCCAGCCAGTACCCATGCACTCATGCAATCACTCCGCCACTACCCAAGCACTTATGAAATCACCATGCACTATCCTTGCACTCCTCCAATCACCCAGGCACTACTCATCCATTCATGCAATAACCCAGGCACTAACCATACACTGCTCCAATCACCCAGGCACTACTCATCCACTCATGCAATAACTTAGGCACTAACCATGCACTGTTCCAATCACCCATGCACTACCCATGCACTCCTCCAATCACAGAGACACTACACATGCACTCATGCAATCATCCAGGCATTACCGATAAACTCATGCAATCACTCATGCATTCCCCATACACTCTTCCTATCACCCATACATTACCTCTGCACTCATGCAATCACCCAGGCATTACCTATGCACTTACAAAATCACCCATTCAATACCCATGCACTTACAAAATCACCAAGGCACTACCCATGCACTCCTCCAATCACCCAGGCACTACTCATCCACTCATGCAATAACCCAGGCACTACCCATGGACTGCTTCAATCACCCATGCACTACCCATGCACTCCTCTAATCACCCAGACACTACTCATTCACTCCTTCGATTACCCAGCCAGTAGCCATGCACTCCTCCAATCACCCAGTCACTACCCATGCACTTATAAAATCACCATGCACTATCCTTGCACTCCTCCAATCACCCAGGCACTACCCATGCACTCATGCAATCACCCAGGCACTACCCATGCACTCATGTAATCATCCAGGCATTACCCATAAACTCATGCAATCACCCAGGCATTACCCATGCACTTACAAAATCACCCAAGCAATACCCATGCACTTACAAAATCACCCAGGCATTACAAATGCACTCCTCCAATCACCCAGCAACTACTCATCCACTGATGCAATAACCCAGGCACTACCCATGCACTGCTCCAATCACCCATGCAGTACCCATGCACTCCTCCAATCACCCAGCCAGTACCCATGCACTTATCCAATCACTCCGCCAATATCCAAGCACTTATAAAATCACCACGCACTTCCCTTGCACTCTTACAATCACTCAGGCACTGCCCATGCACTCATGCAATCATCCAGGCATTACCCATAAACTAATGCAATCAGTCAGGCATTACCCATGCACTCTTCCAATCACCCATACATTACCTCTGCACTCATGCAATCACCCAGGCATTAACCAAGCACTTACAAAATAACCTAAGCAATACCCATGCACTTAAAAAATCACCCAGGCATTACCAACGCACTCATCCAATCACCCACGCACTATTCATCCACTCATGCAATAACCCAGGCACTACCCAAGCATTCTTCCAATCACTCAGGCACTATCCTTGCAGTCCTCCAATCATCCAGGCACTACCCATGCACCCATGTAATCACCCAGATATTATCCATGCACTTCTTCATACAACACAAACAAATGTGTCTTTTTTTAACCAAATAGGCGGTTCTAACAAGAACCATTTTTTCTTCTTTTTTTGTTTTATATTTTGTTTGTGTTTTTCTAACTCTTTTTGAATTTTTTGGGTGTTTAAAAAAAAAAAAAAAGAACAAACAACAAAATAAAGTGACAAAACTGTTGTCTAAACTTTTGCAATTTAAAAATCATTGCAAAAAAAAAAATTAACAGTGGTGGCTTCGTGCAGCAAAAACAATGGCATCAATGGACTGTTCGCCATAACAGAGAACTTTCTTGCATTTCACGCATCTTTGCTCCAGACCAGCAAATTCTGGCCTAATATCAGGTCTTCTGCTTGAAGTTGTAGAACCAGTTGAAGTACTAGGTCCTGGTAGCTGGTCATCTTGCTGGGCTTGTTCTTCCAGCTCTCGTCTTAGTTGCTCCCGTGCTAACTGACGAGTATGTATTGTTTGTAGGTCCTTCAGCATAGAGGAAGTTCCACACAAGTATTTTTCTTGGAGCACGTGATAATATATGTTTGCAGATGCTGCAGGTCACCTTTCTCGCATTGACCTTCTTTTCTCCTTCCGGAAAAGTGAAGAAGACCCACACGACACTCTCCTTTCTTCTTCTTGTTGGTTCCTCCAACTCATCTTCTTCACCATGGATGTCAACAGGTGCATTAGAAGATGCCATTTTTTTTTTTTTTTTTAAACACCTAAAAAATAGAGCAAGAGCAGTAAACACAAAAGGTGTGTCTCCTGGCAATGTTCTTGAAGGAATGAGAAATTTGGGTTGGGTTCTGTAACTTCTAGATTGAAAAGCTTCTTAACCAATGAAATTCTTTCTTTTAAAGTCACATGGATTCACGCACCGGG
Organism: Calotriton arnoldi; assembly: GCA_963921515.1. Classification (NCBI taxonomy): domain Eukaryota; kingdom Metazoa; phylum Chordata; class Amphibia; order Caudata; family Salamandridae; genus Calotriton; species Calotriton arnoldi. The sequence continues at coordinate 638,321 of CAWUFW010008059.1, read as the reverse complement.
CGCGCAACCAGCGTGCACCCGACGCGAATCCGCAAAAATATATTTAACAATAATTTATCTTAATTGCAGTTACAAATATATGATTTTTATAAATAAATTAAATAATCTCTTGCTATAATATACATATTAAACTTATATACATATACTTTTAAGACTTAAAAAATTTGTGATGGATTCGCGCACCCGGCGCGACCTCCGGAACTACGTACGTAGCGTTACGCGGGGTCGAAATTCACGCACCCGTCGCTTAACGAGCGTGCATCCTACAGGACTTTACCAATATGGCGGCTTGGATTCATGCACCCACTGAGACAGGTACACGATCGGTATGCGAATCCACTTTTTTATTAAAAAAAAAAATGTATATTTATATTTTAGAAAATAGAAAATATTACATTATTTTTATAGCAATTAAAAAACTAAGAAAAATATTTTTGGGACATTATACTTAGAAATTAGCATTTACAAAAACGTTCAAATTCACTGAATAAACCATAGGTTTCAGGGACGTTATAGTTAGAAATTAGCATTTAAAAACCTTTGAAATTCACTGAAAAAACCATAGGTTTCAGGGACGTTACAGTTAGAAATTAGCATTTAAAAACCTTTGACATTCACTGAAAAAATCACAGGTTTCAGGGACGTTATAGTTAGAAATTAGCATTTAAAAAACCTTTGAAATTCACTGAAAAAACCATAGGTTTCAGGGACGTTATAGTTAGTTGGACATTTCACTCGTACAAAACCAGAGAAATTCAGCCGTTATAGTTAGTTGAGCTAACTATAACTCGCGCCCCGCAATGTACTGCTGATGACATCACATATTACATCATTCATGATATGGTCAGTGACATCACTGATAACATCTCAAATGACATCACTGATGACATCATCCACGTCATAATCTGATGCACCTCCTCATACCCTAATATAACCTTTGATACACCCACTCTAAAATACAGACTACCATTTTAATACACATCCACTCATTCACCTATACAGTCACTCATACATGCAGTCACTCATCAATACAACACTATCATATACACTCATACACCTATTCAGACACTCACATACCACCACACACCACCACTCATCCATAGAGTTACTCACACACCTAGTCAGTCATGCAAAGAATCAATCACACTCCCATTTACTCACCCATACAGTTATACACACACCACCTTACTTATTCATACAGATACTAATACATACTTACTCTCTTATACAATCACTGATACAAGCACACACTCATCCATACAGCCACTCTCACAATCACTCACTCTCACATATAGTCATTTATATACTCCAACACTCACATATACTGCCTTTCACATATGTAGTTACTACCACATGTACCACTGAGACATCCATTCACTCACCAACACACCCATACACACACTCACCCACCCATACAGCCCTTCACAGATGCACTCTTGAACCCATACACGCAGTGAATCACCCACTCACACATCTATGCACAGAGTCACACACCCCCCACCCACCCACACAGACACTCAGGCACCCATACAGATACTCAGACAACCAATAAATAACCCATATAGATACTCATGTAGCTACTCACCAACCCATGCAGTCGCTTAGACACCAACTGACAGACTGATACATACATTCACACAGTTTAGTCACTAACCCATGCATTCAGTAAGACACGTTTAATCACTCACTTATACAGTCAGTCACGCACCTACTAAATTATCCATTCAGACACTTATACACCCACTCATTCTTCATTGCACCTTGGCATATATATATATATATAAAACATGTTTAAACTTTACAGAAACACACAGTCACTGCATGATGTCATCATTGATGTCATTTGAAATGGCATCAGTGATGTCACTGACCATGTCATGAATGATGTAATATGTGACGTCATCAGCAGTGCATTGCGGGGGCGCGAGTTATAGTAAGCTCAACTAACTATAACGGCTGAATTTCTCTGGTTTTGTATGAGTGAAATGTCCAAATAACTATAACGTCCCTGAAACCTGTGGTTTTTTCAGTGAATTTCTATGTTTTTTTAAATGCTAATTTCTAACTATAACGTCCCTGAAACCTATGGTTTTTTCAGTGAATTTCAAAGGTTTTTTAAATGCGAATTTCTAACTATAACGTCCCTGAAACCTGTGGTTTTTTCAGTGAATATATATATATCTATATCTCATAGGAAAAGCATTTTTTGACTTGCTTCTAACTTTGGCGTCGTTTGACCAATCTTTGTGATATTTTCCCAAAAAACTGTCAAGGTAGGTTTCGGTTGTCATGGAAAGTTTGGGGTGATCCGTGCCGTTGGAACGAGAATTTGGGGCATGAAATAAGGGTGCAATTGTAATGTTAATTCCCATAGGAACCTTTAGCCACACCTACAGCCCGAACTGTTGCACAGACTAACACCACATTTGGCAGGGCGGTAGATGTTGGTTCAAGGAAGTGCCTTTGCCTATTTGGTGTAAATCCGTTCAGTAGTTTTTGAGAAATTTAAGCAGAGAATTATAGTGATATCTCTGGCCGTGGATCTTTCGCTGTGGTTTCGTGATGAATCACGAATGCACGCACCAACGGGAATGCTCTGATTAGCTGGAGGGAACCTGAACAGAAAGTTACGGCCACCATTTTATTGATCGGGAATGGTTCCCGGGGCTGAAAAGTTCTGAAAAAGCTAACATAAGGGGTCAGAGTAGAGGTACTGCGACCCCATGTGTGAGAAATGAGGGTGTTAGTGACACACGTTATGTGTCAAAAATTGATTTTTTTTAATTGTGCGCGGAATTCGTGACAACGATGCGACCGTCAGCATGGCCCCCGTGTTCTGTCACGAGGATGTCCAGAGTATCGTGAAGTAATCGCAAATATTGGTGGGAATATAAAAAAATATATCAGTGAATCATTAATACGCATTGTTATAGAGAGATTGAGATTCTAATAAATGGTATATAGAGGTATTTATATAGTGAGTTATCTACTGTGATGGTTATAATTAATTATATAATTATAATTGTTGAATGTGATGGTGGCTATTGAATTCATACTTTTGCTTTGCATTTTCACGAAGTGTCTGGAGGAATCACGGTTACTGAAGTCATCGAGATTTCCAGTCACCGCAAACACATACCATAGGTTTTAAAAAAGTTTTTAAAAAAATCTTGGTACAAAAATATGAGTTTAAACATGCTTTTGAAAGAAGTATGTATCTAGTAATACGTGCAGTGCAATGTTCAGAGAGTATTTTTTACATATTATATTTAGATGTGTTGGGGGTCATTGAATGTCTGCTCTTGTTTTTATGTTTTTTGCGATGTATCCATCAGGATCGCAATGCTGTCGCGAAAATCCTTTAGAAAAAAACAATACTTCGGGTACTAGGATGGCTCTGACAACCTGGTTGTGTGTATATGGCTGCTATATATAAGACCGGATGCAGAGTTTCATGTTACTTAGAAACACTCTGTTGCCTTCATCTGTAAAGTGCACTCCATCATTTCTATTAATTCCTTGCATGTCAAAATGCAGATTGTTGTTATAGATACAGCCCATGCGATAGACTCTGAAGAATGCAGAAACAGTTTTATTAACATGTTTCCTGGCTTTGTCAATCTGTGGACAGAATTGATTTGACCACTTCCATTTCTGTCTTTGGCATATATTAGAGTACACCAAGACAGTGTGAGGGAAAAGCGACATCAGTTTTGCAAAGGTTTCTTTCACTAGGATTCCCAGCCCTACCCCAGTCAAAGTGCCTAGGTCATTGCCATCACAGTGTAAATTCATTAGGTGAGGAGCTTGGGAATCCACAATGGATTTAACCAAAGCAAGCAACTGATGAAACTTTAACCCTCTCTGGCCAAACCAAGTAATCTACAAATTTGGCAAACCCAAGTCCCTGCCAATACCTCTATTTTTTGCAGCCTCTTTAGCCCAATAGATATAGCGGGGTACAGAAAGAGGCAAGAGGGGTGCAGAAAGAAGCAAGAGAGGTGCAGAAATAAACAAAAGAAGTGCAGAAAGAAGGAACAGAGGGGCGGAAAGAGGCAGGAGGGGTGCAGAAAGAGGGAAGAGGGGTGCAGAAAGAGGCAAGAGAGGTGCAGAAAGAGGCAAGAGGGGTGCACAAAGAAGCAAGTGAGGTGCAGAAAGAGGCAACAGAGGTGCAGAAAGAGGCAAAAGAGGTGCAGAAAGTAGAAGAGATGTGCAGGAAGAGGCAAGAGAAGTGCAGAAAAAGAAAGAAAGGTGCAGAAAGAAGCAACAGAAATGCAGAAAGAGGCAAGAGAGGTGCAGAAAGAAACAAGAGTGGCTTGCACACCATTAGTATCAATTTAACACCCACATTTAGCAATAAGTAACAGGTGACCATTCTAGGTTTACAAAGGACCTTCCACCACACTGTAACACTTGTTGCTGCATTTCTGGTAACGTTTGAGCTAGAAACAAGGCTTTTTTTGTTCAAATCTGCAGATTAGGCAGCAGATGATGGATTATGTGGATAATGCGGAAAATGTATAATTGTGCGAAAGTTGGTACAGCCAAACAGTCGCATAATTCCAGTGGCCCTGCTCATACCTCTGACTAGGTCCAGAAGTGCTCCTCAGTGATTCCTTCTTTTTTTGTCACATTGAGTTCATAGTTTAGCTTCTATGAAAACGAGGAAGACTAAACCTGAGGTTACCACTCCACAACACAGACTACCATACCACATAATTGCTCTCCATAACACATAATCCCACTCTACATCATTCCTATACACTAAATACCATATACTTTCTAGCCACATAATTTTACTGCACAACATACCACATAATTCCACTAAACACAACGTACATCCACTCCACTCCACTCCAAAAAACAATAGTAAAAAACTTTTACATTTACAACGCCAATTGCTCTAACTCTTGCAAATGCGAGAACTATTAAATTACAAATGCTTCTTTAACTGGTAGTCACATTTGCAGAGTGGTGGAGAAAGGGGGCTGGGCCTCCAACCAGCGCTCTGGAATTCCGCTGCGAAGGACTTACAGGAGGTACCAGGAGGGCTTCTTGGCCCCCAAAGTGCCTCAGGAGTAAACTGGACTTCATCCCCCAACCAGTACTGTGCCAGGAGGCGCGTTTGCAGAGTGGTGGAGAAAGGGGGGATGTGGCCTCTGAAGACCTCTTAGCAATCCCACTGTGTGGGACTTTGTGGAGGTAACAGGAGGGGTAGGTGGCCCCCAAGGACAACCTTGGGTGCCAACTACCCCTCCTATTACCTCCAGTAAGTCCCACATAGCAGCATTGCTAAGTCCTCATAGCAGGCCACGACCCCTTTCCGCACCACTCTGCAAATGTGCTCCCTGGTGTGCTCTTGGATGGGGGATGAAGTCCCCTTGCCTCCTGAGGGTCCCTGGGGGCCAACTAGCCCACCAGGTACCTCCAGTAAGCCCCACACAGCTGGATTGCTGAGAGTGGTCCGAGGCCACGCCCCCTTTTTACACCACTCTGCAAAGGCGCCTCCTGGTGCACTGCTGCTCGGGGGATGAAGTCCACTTGTGTCCTGAGGTCCTCAGGACACAGGAGGACCTCATCGTCCCACCAGCAGTGCGCCAAGAGGCAGTGAACTCTGGGTAATTCTCAAGTTTAGGTGGAAAGCAGCTCCAGTATTGAGCACTCTCAACACCAGTGGCCCTATCTCTTTCTATAAGACGGCCTGTCTACCTGTCTGTCTGGATATATGCCTGTCACTCCATAGCCATGTTCGATCTACGCGACCATCTCCCGCTTTCTATCCGTCTGTTCTCTATACGTGTCTGTCTATCTGTCTGTGTCTCATTGCTCCCTCTGCCCCTGGTGTGCGCCTGTTTCCCTGGTGCTACTCTTCTCCCTTCCCCAATGCCCCCTCTAGTTATCCTGCTAAGCAGAGGGAAGAGTTCAGAGAATCACCAGAAGAAGGAGCTCTTACCCTTCGCTCAGGCGCACCACCACATGCGCACACACAAACCCCCTCGAGGCTTCCTCTCAGTTTGTTTCCTGCGGTGCATTCTTGTTCCTACAGGGCTCGGGGAGCCTCGCGTGCAGGAGTAGAGATCTGTGTGCCAGCTTTAAACGTCCCACTCACCCCAGGCCCGGCTGTGCACGGGTCCGGGGAACCCCCGTGGCCAGAGCGAGGCTTGAAGCGGAAGGGGAGCTGTGACTGACTACACACTCTATCACACACACAACACACTCTCTCCCTCTCAGAACCAAAATATGCAGCGGCCGAGGGAAGGCTAGCACATCCCAAACACACCACCCTTTCCAACAGAAAACAGCACCACGCGCCCACCCGTGCATTGCTAACAACCCCACCCCAATTCCTCACAAAACATGGGCTCAAAAAAGGTCTTATGTTGCGGGAGCTGACTTGGTTGTGCGGGGAGTAGTCATTAATTACATGTGTCCACTGGTAAACGTCAAGAAAAACATAAATCGCCTTTATATAGGGGCGTTGAGCATGGGTATTCAGCCTTTAAGCCTAGACACAAACGGATCTAGACTTTCCTGCGGATCAGCACCATAAAGCGTTGGTGTCAGTGCGCTTTACAAACATAAACATAAGACGCTGAAGTTCTGACTGCTGTAAACAAGGGCGCTGAGACCAGAGAGCGCTTTGGGGGAGGGGGCGGGGGTTGATGACTATATCCGAAGACCAAGTATGTGTCTCGGGCCACAAACTTCTAGTTGTTACCCGAATCAGCGGGGTGCCACCTGCTAAAATAGTGTGAAATCTGCATGTAATCGGGGTTGGTGAACGGATATGAGCCAGCCTTCTATTTTACCATACTTTGAATCGGGGGAACGCTATTAACATTACCACCAACCACAACTGAATGTGGGGGCAGTGTCTGGCGGGCAGAGGTGGAGTGGTCGATGTTCGACGTCTGCCCCCGCACATAAAGCTCTGATTATTCATCGGTATGAGTTTAGAACTCACAAGAAGTGAGGCGGGATCCAACCGGGCTCCCCCGGCAGTCAGAGCCCGTTGCTAGCCCTGGGTGCTACAGCAGACCATGGGAGTCAGCGTCAAGAGTTGCCCCCTGTGTGCCACAGCACCAATAGAAGTGAGAGCCAGGAGCTCTCTAGTATGTGGGAGTCACACGCAGGGGCTGCCCTGTGGGGGCCACGGCACCCAGTTGGAGCCAAAGGCAGGGGCTGCCCAGTGTGGGCCACAGCACCCCGTGAGAGTCACAGGCAGGGGCAGCCCCGTGGGGGCCACATAACCCCATGGGAGTCACAGGCAGGGGCTCTTGAGTGTATGCCATGGCACACCGTGGGAGTCACAGGCAGGAGGTACCCTGTGTGTGCCACAGCAAACCGTGGGAGTCACAGGCAGGGGCTGCCAATGTCTGCCACAGCAAACCCTGAGAATCATCACAGGCAGGGGCTGCCCGTGTGTGCCCCAGCTTCCCGTGGGAGCCATAGGCAGGGGCCTCCCCATCTGTGCCACACCACCCTACTACAGCCAGTGATAGGAGTTGACCCATGTGCCAATGTAACCCGTAGGGCTCAGAGGCAGAGGCCGGCCAGTGTGCCACAGCACCCCAAGTGAGCCAACGTCATGAACTGTCCAGCGTGTGGACAGCACCTTAGGGGAGTCAGCACCTGGTGCTCACTCACCTGCCAAAGTACCTCATAGGAGTGAGCGTCAGGGGCTACCCAGTTAGCCAACGCCAGGGGCTGCCATGTTTGTTTCACTGCACCAGTGCTTGAAATTGAAAAACTAGAACTGCAGGTACTTGATAACCAGGGTACCTACCTGTTTCTGAGAAGTGCTGGTACTCTCCAAATAATAGCATTACGTTTTTCTTTAGAAGTGCGGGTACTCTCCCTCTCAAAATAAAAAAGTACCGGTACTCAGTATTGGAAATTACTGGCCCATTTAAAGCACTGCATTGCACCCTATGTAAGTGAGGGAAAGGAGTTAAGCCTAATGTGACACAACACCCTACGGAAGTCGGAGCCAGGAGTTGTCCCTGTGTGCCTCAACACCCTACGATAGTCAGAGCCAGGAGTTATCCCGTGTGCGCCACAACACCCTACCATAGTCAGAGCCAGGGGTTATCCCGTTTGTGCCACAACACCCTATGGAAGTCGGAGCCAGGAGTTATCCTGTATGTGCCACAACGCCATACGGAAGTGGGAGCCAGGATTTATCCTGTGTGTGCCACAACACCCTATGGAGGTCAGAGCCAGGGGTTGTCTTGTGTGAGCCACAACAGTCTACGGGAGTCAGACCCAGGAGTTATCCCGTGTGTGCCATGACACCGTACAGAAGTCAGAACCGTGAGTTATCCCGCGTGTGCCACATCACCCTACAGAAGACAGAGCCAGGAGTTAGCCAGTGTGTGCCAGAATACCCAGCAAAAGTCAGAGCCAAGAGTTATGCCGTGTGTGCCACTACACCCTACGGTAGTCAGAACCAGGAGTAGACTCGTGTGTGCCACAAACCCCCCTGGATTTGAGTCAACACCAGAGGCTGCCCTGTATGCCACAGCCACGAGCCATCTATCCCGTGTGCGCCAAGGCACCTTATGGGTTCCAAATCCAGGAGCGACCCTGTGTGCGCCACAAGCGAACACCTCAAATATAAAGTACAGGGGGTCTCCTGCCCTGCTCCAGGCAGTCCATGCGGATCTCCACCTGGCACCCTCCACCCCCAAAAACACCAGCCTGTTCCACTCCTCCCGCTTGCCCAGATGAGACTGGCTGACCTGTGTGCACCTCGTTTCCCGCTGCAGGGCCCGGCACCTCTCCAGGGACACGGCATGCCTGGGGTGCAGCCCCCCTGGGGACACATCTGAGCTCTGGCCAGCTCCCCGCTCCCTTGGTTCCTCCTCCGCGATGCGCTCTTCAATAGGGGGGTCCTTATGTCCTGGGGCGTGATCCCCTCCACTGGGTCATGGTCCTGTCCAGGGCAGCCTCGCTCCTCAGGCTGTCCCGGGGAGGCTCGTTCACCAGCAGTTCCTGCACTCCCGGGACCGTGCTCAGGCACCGCTGCGCAGCCCGTTTTGGATCCTCCTAGAACGGCCTCTCAGGGCTTCTGACAGCCGGAGATCCCGGTCTTCCTCTCTCCGAGTTTCTATTGGGCCGGTCTCCAACTTCTCGAAACCTAAAGGGGCTGTGGCAGCTACCCCTTGTACCCTCTCCCATCACCTCCAGCACACTCCCTGCACACTGCACTCCCTGGGGCGGGACCCAGGGGGTGGAGCCCTGCAGCGCCGTGTGCACATCAGCGTGAAATTAGGACTCCTTGAACTTCAGGACATGTTTTCATCTGGACAGTAGCAATAATTATGCAAATAATACTCTCTGTAAAGATTATATATGTATATATTATAGAAAACGAAGCGCGGGAGTCCGCGCTTTTTTTTTTTTTTTTGGCCAGATTTGCGCACCCAGCCCTGATTTGGAAGTGCCCAGCCCATTGTAAAATTGATCATATCAATACTAAGGGAGGTCAGGAGCTGTCAAGTATGGATACCTCCTGATTACCCCTTTTCTTGTGAACCTACAACCCATTATGGGTGATTTAAATTAGTTGTGCTAGGCAAAGAGTGATTGTGATTAATAATTGAGCTGTATCACCAGGATATACATGTTTTAATTTGGGTTGTATCAATATCTAATGTTTAATAGTGTTGTCTATGTTTTCTTATATTGTATTATATAGTGAACAAACTGTAGCTGTGAGATATCTTTTTCCTGAAGAAGGTGGCAGTGATACTGTAAGGCCCACCGAAACGCGTCGATGCTCTACTATTTCTTAGGACGCTAGATCTCTGAGACATTTGTAAGGCAAGAGATATTGAAGTTTCGACAGGAAACAAATGATCCGACACAGACTAGTGCTGTTTAATGACATGATATTTTGTCTGATTTGTTCTCCCACTGTGTTGTTGTTTTTTATTGCAATCATTTTTTATGAAATTGTTTTGTTTTAACCATGTGTAATGAATTGTGATGTTATATGTTAATTGTCCATCTGGAAGGATTTCATAATTGTGTGTTTTTAATCTCTAAATGTACATACTTGAGTTATAATTTTATGTGGTGTTCAAGAAGATTTATACACAGTATATATTGGTTTCAATAAATTTGTGCCTTTTTGTAATATTGGAAATATTTTTGGTTTACTTACCTTTATATTTTGGTGATATGGGGTGTATGGTTATTGAGTGATTGAGCTTACCAAAGAGGAATTTATTTGACCTTGGCATCTAGGTAAAAGACATGTGCAAGGTGGATTTTCTGCCTGTGGTGGTTGGGCACCAGGACAGGCCCAACTCATGCAGCACATGATCAAAAGCTCTTGTGACTACCCACACTGCAGCATCCAAAGGCAAGTGAATGCATTACACTGAAATATTTACTAAATAATTGTTGAATTACCACATTTGCCACATTATTTGCATACTTTGCAGATTACACAAAAATGTTGTTTATAGCTCAAATGGGCGAAATCCTAATACCCTGTGTCTGTCTATATTGACTTTATTTCATCATGGTGTAGAGGCAAAGATCGACCTGATGATTAAATAGAATCTCAGTGTTTTAGTATACATGGACAAGTGCAGAATAAGTGAGCTTGAAAGTATCATCTGCCTTGAATATATTTGCATGTCTATATATCTATAATGTGGTCATACAGAGGCAGACAGAGATCTGGAGATGGCATTGCTTCAGACAGGGCAATCATTAGGCTAAGGAAGCTGCACATAGCAGGTCAGTAACTGGGTATTAAAGATAACTTGATAATGCTCAATTTAAAATTGTACACCACAAATAAAACCTTTTGGCTGTGTCAATGTCTTTTTGCGGTGATGCAGCTGTTCCAATAAGGCAATGTGCCCTCCAGAGGAACATATTAAAAACACAGGGATGGCAGAGCCAAACTTGGTGCCAGAAGTGAAATAGCAGAGCTCCTCGGCCACCCACCCACAAAGGCATGCATTCAAGACAAAATACTCTCATCCAGAGCCATATTTGCAGACTAGAGCAGCCACGTTAATAGCCAGCCTGCCTTATTACCAACCATGGGTTGTTTGTGGCGCTTGCTCCATATAATCCAGACACCTGACCCTTTCTATCAGCAGCCCTTTTTCTGCTCTGGCCTCCAGGAGGTGTTGGAAAACCCTTTTATCAATTTGCATCCTAACCTCCCTGTCACTTCCCTTTCGACTGTGGTTAACAATATGAAGAAATAAGCTGTTGCTTAAAACAATGGATCAAATTCAAAATTAGGCTGTTTACACATCCTCCGCCAGGGCAACAGAGTGAATAACTCGGTCACCCCTGGCGGAGGTGCCTACTGGCAAATCTTAGAATGTCTCTCGGTCCAGCGGACATTTCAAGCACTGCCAATGCATTGCCAGACGGCTCAGTCAAACATGACGGAGCCATACAGGAATGTTACATTTTTTTTATTTTCAAAAAGACTATCCCAGAGCAGGAGTTTCTTTTTTTAATAAACAAAACAATGCCCCCCTCTCCATCGGGGTGTTCTTCGATATTGAGGGAGCACTGAGCACTTTTTTGTGCCCCTTAGCATCAGGTTTTTCCTTGACGGTGACAGCATTGAAAAGTGGCTATGTCTACCCATTGAAATTAAGTGGGTGGATATATAGCAAATTGTCTGATGGCCCTTACTCAGAAGGGCTGACCCTAGTTTTGGGAGGAGGAAACTCCATTGGCCTGAGTTTCCTCTCCGCCAAGATCTAAATGAGGTCTATTGTTCTTACAATAAAACAAAGATAAAGTAGAATAAAATGTAACACATCGGACAGGATTCTATTTGCTCTGGATGATCAGATGAAAGACCACCTTGATGGGCTGACAGGCATTGGTTGCACACTGAATCTACATGTACAGACACTAGGGTTGGGTAGCTGCTAAAGAAAGCACAAATACTGGTTGAAGTATTGTTGGGGCCGAAGTGGAGTGGTATGGACTTACCCTACTGCGTTCCTTGGTAGGTACTGCACAGACTTCCCCACAAGCTGGTTGTAGTATGAAGCATACGGAAACTCAATACACCATTGTTTGGAGTAAGTGTGGGGTAGCATGAAACTCCAAGCTGCCATGAGACCTGGGAATGCAGATGCAAGAGGATGTTGCTTACCAAGGTGTAGACAGCCAAGTTCATTTGATCATGTGCAATGTTTTTCTTAATTGAGTTATGGTAAATGCTGATAGATATATATATATCACCCATACTGATATTGTACACATGCTCCCCGGGGGCTTACATTCTGTCGCCAACTATGGTTTACATAGTACTATTTCTAACTATGTTCCCCTAACTGACCCTGAACGTATGGTTCATAGTAATACTAAGGAGGAGGATTCTACTATATGTTCCAGCTTGTCAGTTATTTCGTGGAACATCGTTAGGATCCATTCTAAACTTTGTGATCTCGGGTGGCTCAAGTTGATAAATGGCAATGACATCTGTATTTTCCAGGAGACCTGGGCTACTGAGAGGGTTCTTATCAGTGGTTTCACCACATATAGCACTGAGGAGTTAGCCCCAAGAAATATGGGGAGGGCAAGCGGTGGGCTCTGGTAATGTTTGTAAAAAATTCATTTGTCAGCACCCATAAACGCATAAAAATCTACTCACCAGACCTAATGGGGATCCAGGTTACTTTCCTGTCAGGGCTAGTAGTAGGAAATGACTCACTTACACTACATTTGCTAGACGAGCTGATAGGGAACTACCAACCACAGACCAAGATATTGGTAGCTGGGGATTTTAACACTACGTTTGAACCCTCAACGATACTTGAATCCCTAACTGAGGATGAATTGTGGGGAATCCTTAGCTTAGTGACCAAAACGGGTGGATCACGTATCTAGGGTAGCTCTCCAGCTCATCTCGCTAGTAGCAGGGAGGGGTTTAAGGACGTGTAATGGCAGAGTACATTCAAAAGAGGTTGCAGGTCAAGTGTTATCGACTAAATTCTAGTGGATTTTAGATTGTGGTCTTTGGTGTGTGATATGATGATTAAAACCAGAACTGATAGTGACCACAATCCCCTTTTTCTCTCCATGGATGGTACTCCTCTTTCTAGGGGTCGGGCTGGTAGCAGTACAATACAGCAAGAACCTCTTATTTCTAATAACTCTAGAAGTGTTCTGTGGCCGAAAATCGAGAATGATAGCAGATGCAAGGCAAAAATATATGACCTGTTTATGGGACATCTTTCCAGTCTTGATGCAGCCACAATTTTGTCAGACCAAGTACTAACTGCTCATTTAGGGTTTTTTGACGAGTTAAAGGGAATGTTTTTAACAAAAGCCACTGGAAAGAAAGCAAGGGTGGGGAAGAATAGTGCGTGGTATAGCTGAGATTGTAAGCAGGCAAAACTGAACTTAAAAATAGCAATTTGCGGGGGGAACAAATAGCTATTGCCCAATCATGTAACAAATACAAAATAGCCTTGGGAAAAGCTAAACGTGATTGGGCTGACAAGAACTGGCAGGATCTGCTGAAAGCTGCTAGGTGCAAAGATCATCAAACATTCTGGCACATTATATCACACGGAAGCTCTGAAGGGGTAACAACACTGGATTATTTCATTCAACCTGAGATGTGGGTTGATCACTTTTCCATATTGTATGAAAATAGCAAATTAATCGCTTGCCTGGATGATAGTGAAAACTTGCCCGATTGTACACCCAATGTAATAAGGAGGGTGGCCGGTAGCGAGGGACCTCTCTTTAGCCTGGATAACACTCTCAGAGCGATAGAGAAAATGAAACCAGCAAAAGCCCCAGGGCCCGATAGGACACCGGGTGACTTGTATAAGTCTGAACCACTTGTTTGGGCCCCTTATTTAAACCTTGTGTCCAATGCAGTTGCTAACGGGGGAAATACCTGAGACTTGGAGAGGGGCGGAAATAATTACCATATACAAAAAGGGTGATGCTTGTATCAAATTATAGGCCAATTAGCCTGCTAGACAACATGCAAAAAATCTTTGCCAGGCAGGTCCTGGATAAACTATAAAATTAGATGAATGAGAACGAGATTTTGTTGCCCTATCAAGCAGGCTTCCGCTCTAAAACTAGTACTTGTGATCAGGTGTTTAGGCTCACCCTTCTTATTTGGAAATTTGTGCAACTTAAAAAGCAAAAATTGCATGTAGCTTTTGTTGACCTTCGTGCCGCCTTTGACTTGGTACCTTGTGAAATGCTTTGGTTGGTTTTAAAAGAGATGGGGGTCTCGGACCAATTGGTAAACTTGATGGAAAGGCTGCACGAGTTCAACTATGCATAGTCTGTTGGGGAAGAGCCGGAGAATTAACTGATAAAATCCCTATTAGGCAGGGGGTACGACAGGGTTGCGTCCCTGCGCCCACACTGTTTTCCCTTTATGTAAACGGAGTGGTCAGCGAACTGCAGGATTGTGCAAATGATTCTCCATTGCTGAACGGTGGGAAGGTACCGGTTCTGCTGTTCGCTAACAACTAGTTACTTTTATACGGGTCCCCAATGGGACTCCAGAGACTAATTAATACATTTATGGGTTTGTGTGTGGCCAGGGGCTTGGAATTGGAAACAAAAAAAACAACATATATGGTATTTGGTAAGTCTAAGAGGAAGTGCAGTTCAGTAAAGATAATGGGGAAATCACTAGAGAGGGTGTCCAAATTTGATTATCTGGGTGTAAGACTAACAGAAACACTGAGTTGGGAGCCCCAAATAGATAAAAGCCAACTAACCTTATACTACAAGTCTCAATCCATACTGTGCTTTCATAAGCAGTCTTGGTCCAAGTCAATTACTTCTGCCCTAGAGATCTATAGAATGAAAGCACATAATGCGGTACTTTATGGTGCTGAGCTTTGGGGGCATGGGGACTTACACAAACTAGTGGTGAATGAGAATACATGTGCTAGGGCCTTGATCCCAGTTCCAAATAGTACCCTGCTGACTCTTCTATTTTTTGATCTAGGGTTGAGGAGAATTGCTGATGTGGCAGTAATTAAGTCACTCACCTACTGGTTACGTATTTGGTCCTCTTCAGAGATAACCCAATATTGCGGATCCTTGAAAGAAGTTCTGAACCTAAGTGGTGCTAAACGGATTCCCTGGTTTAGACACATAAAATCATGGTGCATATTGTTGGGGATGTCTCATTTGTGGGAATGCCCAGAATTCATCAGTAAGAATGATATTCCAACAATAAAAGTTAAATACTGGGCATACGTAGAAAACCAGTATGCGACCAACAAATCAGCAGGGCGCCTGACCTCTGAGTTCATGGAAATTAAGCCCCATGCAGAATGTGAGCCTTTTTATGATCCGATCTCACCACCTATGGCGAAAAATCTTTTTGTGAGATTTAGGTTTGGCTGCTTACCTTTAAGGTCATTTACTGTTTGGGGGTTGAATTTAGCAGTAACTGCATGCCCAGCCTGCGGTGATGTACAGGAGACAGTGGAACATATCCTTTTCTTTTGCACTGAATATTCTCCTTATCGCAGGAAATGGATTCATCCAATATGTTGCAGACTGGGTATTAGGCAATATAGGGTGGCTCTGAGAATATTAAGATCTGACACTACACCCTTCATGACACCAGGGAGAAGCCAAAGGATTTGTTCAGGTTTGCAAAGAGGTGTGACGTAGATATTGAAGAGCATTGGGCTTAAAGATGACCCTTGTGGAACACTGCAAAGAAGGGAGAAAGTGGTGGAGACAAAACCATGGAGGGATACTGATTGTTTTCTGCCTAAGAGGAATTATCTGAGTACGGCCAGTGCAGTGTATTTATTCCAATACTGCTAGGCGGTTAAGTACGAACTTGTGGTTCACCATATCGAAAGTCGCAGATAAGTCAAGAAGGATCAGAGCTGCTTTCCCTTCTTGATCGATACATGTTCTAATTTGCTTAGTGGCAGCAATTAGTGCTGTCTCAGTTCTATGCCCGCTTGTGAAACCAAACTGGGTATAGTCCCAAAATGAGGTAATTTCCCTGTTTATTGCCTTTTCCACCACTTTGGGTGGAAAGGAAGGCGAGATATTGGACGGCTGCTGTTGGTTTGGATGGAATGTGGTATTTTTTATAAGGATTAGGATAGATGCAGTTTTGCAGATAGCCCACCTTGAACATCTCATTGAAGCTCTCCGTAAGGGGTGGCACTGCAGTCTTTGAACCCATCTGTAGTGTTGCTGGGGGATATGGATCGGATGGTGAACCGAATTTAACCACGTCAAGTAGTCTGCTGACTTTTTCTGATGTTAGAGGGGAGAAATTGGTTAGTGTATTGTTTATATTAGGGGCTGAGCAGGTTTCAGTACTTTATGATTCGAATATTCATTTGCCGCAAATGCATTGTAGACTTCAGCTACTTTATTTTCGAAGAATTCTGGCAGTTCATCACAGAAGGATTGATTTCTGATTGCAAGGCTGGTATTGTTGGGATTGGTTAAGAAGTTGATCGTGTGAAAAAATATAAGTGTGAAATACAAATCCTGATTCTGATGTGTGTGCTTGACTTCCCATCTTCAGTCCAATCATACTACTGAGTAGAGCCACTGGACAACATTTTAATCTACAAGGCTACTGTATGCAACTAAACCTTGCCCACCAGCATTTTCATTTCCAGTGGTATCTCTTCATAAACTGCACAGAATGCACACCAGTTGCTGGTTCCATCTGAAAGCAAGCTATGCAAGCGGAATCCATTTTTATTTTCTTGACTGTTTCCATTGATAAAGTAAGGAGTCTTCGAACACATAAATATAATGTAATAGCATCTGTTGATTGCTTCATGAAAAGACCCCCGTGGTTCTGTTTACAGAAGCAACAGTATAGTTTCAAATCATCACCCTGAATGAGCAGCAAACACTTGGGATCTGTAGTTACATCAG
The DNA here is from genome assembly GCA_963921515.1 of Calotriton arnoldi. Taxonomy (NCBI): domain Eukaryota; kingdom Metazoa; phylum Chordata; class Amphibia; order Caudata; family Salamandridae; genus Calotriton; species Calotriton arnoldi. The sequence continues at coordinate 621,413 of CAWUFW010008059.1, read as the reverse complement.
AAGCTGGGCCAGTTAGGCACGCAGATCAATGACACTGAACGTTAGAGAGAATAGAGCATCAACGCCACTTTTCAGGAGAGAGACATACGGGCATGTAGTGGCAATATGAATGAGATTTTGATGGAACAACCAAATGCCGTTGGTCTGTGTTTCATAATATCCTACAGTATTTAGAACAGTATTGGCTGTATTTAACGTTAGTAGAACAGAAAGTTCATTCCAAGGTGGTTGTCCGATAAAATGGTTGATTTTTTTGTGGGTAAAAGCTTGTAATGAAAAAAAGTGCATCAGCCTTGCAAGGCCCGACCCGTTCGTTGGCTTTGCCAATGCTTTTTTATATAGCTGCATGGGACATCGAACACCTTTTGTGCATTCCCGCGTACTTCTCAGCGGCCGGAGCTCTGGTTCAGGTCTCACTAATTTCCTGCTTTGGTTCCGGCGCATCCGTGGCCCTACAACCTGTTGAGGTCCAGTCTGCAGGAGTGAGTGAGTGAGTGAGTGAGTATTTCTGAATTCCAAAGGCTGCTGTGTCCCTGTGATACGCCTGAGACTGCTGGGGCAGTGTGAGTAGAGAATCCACCGACCAGCACCGAACTGTAGCCTCCCTGACTATGGGATGGGTGGGAAAGCTGCAGTACCAACCATTCGTCCTCCCGGGGGAACAAGTACTGTTATATTATATTGCCATTTCTATGTCACCAACACGCTACTAAGTGCGATTTACGGTATGCATCCCACAATGTACCTTTACACACTGCTCTCAAGTGCCTTCGCATTCTGTGTGTACAGAGACCTTTTTTCATGTTTTGTGTTTTCCAGGGACAAAAGCTTTGGCATGAAACGTGAAACGCACGTTTACAGACATACCTAAAAACAGGAGGGGGCATATTAGCAAGACCCACGTTAAAATTATCGCCGTTTTAGCGGCAGGAAACTGCCGCTAAAACGGAGATAATGGGCTTGCTAATATGCGTTATGGAATTCAATAGAAGCCCAGGTTAGATGTCCTGCACATCTAACCTGGGCTCTATTGAATTCTATAACGCATATTAGCAAGCCCATTATCGCCGTTTTAGCGGCAGTTTCCTGCCGCTAAAACGGCGATAATTTTAACGTGGGTCTTGCTAATATGCCCCAGGGTTTTGCAATAAAGGGAGGACTATTCCCAGGCCTCTGAAAGATCTGGGTGGACACACCGCTCCAGGACATGTCCGTAGACAAGAATAGATACCAATGGTCATGGAAGTGAATGCAAATCAGCTACATGGTGGCAATGAAGCGCTGCTGTATTGTAAAGTATTGTTTTTAGCGGATTCTATTCGCAGAGAAAATGTAATTTAAACATGTCAGTGAAAATACTCACGTGCTACACTTAACAATCGCTCCCACAAAGCTGCCACGTTCGCATACATACGCCTAGATTAATATTCTTTTAATCATTCCACTCGCACACAGAGACGTTTTAAGTGGGCAGTGGCCCAGGGCCCCCACCTTCCTAGTGCCCCCCCTGTGAAAGTAATGTTTCCATCTTGTTCACTTCTGTGTATTTTTGTATCATAATCTTTAAAGCATAAATCTTTGTTAGGCCGCAAAGGTCTTGAATTAACAAAAAATAGGTAATCAAATTCAAAGATGTTCCAGACAGGTCCACCCAAATATTTCTTGCCCGAGCCCCCACAATCCTTAAGATAACACTGCTCACACACACTTTTCCTCATATTCATACACTCACATTAACTTGCATACTTCACTTGCACATACACATGGTAACAAATTCACACAAACTCACTTAGGGCCAGATGTATGAAAATGCAATTTTGCATTTCCTAAATAGTCACTCCTTAGAAATAACTAATAAGGGAATGCAAAATGATATGTATGAAATATCCGATTTCCTGAGAGCGATTCCTACAGGGTAGGTATTGCTCTTAGGAACTTGCAAATAGGAAATCCCATATCAATTGTTCCAATGGGCCGGTTTAGCATTTCCAAAATAGCGATTTCCTATTTGGAAATGCAAAACCAAGGATGGCTATGGGTATAAGGACCCCCGTGATGCACCCCAAAAATGGTGCACATGTAGAGCATACATATGCCCTAGGGTCATGTGTGCGCTCTATCGCACTTCAAAAAAAGCATCTTTGGGTGCTTTTTTTAAATTGCACATGGTTACCATCGACTTGCACTAGGTGGTAATTGCATTTCCTAAATGCCCAATTCGCATTTATGAAATGCTTTGTACATGTGCTTAGGAATTGAAAGTAGGTAATCTCTATTTGCGATTTCCTATTAGGGGATCGCAAATTGTGATTTCTACTGGGTAGAAATCACACTTTGCAACAGCTTAATGGGCTATGTACATATAAAAGCCCATTTAGCTTTAGTTAGCGGCCCCAAATAGCGATTCGGTCCATTAGGAAATGCTAAATGGCTTCGTACATCTGGCCCTTAGTCACATTACAAAACGCAAATAACAGTGTATACCTCGTCCATGTCCTACATCCTTTTCTAGACAAACTTACAAAGAACAAGGTCACATCTTCTGACTAAATAAGTGACAGGGATAAGTTTTCTGACTATTTTAGATAGTAAAATAGTGCACAAGAATTCTCTCTAGCATACAAACGCACAAGAACAAAGACACACACGTGCAATAACATCCATATGCTCTCGAGCACATGCATATGTGAACTCACATATTCATAAGCTTCATAGGAAGGTTCGGTTGTAAATACCAAATCTACTTTACCTTTAGTCAGTATATGATTTTGCTTCTTAGGAAGATAAGTCATCATATGAAGAATGAGGTAAGGGGCATCCGGTGGGTCTGAGCTCCTGCCGTTGCCTTCTTCCTCCCTTTTAAAGCCTGCGCTGAGCTTGAATTACAACCATGGAAATCGCGGAAGACTCTATGCTATCATTAACAGTACCCTGCTGCCAGTTCCATGCCAATATATAATTGGTACTGTGACAATTGCAGAATTAGTGGTTTGCTCAGCATAGTAATTGGGAGTGTATGGTGCAAGTTATATTTATCATCTAAGTTTTTTTTCTTTTACTCCCTAAGTAGTTGATACATTTTATGTCAGTAAATATATAGATTATCAAATGTAAGCATGTCATAGAAATCCTACATTGTTTGTAAAGAAGATGAGTGACTGTTACAAGCATTGGAGTTTGTTTGCAGTAGAGGAATGGGGAATTACACAGGATGGACAATTACAGTAATATTCAGGCAGTGCTATTTCATAATTTAAAGAACAGGACGTTTAATCACTTCAAGGTAGAGGAACCCAGTAAAATTTGAGAGCTCAGGGTGAAATACTTTCTCCCCAAAAAAGTGATAATCTGATGTTTCTTTTCCAGATACAATACGCTCATATTGGCTGCATGTTTGTCTAGAGGGATCAGTACATATGGGTTGCCATTCTTGCATATTTTGGCGGATGTGCTTTGCCAGACCTGTCAGGCTTAGGGTGGTCTTCCCCCAAACGATTAGCCTGTTTCCCTCCATTTTCACTGAAATTAGTTTTTGCTGGCCCTAGGTCTCAGTGCACTTTACTACTGCTAACCAGTGCTAAATGTCTTGTGCTCAGTCCCCTGAACATGCTAAATTTGCTTACACCTAATTAGCATATTTAGTTTACTCATAAGTCCTAAATTTGTTTTTCACTACTATGAGGCCTACCGGTCCCATAGGATAACATTTAGTAAGTGCTAACTTTTGTCTGGGAGCAGGTGAGCATTTCATGTTTAGTATCCATGAAATTGTAATGAAAAATTCTCTCTAATGGTAAAGTCGAATTTTTAAATATAATTTTAAAAATGCCACTTTTAGAAAGTTAGCATTTTCCTGCACTTAGCCTTTTGGTTCCTGCGGGTCACTGACAGAATATCGACGACCACAATATCGAGGTCCCAAAATATCAACACCTAAATATCGAAGTCAATAATATCGACATCCTATCTACATAATCGTAAGTACAAAAATATCGATAAAAAAATATCGTTGTAAAAAATATCGTTGTTAAAAATATCGTTTTTTTTAAATGTGTAAAAAATAATATAAAATAAAGTAAATAATACATATAATTTAAAAAAAAGTTAGTTATAATTATTATAAAATGTTGAAAATTAGGAATAATATAATGTTAAAAAAATTAAACATGCATATATATAAAATGTAATATATATTTACTTAATAATATTAATAAAAACATTATTATAATAAATTATTAAATGTTAGAAACATATTAAAAATTATACATACATATATATATACATATACCAGTAAAATAATAATAATAAAAAAATATATATATAATAAATTAAAATATATATATTTTTAATTCTTTTACAATTACATTTTACACTACATTAACAGCAATAGTAGGGAAAATATTAGATAGCGGAGGGGATAAAATGACTATTCCCACTCCAGGGAGTGCAACAGTAGGGAAAGTGTTGGATAGTGGAGAGGTAAAATTACTATTCCCACTCCAGCGAGTGCAACAGTAGGGAAAGTTTTGGATAGCGGAGGGATTAATTTACTATTCCCACCCCAGCAAGTACAACAGTAGAGAAAGTGTTGGATAGCGGAGGGGAATAATTTACTATTCCCACTCCAGCAAATACAACAGTAGGGAAAGTGTTGGATAGCGGAGGGGTAACAATTACTATTCCCACTCCACAAAGTACAAAAGTAGGGAAAGTGTTGGATAGCGGAGGGGAATAATTTACTATTCCCACTCCAGTGAGTGCAACAGTAGGGAACGTGTTGGATAGCGTAGGGGTAATAATTACTATTCCCACTCCAGCGAGTGCAACAGTAGGGAAAGTGTTGGATAGCGGAGGGGTAACAATTATTATTCCCACTCCACAAAGTACAACAGTAGGGAAAGTGTTGGATAGCGGAGGGGAATAATATACTATTCCCACTCCAGTGAGTGCAACAGTAGGGAAAGTGTTGGATAGTGTAGGGGAATAATTTACTATTCCCACTCCACTGAGTGCAACAGTAGGGAAAGTGTTGCATAGCGTAGGGATAACATTTACTATTACAACTCCAGCAAGTGCAACAGTAGAGAAAGTGTTGGATAGCGGAGGGGTAACAATTACTATTCCCACTCCAGCGAGTACAACAGTAGGGAAAGTGTTGGATAGCGGAGGGAAATAATTTACTATTCCCAGTCCAGCGAGTGCAACAGTAGGGAAAGGGTTGGATAGCGGAGGGGTAACAATCACTATTCCCACTCCAGCAAGTGCAACAGTAGGGAAAGTGTTGGATAGCGGAGAGGAATAATTTACTATTCCTACTCCAGGGAGTGCAACAGTAGAGAAAGTGTTGGATAGCGGAGGGGTAACAATTACTATTCCCACTCCAGCGAGGGCAACAGTAGGGAAAGTGTTGGATAGCGGAGGGGAATCATTTACTATTCCCACTCCAACAAGTGCAAATATAGGGAACGGGTTGGATAGCGGAGGGATAACAATTACTATTCCCACTCCAGCAAGTGCAACAGTAGGGAAAGTGTTAGATAGCAGAGAGGAATAATTTACTATTCCTACTCCAGGGAGTACAACAGCAGAGAAAGTGTTGGATAGCGGAGGGGTAACAATTACTATTCCCTCTCCAGCAAGTGCAACCGTAAGGAAAGTGTTGGATAGCGGAGGGGTAACAATTACTATTCCCACTCCAGCAAGTGCAACAGTAGGGAAAGTGTTGGATAGCAGAGGGGTAAAAATTACTATTCCCACTCCAGTGAGTGCAACAGTAGAGAAAGTGTTGGATTGCATAGGGGAATAATTTTCTATTCCCACTCAAGCAAAATAATTAAAATTAATAAACAAACAATTAATAAAATAAAATGTATTTGCCTCCCACCATATTCCCCTATACATGACACCACCAATGTTCTAAAACATAACACTATTAACATAATTAACTAATAATTATCTAATTAATTAATTAAAATTAACAAGTAATTTAAAAACAATAAATAATAATTTAATTCACACAATTAACAATATAAAACAACTTAAAATAAATTTTATAATAATTTTTTTTATTATATTGAAATTAAATTACTTCCCAGCCTACTCCCCTATCAACACACAACACACTCCTAAAAAAATAACACAATTTACACATTTAACAATTAATTATTAATCATTAACAAACAATTAATAACTAATTAATAATAAATTATTTACCACATTTAGCAATATAAAAACATAAATACTTTATTATTAATTAATAAAAAATGATGAATTAATTAATTATAATTAAATTACTTCCCACCCTATTCCCCTATAAACCCACAACCCGCTCCTAAAAAACATAGCATAATTAATGTATTTAACAAATAATTAATAATAATTAACAACCAATTAATATCTAATTGATAAAAAAATTTAATTACCACAATTAACAATATAAAATATTACATATATAAATATTAATTAATCAATAATATTAAAAAATTAATTATAATTAAATTACTTCCCACCCTATTCCCGTATAAACTCACAACCCGCTACGGAATAAAAACGCCAAATTTAATTAAAAATAATTAATAACTTCTAAAAATTATTATTAAATGTATTATAATTAAATAACTTCTCACACTATTCCCCTATAAACCCACAACCCGCTACGGAACTAAAACGCAAAATTTACTTAAAAAAAAATTAATAACTTCTAAAAATGTAATACATATATTTAAAAATACATGCAATACTTAAACAAAAATATATCCGGCAATAATTGTCCCCACTTCTGAAATCCACTTTCCCACAAAGGGGCAGATAATCCATCATTTAAACATAGTGGTGTTCCTGGAGAGTTCCATATGGGGGCAGTAGCACAGTAATATGAAATTTTAAACCGTTTCCTTATCTGAAACCATAAATCACAGGCTGATCGTATCACCTTCAGTTTAATTTTTTTAAAGAATTTGGGATGGCCAAATTTAAAGAGCAACCCGTCGCCCCCCTGGGGTATACTATTGGACATGGCTAGAAGGTAGGGCGTAAAATAAATCGAGTCAAGAAGAAGAGATCTTATATTCTTAAAAAGAAAAGCCCAGCTATAAGCCCCAAAATCCGGGCGGATAAAATCCTTCTGTCATGGGATGAGCTTAATTCTCAAACAAATCAAAGGCTATCAAGATTTAAGTTTTATCAGCTATCCCGTTGGGTTACTAATCAGGAAGGTAATGAAGTTAGTGATGAAGAATTGGAGAGTAGGTTTTTAGTACCGATTGGTCAGAGTAAAGAAGTGGCGAACTGGTACTGGCTTTTGATTAAAGGAGACCCGCCACCTTTGCCTATGGAGGAGCCCTGGAGAAGAGAACTACCTCACAGCAACATTGCATCCTTATGGCAAGTATCTATAGCTATCTTGTGGAGAGTGATTAAAGCTGCGTCATTAAGGAGAAATCATCTGTTCACACTCCACAGAGCCTATTGGACTCCGAAGAGGCTTTCTAAGATGGGAGGTGGAGAAAAGGCTTGTGTGAAATGTAACCTGAGAAGTGCAGATGATGTGCATATGTTTATACAATGTCCTCGGATCCAGGGCTTCTGGGGCCAAGTTGGTAAGATTATCTCTGAAGTGATGGGCCAAGAAATTCAGGTAAGCTTGGTGCTAATTATTTTTGGAGTCTTACCTGAGGACAGTAGTATCATTAAATTGTCAAAACTTCAATCTTCATTACTATTTGTTTTAATCTTATTGGCAAGAAGAGAGATCTGTCTGAATTGGATAGTACCTAATGCTCCAAATATGTTAAATTGGGTGTCTTCGGTTAAAAGAATTCGTAAATTGGATATGGGCTGTGAAGTAAAGAGGAGAACTAGATTTTGGGGAGTTTGGGATAATTGGACTGATATTTCGGATGGGAAACGACCTTTACAACGACTCATTCACAACGACTGAACCTGAATCACGAGTCTTTTAACCACTAATGCATTTACAACTACCTCTGGCCAGTAGATGGCACTCTTGGATTCTATATGAAAGATGTATTACTATTGATAAAATGGTGGATGGCTGTATTTTATATGGTTTTGTAGAGTGGATGTTTTTTTTTTTTAACAAAATAAGTTTAGGAAACCGTTTTCTAAAATAGTGTTTATTATGTGAAAACGTGTTTGAATTTCGTTGTAAATGCATTAAAGGTAAAGGCATACTCGCAGTAAAAAAAAAATACTTTAAAATGTAAGTATTTTGGTAAGTATTAAAGGTAAGTATTACGTGTAATATATATATGTATATATATATATATATATATATATATATATGTATATATATATATATATATATATATATTCACTGAAAAAACCATAGGTTTCAGACACGTTATAGTTAGAAATTAGCATTTAAAAAACCTTTGAAATTCACTGAAAAAACCATAGGTTTTAGGGACAGTTATAGTTAGTTGGACATTTCACTCGTACAAAACCAGTGAAATTCCCCTGTTATAGTTAGTTCAGCTAACTATAACTCGCGCCCCGTAATGCACTGCTGATGACGTCACATATTACATCACTCATGACATGGTCAGTGACATCACTGATGACATCACTGATGACATCTCAAATGACATCACTGATGACATCATCCAGTGACTGTGTGTTTCTGTAAAGTTTAAATATTTTTAATATATATAGGAAAAGACGTATTGAAGAATAACTGGGTGTGTAAGTGTCTGTATGGATGATTTAGTAGGTGCGTGACTGACTCTATAAGTGAGTGATTTAACGTATCTTACTGAATGCATGGGTTAGTGACTAAACTGGGTGAATGTCTGTATCCGTCTGTCTGTTGCTGTGTAAGTGGCTGCATGTGTTTGTGAATAGCTACATGAGTGTCTATATGAGTTATTGAATGGTTCTCTGAGTATCTGTATGGGTGCCTCAGTGTTTGTGTGGGAGGGGTGTGTGCGACTCTGTGCATAGATGTGTGAGTGGGTGATTCACTGGGTGGATGGTTTCAAGAGTGCATCTGTGATAGACTGTATGGGTGGGTAAGTGTGTGTAAGAGTGTGTTAGTGAGTGAATATATGTCCCAGTGGTACATGTGTGAGTAACTACATATGTGAAAGGCAGTATATATGTGTGTTGGAGTATATAAATAGCTATAAGCGAGAGTGAGTGATTGTGATAGTGGCTGTATGGATGAGTGTGTGCTTGTATCAGTGATTGTATAAGAGCGTAACAATGTGGTAGTATTTGTATGATTAAGTGAGCTGGTGTGTGTATAACTGTATAGGTGAGTAAATGGCAGTGTGTTTAATTATTTGCATGACTGACTAGGTGTGTGAGTACCTCTATGGATGAGTGGCGGTGTTTGAGTGTCTATATAGGAGTAAGAGTGCATATGATAGTCCTGTACTGAGTGACCATAAGTATGAGTGACTGTACGGGTGAGTGAGTGGATGTGTGTGTGTAGACCTAAGAATCAGTGAGTGGGTATGTAGTTATTGGTGTTGGAGTGTCTATGGTTTTGCGAATGGCAGTCTGTAATTTAGATTGGGTTTATCAAAGGTTATATTAGGGTGTGAGGAGGTGCATCAGATTATCACGTGGATGATGTCATCAGTGATGTCATTTGAGATGTCATCAGTGATGTCATCAGTGATGTCACTGACCATGTCATGAGTGATGTAATATGTGACGTCATCAGCAGTGCATTGCGGGGCGCGAGTTATAGTTAGCTGAACTAACTATAACAGGGGAATTTCACGGGTTTTGTACGAGTGAAATGTCCAACTAACTATAACTGTCCCTAAAACCTATGGTTTTTTCAGTGAATTTCAAAGGTTTTTTAAATGCTAATTTCTAACTATAACGTGTCTGAAACCTATGGTTTTTTCAGTGAATTTCAAAGGTTTTTTAAATGCTAATTTCTAACTATAACGCCCCTAAAACCTATGGTTTTTTCAGTGAATTTCAAAGGTTTTGCAAATGACAATTTTTAAATGTATTAATTGTTATATTTATTTTTTGATACTGATTTACTACATTTTTTAAAACTATTTATTTTTATATATTTTATTTATTAAATTACATTGTAATTACATTATACATTACATTACAAAATATACTTTCTCAGAATGAATTACTTTAGTTTAAATAGTTTGCAAATAGGCAATAGAGTTTTAAGTACAGTAGTTACAGTTGTTGCAATGGGCAACACAATTTCAAACACAATGCAACATTGAGCTCAATGTGAATTTCTAGTTAAATGCAATTAGTTACTTTATGGATTACTTTTCTAACCACAGGACTGGATCCTAGATTCAGTCCTGGGACATCTCCTGTAAACAGTTGTGTAAAGGCGTTTTGGTTACAGTAGTGATTTTTAAGGAATATTATTGTATTTTAAAAGTTGACACTTAGAAACTTTTTCACATAGAATCACCAATGTTATCCTATGGGAGGAAATTCACTTAGCAGGTAAGTAGTGTTATCGTTACTTTTTCTTACTCAGTGTTGGATCCTGGAACCAGCACTGGTGCATCTCCTGTAAACAGTTGAAAGAATGCGTTTAAGTCATACAGGCGATTTTTAAGGAATATTTGTAATTTGTGAAAATCGACACTTTGAAACTTTTCTGCTGAAAACCAGACAATGGATTCCTATGGAAGGAAATGTAAGTTACTGGTAAGTACGGTTAGAATTACTTTTCAGGGTCAGTGCTGGGCTAAAAGATGCAGCACTGGGTTCTCTCCTGATAACAGGTGAGTAAATTGGAATTCGTACTTTGGTTGATTTTAGAGGAATATTATAAAGTTCCAAAACTCCACACTTAGAAGAATTTCCAAGTGAAACCAGTCAATGTTAGCCTATGAAGGAAATTCAAGTTACCGGCAAGTACGGTTAAAATTACTTTTCAGGACCAGTACTGGGCTGAAAGATGCAGCACTGAGGTCTCTCCTGATAACAGGTGAGTAAATCGGAATTCGTATTTTGGCTGATTTTAGAGGAATATTTGTATGTTTCAAAAATCGACACTTAGAAACTTTTTCAGCAAAAAGCAGGCAATGATATACTATGGAAGGAAATTCAAGTTACTGGTAAGTACGGTTAAAATTACTTTTCAGGATCAGTACTGGGCTGAAAGATGCAGCACTGAGGTCTCTCCTGATAACAGGTGAGTAAATCGGAATTCGTATTTCGGCTGATTTTAGAGGAATATTTTAAAGTTCCAAAACTCCACACTTAGAAGAATTTCCAAGTGAAACCAGTCAATGTTAGCCTATGGAAGGAAATTCAAGTTACTGGTAAGTACGGTTAAAATTACTTTTCAGGACCAGTACTGGGCTGAAAGATACAGCACTGAGGTCTCTACTGATAACAGGTGAGTAAATCGGAATTCGTATTTCGGCTGATTTTAGAGGAATATTTGCACAATGGTGAAGGGAGGGGCGGGGCCTGAAGTGACATCTGTGCAAATGCGCCCGTGGCGCGTTTTAAGTTGGGGGATTAAGTCCCCTTGAATCATGAGGGTCCCTAGGGGCCAACTAGCCCACCAGGAACCTCCAGTATGCGCCAGGGGGCTGCGTTGCAGAGACGTGTAGAGAGGCCACACCCTTTTACACCTCTCTGCAACGCAGCTCTGTGGCGCTTCTGGATGTACCTGTTGGGCTAGTTGGCCCCAGGGACCCTCAGGATTGAAGGGGATTTAATTCCCCATCTTAAAAGCGCGCCACGAGGCCTGTTTGCACACGTCACCTGAAGCCCCGCCCCCTCCCTTCACCACTGTGCAAGCGCGCCACTTGGCGCGTTTTAAGTCGAGGATTAACTCCCCTTGAATCCTGAGGGTCCCTGGGGTGCAACTAGCCCACCAGCTACCTCCATTAAGCGCCACAGAGCTGCGTTGCAGAGAGGTGTAAAAGGGGCGTGGCCTCTGTACACCTCTCTGCAAGGCAGCCCCTGGCGCATACTGGAGGTTCCTGGTGGGCTAGTTGGCCCCAGGGACCCCCAGTATTGAAGGGGAATTACTTCCCCATCTGCAAACGCGCCAGGGGCGCGTTTGCAGAGTGGTGATGGAAGGGGCGGGGCCTGCGGGCCCGATCGTTTTTTTTTTTTTTTTCCCTGAAGGGGGCTGTGTGGCCCCCTTCCTTTTCCTATTTTTGGGCCCTGGGGACCCCATCCCCCAGGGCCTTACCCCCTTTTTTTTTTTTTAATTAAACGGGAAGGGGGCCGCGTGGCCCCTCTCCCGTGGCCGAATCCTGTCCCGGGGACCCCATCCCCCGGGGCATGGCCACACTTTTAAATTAATTTTTAAGGAGGGGGGCTGCGTGGCCCCCCTCCTCAGGCCTCCTTTTGCCCCGGGGACCCCATCCCCGGGGCAGGCCTTTTTTTTTTTTTATTATTTTTTAAAATTATTTCTGGGGAGGGGGGCCGCGTGGCCCCCCTCCCGGGCCACTTATGGCCCGGGGGACCCCATCCCCCGGGGCCTGGCCTCTTGTTGGGGACTGTGGGGGGGTCCCCAAACCCCCCACAGTCCCGCCGGCTATCCGTGTCCTAAGGGAGCCGGCATTGCTTTTCCACATGGGGAGCAGCTAACATGCTGCTCCCCATGTGGAAAGCAATTGTCTTTGGATATTGGAAGCGAGAGCAGGTTTCCCTGCTCTCTCTTCCAATATCCAAAGCAGTTTGCAATGACAGGACGGGAGCCGCGAGGCTCCCGTCCTGTCATTGCAAACAGCAGTGTCCCGGGGGTAGGCACCCCAGGACACTGCAGGAGCCGGCCCTGGGGGGGTGGCGGTCCCCAGGGCCACCACAGGCTCCAGGAGGGGGGCCGCGCGGCCCCCCTCCCCACATCAGCACAGCCCCGGGGAGGTGGTGGTCCCCGGGGCTTCGGGGGTCCAAAACGGACCCCCATTTTAAATGTGTTAGTGCCCCGGGAGGTGGCGGTCCCGGGGTGTGTGGGGGGCTCGAGCCCCCCACACAGGAAATTTAAAAAAAAAAAAGAAGCCCCGGGGAGGTGGTGGTCCCCGGGGCTGCGGGAGGGCCGAGTGCCCTCCCGCACCATTTTAAAATGAAAGCCCCGGGGGTGGCGGTCCCCGGGGCTTGGGGGCCCTTTGAGGCCCCCATACATAAATTTAACCCCCCCACCATGCCCCCGGGACTTGGGCCACCCGGGGGCAAAATACAATCGAAGCGCGGGAGACCGCGCTTCAATTTTTTTTTTTTCGGCAGGATCCGCTACCCTGAGCGCATCCTGACGATTTAAAAAAAAAAAAAAAAAATTTTTGCCCAGGGGGTCCTTGTGGGACCCTCTGAGCAGACCTAGGGGGTCAGGGTGTTGCTACCCTTCCCCCTTTTGTGCGCTTTGCGCACTTGTTTCTGTCCCTCGGTTCTACCGAGGGACAAAATGGCTGCCAAGACTTCCTGATTTGGAGTGTTGACAGCCAATTAGCATGAAGCTCGTGATCGGGAGGGTGCGCGGATCCTCCACGCCCATAGATATATATGTACTTTTACTTTTGATTTTCTCAGCAACTACTGAACGGATTTACACCATTTAACAAAAGGGTTCTTTCTGAACCAAGAACTACCTCTTTGCCAAATTTGGTGTAATTCCGTTCAGCAGTTCAGGCTGTAGCCGTGTCTAAAGTTTCCTATGGGAAATTGATTTTTGACTCTTATTTTTTTAATTTCTCCGCAACTACTGAACGGATTTACACCATTTAACAAAAAGTGTTCTTTCTGAACCAAGAACTACCTCTTTGCCAAATTTGGTGTAATTCCGTTCAGCAGTTCGGGCTGTAGCCGTGTCTAAAGTTTCCTATGGGAAAATGAATGGGGAAAACACGTTTTGGGACCCCCCTTTTTCTCGGCCCCGCTGACGAATCACCCCGAGACTTTCAGGGTAGGAGCGGACTGTAGCGGGCCATAAAGTTTGAAAATTTCGCGAAAATTCGTCAACCGGCAAGAGAGTTATTTCAAATAGAATGTCGCGGATTTCCTATGGAAAATAGGTCCTAACTATAACTATCTACTGGCGACCGCCAGTAGATAATATATATATATATATATATATATATATATATATATATATATATGGTTGCAAGTGTATTTTTAAGGGTTTAGGGTGAGTATGGGTTTTTGGGTGGCAAGGGTAATTTTGGGATTTAAGGTGGGTATGGGTTTTTGGGTGGCAAAGGTACTTTTTAAGTTTTGGGTGGGCATGGGTTTTTGGGTGGCAAGGGTTATTTTAGGGTATAGAGTTGGTATGGGTTTTGGGTGGCAAGGGTATTTTTAGGGTTTAAGGATGGTATGGTTTTTGGGTGGCAAAGGTAATTTTAGGATTTAGGGTGGGTATGGGTTTTTGGGATTGCAATGGTAATTTTAGGGTTTAGGGTGGGCATGGCTTTTGGGTGGCAAGGGTAATTTTAGGATTTAGGGTGGGTATGGGTTTTTGAGATTGCAAGGGTAATTTTATGGTTTAGGGTAGGGATGGGTTTTTGGGTGGAAAGGGATTTTTTAGGGATTAGGGTGGGTGTGGGTTTTGGGTGGCAAGGGTAATTTTAGGGTTTTGGGTGGGTATGGGTTTTTGGGTGGTAAGGGTAATTTTAGGGTGGGTATGGGTTTTTGGGTGGTAAGTATATTTTTAGGGTTAAGGGTGGGTATGGGTTTTGGGTGACAAGGGTAATTTTAGGGTGGGTATGGGTTTTTGGGTGGCAAGGGTAATTTTAGGGTTTAGGGTTGGTATGGGTTTTGGGATTGCAAGGGTATTTTTAGGGTTTAGGGTGGGTGTGGGGTTTTGTGTGGAAAGGGAATTTGTAGGGTTTGGGGTGGGTATAGGTTTTTGGGTGGAAAGGGAATTTTAAAGGTTTGGGGTGGGTGTAGGTTTTTTGGGTGGAAAGGGATATTATAACATTAATAGTGAGTATAGGGGTGTGTGTGTGTATATATATATATATATATATATATATATATATATATAGTGTTAATACTTACCAATATTAACTTTACAACGCATATGTCTTTAGCATGCATGCCTTTACCACGAAATTCAAGTGTTTTACAGGTACATACAAACCCATTACCCATGCATACATGTATATATATTTACATATGGGTTTATACTTACCAGTAAAATAGATACATTAATGGGGTAAAGGCAAGCGAGGAAAAGGCATAGTAGTTGTAAAAGATAGTTGTTGTTAAAACTTTAGTGGTTTAGACTAAGTAGTGGTTAAGGAGTAGTTGTTTAGACTGGAGTTGTTCAAGTGGTAGTTGTTCCATCATACAACCATTTCGGATGCCACAACTTCTTAATTTGTAGAATAAGTCCTATGATTATGAAGCAAGTGAGGTTTTGGGATAATGGTTTAGGCATAAACCATGGGCTGGATACTATCTTTGACATCCCTAAGTGTCGTGCGGCCGGTGTCTCTATAATCCTTGGAGGTGGAAGGAATATGGGAGCGTCATACTGCCCCTTCAGTGGGTTTAGGAGAGTGCCTTGGTTCCGCGTTACGACTACTACCTTTATTTCTTTAATGAGGACAAATAAAAAAAATAAAAAAATACTTAAACAAAAATATAGAACACATAGATTCAAAATACATACTAAAATACATAACACTAATATAAACATCGATATTATTAACAACGATATTTTTACAAACGATATTACTGTCTTCGATATTAAAAAAAACGATATTTCTTACCTTACTGTTGATATTCTGGTCCACAATATTCTTGCTGTCGATATTCTTGTACCTCGATATTTACAACTCGATATTCTTGTACTTCGAAATAAAAAACTCGATATTTTGTCTGTGCACCCCTCATCACACTGGAGATTTTCGACTTCCAAAAAAGTTACTAAGTCTGGACGTAGAAATCTTGACCGAGACTTCATCCAATGACTCCCCAATGATGACGCTCCTTCTTCGGACACTGCCTGCAACCTTGCTCCTCAGAACTTTTTGTGGAAAATTTCTTCTAAGTCTGAAGGTAAGCGTTGACTGAGCCCAATCCATTCCTTGTATCCGACCCGTGCTACATTGCGGTCAGCCATATTTTTCGACTTTGACCCAGTCTCGCGCGACCAGACACCCTCAGTTAGCGCTTTGATAATTTAGGCACTAGATTTCACTTAAACCTTGAGAAATTCATAAATCCAGTGCCACTTATTGGATTTTTGTCATTTTGGTGTCAAATAATTTACTAAAATGTAATCTATGTTTCTAACTTGGCATGGGATTTCTTTTTGTGTCATGTATATTCTTCATTATTGTTTGTGTGCTGTATAAATACTTTACACATTGCCTCTAAGTTAAGCCTGACTGCTTTTTGTGCCAAGCTTCCCAGGTTAAACACAGGTTAATTTAGTGCCTTTTGTGGTTCATCCTGCCAGGGATTGTGGCTGTTGATTGAACAGGGCTCAGACCCCAATCAATCAACAACCCAGTTTCTCACACACTTCAGTGTCAGGCAGTTGATGTGAGACTCATCGGTTGCACTGTCCAGTGTTGGGTGTTTGTGGTAGTGTGCCAGAGACGTGAAGCATTGTACACAGTCAGACCTCTCCATATAGGTTCAATTGAGGCCAACAGAGACCCTGTCATCAGGGAGCACTCCAGTACACAGTTCTGGGGCATTGTGACATGCCAACCTAGTCAGGGCAAAGGGAGTTGTACAGTGTTCGATCTCCCATGCAGTGATGATGCAACAATTTTGGTTTTGTTGAGCTTCAGATAGCAGAAAAGGACAGGAAGGACCTGAAGATAGTTTAGCAGTGCAAATAATGAGGGAACAGGCACATTAAGCAACCTACACGAAGTGAGTGATTCACGTGTGAGGTTCTTAGGCTCTTCCTTCCTTTTCAAAAGAAACTGCAATTCTCTCACAAGCAAAAACATTGAGAGAGGATGGGAAAAGCAACCATGATCTTGGTGTAATGTTTTTTTTTAGGGGTTGACACTCTGACCTTTGGCAGTTTTCTTGTCATAGGCAGCGGATCCACATGGCAGGTATTGAAGTAGCTGACACTTCATATTTCACAAGATGAGCTTAGTCAGGTTCTCCTCATAAAGTGCAGCCTACCACCTTCTCTTCATGTCCTTGCAACATCAGTCCTTCTTTCGCAGTTCAAGAGGACAACACTGCTTCTGAGCATAGGGTAGCAATATGAAGTGTTGCCCTTTGTTCATTCATTTTCCCTGTACTCATTCACAGTTTCACTTAGAGCCAAGAGGTTTCACTCAGAGTCAAGAGGTGGACTGCAACTCTGACCCAAAGGACAAATGATTTAGTGGCTCATAGGAGGATAACCACCCACTCAGAAAATGAGGCAGGAGAGTAGACAGCATTGGCAAAGCCTGTAGGTCCGGCTTTGGCTGCTGGCCTTTTAGCAATTCTTGATTTGTTTTGTCATCTTTTTTGCAAAACTTTATTGTTCTGGAAGCTGCTGGTCCCTGATCAATCTAAACAAAAATATTGGCTAGAGGCAAAAATGTTATGTGTTCAAAAAAGCACATATTGCCACAGTACAACCTGGCACTGAAGAGAACTTGTTTGTGTGTTGATGTGCTCCTTGTGAGAGGGCAGCTAGCCATAACTCATAGTGAAGTCAGCCAGTTGCTGAAGTGGGCAGACACATTGCCTCTTTATGCTTGCTGCAATGGGTGGTAGAAAAAGGTGAATGACAGAACCACAGAGTAATGTACGAAGTCTAGATGAAAACCCCTACAGGTAACTATGTAATACACATAATTTTAGCAAAATTATAAGGTCTTGGCTAACACAGACTTTAAAAAGCCAATCATTCTGCCACTCTCTTACCTTTGAAAAAGAAAAGAAAGTAAGACGAAAAGAAAGAAGGAAAGAAGGAAGGAAGGAAGGAAAGAAAGAAAGAGAAAGAAAGAGAGGGAGAAAGAAAGAAAGAAAGAAAGAAAGAAAGAAAAAAGGAAAGAGAAGAGTAGAAAGAAGGAAATAAAGACAAAAAGATGGAATGATAGACAGGCAGTTAGGGTTACAAAGATAGAGTACCCTCATGAGCTTACATTCAGAGTTCATGTGAGCTGCTAAGGTGGTGTGAAATACCAACAGTCAGATAAACAAAGGACACATGAAAAGGAATTTGCTACAGCATTGGCAAGAGACAGGAACTCATAAAGCTGGAATGTGCCCTATGTTTTCATTTGGTAGAAAGCTTCCTGTTATCACATCAGGCTCTACAAACAAAGGCAGCCCTACTGTAATAATAAAGTAAAAACAAAAACACTGGCAGTGAAGGGAACCTTCGGTCTGGATGTGCTCCTGGTGAAAGTGCTAAATGCGGTCACTTAAAGTGAAGTTAGCTAATGGCTGATGTAGGCTGACCAATTGTTCCATGCTGTATGCTGTAGTGAGCAGAAGCAGAATGTGAATGACACAAGAACAGACCAATGGATGAATAGAGGTGGCTGAAAGCCCATTATCTAAGTAAATTATACACATAATTTAGTAAAATCAAAAGGTCTCAGCTAACGCCAGACCTAAAAAGAGAATAATATATCAAATTGATTTTAACCGTGTGTACAGCACACAAAACTTGATGAGCCCCACTAAAACAGGTATTTTTAGCCATAATCAAATGTTTACTGTCAGAAATACTTCTATTTACGCCAAGAATTCACAAGATGATTGCTGGTACTGATACCACTTATAACATGCTAATATGGGCACACTAAATCATAACCTCTAAGGTGTATCATCTGTTTCTGCTAGACAATGACTAACAGAAGGCCCCATGTGTGCTTCATCACTCCATACAAAAGACTCCTGAAATGGGCTGATGGCATAAGATACTACAGACCATGCAAGAGTTATGAGCAGTTTTAGCAGCAAAAATTGATAAAGGTGGCATAGGCCTGTTGCACAGAGACCAACATAAAATTGCTGGCAAAATGTTTTCTACCAAAGTGAAGTTGACTAAAATGGAACTAGCAGTGACAGATGTGCATAATCAGATGGCAGATGTACAGGCGAAAATATGTTCTTCGAACAGAGGGTGAAAGATGCCATGGGTAGATCTCAACATTGCAATATAACAGTGGCAAGCCTTCTACAATGAACAGTGGAGCCTAGCATTAAGTAGCACTTAGAGGAATGGTTATGGGTTGTTGATATTCTGTTCAATTGAGAGGGCGCATAGGCACCAGTTTCTCTGCGCCAGCCTGGCGCACCCCTACAAGCCAATCACATCAAATTTCTAAATTAATGGGATCATGACATAATTTTACAGGCTGCTTGGAAGAATGGGTTGTTTACTATGGGTAATGCTTTAATGAACATTTTCACACAAGATGGTGGTGCAGCAACAAATCGGATCATATCTAGAAATTAAAAGAAGTTGAAACTTGCATATCCAGAGCATTCATTTATTTCTGGGTAAACTTAAAGTGATATTTGGTGGTACAGCTTACTTCTTTACAAATCACACAGATCACGTGAAAATCTCAGAATGGCTGGAGAAAAATGTGAAGATGGACAGTGGTGGACTGGAGCCCTTCCAAAACGTATATCTCGTCTGTGAAACTGGAAATATAAGAAGCTGATAGCAGTTGGTAAAGAATCAGCTAGCTACTTTTAAAATAGCAAATGGCATGCATCTTGACTCATGCCAATGGCTTAGGAGACAACAGCACCTCAACTTATGACAATAGAGATGAGCCAAGATAGAGAAGTTCCTACAGTCACCAAAATGACATTTGGTGTGTTATGATGTGATTAAAAGTATTGGTCTGGATGGATGATGTATGTGGTCAGGTGGGAACACGGAGAATAATTTGAGTGAGTTAAATGAAACTAGAGAGTTTTTGGATCAAAATGTTTACTTATCTCGGTTGGGTACTTTAAAGCTCACCACAGGCGTGTAGCCTCTTAATTTTATGTGCTGGATGGTCATAGATCCATGTTGCTACTCTCTGGAGATGACATGACAGGGAGCATATTCCAGAAATGTTCAGAATGGTCTGTTGAACTGTTGCCCGGTTCTGCACATATGCCATGGTTGTTTTGGACAGTTTGGATGAGGCATGACTTTGTCTAGATGTAACTTTTTATAACCTGAAATGTAAGAGGAAGAGCCACTGTGTCAAAAGGGTACAACTTGTTGTCACAACTGAGGAGAAGGGGAGTGCAGCTGTTATTTCACCAGAATTTAAACAGCAATGCCTGTAAAATAGATAATAAGAAAATGGAAATGGTAACGCTTTACTACAGGCATTTACCTTTTGTGTGCCTATCTGAGTTAGACCTGGGGATCCAATGGAAGTATATAAGACAGTCTTTGATATTGAAGTTTGTTTTATTGTCCTACATAAGACTGTAGACGGTCTGCCCTCTCCCTAATGTCTGTTTATGCTACCAATGCAAGATTAGTAGAATTTTGGAACTGACTCAGCTCACTTTTATTCATATAGATTGTAGATATGGGGGTATTATGAGATGGAGACTTCAATCGTGTAATTGATGTAAGGTTTGGCTGGTCATTTCCCCCACTATCGACAACTGCTACTGCTTGAAACATGGTGGAAATGAAAGATTGGCTGACTGTTTGGGGCTTTTGCGATTCTTTAAAGGCATTTACCTGACACCAATGATAACTCGTCTTACTTGCTGATTCTAATCTGAATTCTAAGCTTAATATTCTCTATGTAAAAACTTCTTAGAACACAATTCACATGTCAGGGAACTGGGGTAGTCCTCAACAAGGTTACCAGCCTGGAGGCGGTAACCTGAGTTCCAGTTACATTCAATATTTCAGCGTACTGCCCGAGAAGTAATAGATTATTATTTAAAGGACAATGAAGGCTTGTTAGGGAATTTTAGGATTGCACGGGCGGCTTTAAAGTAGTAATAGAGGGGAGTATGTAAAAACTATCAAGGGTGTGTGGTCCACACTGATGAAAGAATTTTAAACTGGAGAAATTGAATTTGTAAATTCAGAGGCAAAATTTGGTGAGGTTCAAAAACGCTATATGAAGAGTTGCTTGATGAAATGTTCGGAATATGAAACTAATAATACACAAATAATCACGCATTTAGCAAGAGCGAGGAGCAGGTGTTATTTTTTTGTAGAGAATATCATGAAAAGACGCAAATGGATTATTTCACATCTAAACGTTAGACAATGTAAAACGGCCATGAGGACATGCATAACAGATCCAAGTTCTTGTGCAGTATTTGCGGTCTCTAATTTTCTTAAGTCTGCAGGGCGCATTAGAGGGAATTTTTTTTCATAATTATTCTCTGATATTTTTTTATTGTAGGTTTGTTTTGCATGAGTCTTTTTTATTCTGAGTCATGCAGAATGGTGTAATGTATTATATGATTTATTTTATGATAGTTTTAGTGTTGATGGATTATTTGATCAGATCAAGCAAATAAATATTCATAAA